>JADRCH010000050.1:11364396-11378816 GCA_019843965.1 Rhynchomys soricoides
AGATTGGATGTTTAAAAGGGACTGAAATGTTAATATGTAAGAATTTGTAAAGACTGGAGGACTTGTAAAGTTACTTAGATCTTGGGGATAAATAAGGAAGTAAGGGTCGAGGCTTATTGGTGATGTGTTTGTGTGTCAAGTTGTCAAGGGGTCAATTGTACTGGCTAGTTTTGTGTGTCAACTTGACACAAGCTGGAGTTATCACAGAGAAAGGAGTTTCAGTTGAGAAAATGCCTCCATGGGATCCAGCAATAAGGCATTTTCTCAATTAGTGATCAAGGGGGAAGGGCCTCTTGTGGGTAGTACCATCTGTGGGCTGGTCGTCTTGGGCTCTATAAGAAAGCAAGCTGAGCAAGCCAGGAGAAGCAAGCCAGTAAGCAGCATTCCTCCTTGGCCTCTGCTTCAGCTCCTGCTCCTTGGCTTGCTTGAGTTCCTGTCCCGACTTCCTTTCATGATGAACAGCAGCATGAAAGTGTAAGCTCAATAAACCCTTTCCTCCCCAACTTGCATCTTGGTCATGATGTTTGTGCAGGGATAGAAACCCTGACTAAGACATATAGCTAATATTCTTACTTCTTGGATTCATATTTTTACTGGCTTCTCAGGCCACATTGTTATCAGTTATTAAAAGAAGCAAGTTAAAAATTTTCTACTGTAATTGTGGTTTATCTACTTTCTTGTTGCTCTAGCTATTGAGTCAGGTGCATATGATTTGAGAATTGCTGGTTTTCTCCCCAGGGAACTGAAAGCTTGATGTGTTTTACTTAGTAATCATTTTTAAATTTGAAACACACCTTCTCTGATGATAATATAGACATAATAGTTTCTCTTTTGTTCACATTTGCATATGTTACTTTCTAATTGTTTTCCTTTCTATATTTCTGTAGCTTATGTTTTAGTATGTGTCTCCTATCAACAGCAAATGGTTGGAATTTTAAGCACTGAGTCTGACATATCTTTGGCTTTTAATTGGAGCATCTGGCACATTTACATGTAATACAATGGCTGCTGCGTTTGAGTTTAAATCTACTGTCTCATCGTGTGTTTTCCATTGCCTTGCCTACTCCTCTTTTCTATTTTCTTGCTTGCTTTGGGACCAACTTTTGAAGGTAGAGCTAAATGGAAAATGTGTAGTTCCATGAGTCTTAAGGTAAATCAAGCTAGAGGGGCAGCTCTGTTAACCTAGAAAGTTTTTCACATTTGTCTCCATTCAGTCTCCCCACTTCTGCTCCGAGCTAGCTGTGAACATTATTCTACTTCCTAGTGTTGATTATTCTAGAACATCACTTGAATGGTACTCTTTTTGTATGACCACGTTCTCACTTGACATGATGCTTAGATTTATTCTTATGTGGTGCTGTATGATGGGTTTCAAAATTCTCCCCACAGGCTCACGGGTTGAGTGCTCAGTTCCAAACCAGTGGGCCTATTTTAGAAGATTCTGAAACTTTAGTAGAAGGGGCCTAGTTCAGTCACTGGGCAAGCCATTGAAGGTTATATTGGTTCTTAGCCCACTCCCTTCCCTCTGCTTCCTGTTTATCATGAGGTAACAAGCTTCCTCCATCACTATGATATTCTTCTACACAAGATCATGCGACTAAGCTTACAGACTGAATCATCTGAAACTAAATCTAAGCAGTTGTGAGTGTTCAGCCATGCACAGAGAGCATCTGTGTCTAACCCCAAGAAGGATGGGGGAGATGGTGTGAAAACATGGCAGCAGTGGTTACTGGCACAAAACATCCATAAGATCACAGGGAGTTAGTTGATGGCACTTCATAGTTGCTGAGGCCAAGTCAGCTTTCTTTGGGTTTGTTGGGGCGCTTTAGTAGGTTGGCAATGCCTCAGGGTACAACACCATATGCATGCCCTTTGTATAGGACCCATATGCACATTTTGTTGTCACAGAGACATGCAGGATATTACCTCCTAGTGTGTGGCTTTCTTGTACATTTTCTTAATAGCATTTTTTGCTCAGCAAAAGGAGAAGGTGTGATATCTCAGTCTTGAGGGTATTGTTCTTGTGTGTCATCTAAGATGTCTGCCTCCAATAAAGATACAAGGTTTCCCTTTTAGGGCTTGTGTGATGGCACTGCAGGTGAGATCATTCACGGTTCTTCCAGAGAACACAAATTCAGTTTCTAGCACCCATATCAGGTGGCCCATTGTAGACTTAACTCCAGTTCCAGGAGATTCTAATCCTTGGGCCGCCATGGGCACTGTATTCACATGCATATATATTCATACACATAATTTCAAAAAGCCTTAAAAAGTACTCATCTATGTTTACTTCTAAAACCCTTAAAATGTTACCTTTAACTCTATGATACATTTCAAATTGTTCTGTGTATCACACATACTAAGCTTTCTGCTATAGGTATTTGTTACATAGTTTTTATGAGTAATTAGTTCAGTATCATATGTTAAAAGACTGTGCTTGTAGCTTTCTCAAAGATTAATTAAATGTAAATATGTGGGTCTATTTCTAGACTCTTTCTTTTACTCTATTGATTACCTTGCATATTCTAACACCAGTATCAGCCTGTTTTGATTGCTTGACTGTAGCCTTGATTTGAAGATAGTTCACTGTGCAGAATATTACACCTGAACACATAAGTCTTCTCCCATTAAGAGGTGGAGTCTATTCATCTAGCCCCTGCATTTGTTTAAGCCCTTAATTGTTTTGACTAATAAAACATGACAAAACAGCTTTGTATGAGTTGTTAGACTGGCTAAAAGAAGGCTTAAAGCTTTCTACCTTGCTCAATATATTCTTTTTAAAACATCTAGGACAAAGTATATGCTTAGGAGATAGGAATGAGAACACAGTTCTGTCTCTCAGGGAATCTATAGACTACTGAACTCTGGAAAGACATGTTCTCTGCAGAGACTATTTTAAAAATCACTTCCTGTTGGTAGCAGTTAGTATTTAGCAAGTCCTAAGGAACTAGTTCTGTTGATCTGGAGTCACACAAAACTGTGAATGACTAAAACCCAACAGTGAAAACTGCTTCCTTTTGTTTGGTTACCAGCAAAGTCAGAACCAAAGGTAAGTGTCAACCACTGTCATTGCCAATGCTTGCTTCACTCCCTCTTCAACACAATTTCCAAATTTCTACTTCTAATTTAAGAGCGTCATATTATAATGTCTTAAATTCTCCTGAGGAGTAAGTTGGAGGTGACATCATGAATAAAATATGCATTCAATCAACTTGAAAGCATAGGCACTGGAGTGGGTACTGAGCCTTGTTTTGCATCAACCTCTGCTGAGAAGATGACCCATTACAACCACTACTAGTGCAGCCATAGCTAGAATAATAGCCAGAGTTGGTTCTTACTGAATACCTATCCCAGCCACTGTATTGAGTGTTTAAATAGTCACTCTATATCATTTTGTCATTAGCCCTATCATGGAGGCATTATTGTCATCCCAATTCTAGAGATGATGGAGCTGGTATTGGGGAGAGTCTATCTTGCAGCTGGTAAATATAGAAGGCAGTTCTACAACCATGCACATCCACTTGGTAGCTGGTGCTCTTGGATCCAAGGAAACTACTCAGCCCAGGCGGTGTGCTTTGCTAAAAGCTTTCCCTGGGGAGGAATTTCTTCAAGGAGTGAGCTGACTCGGGTCCTCTTCACATGGAGAACTCTCAGTGCATAGAACATACCTGTGTGAACAATTATACTTGTGGACTCTGAACCCACTACAGAATTGTGTGCAATTGTGTTTCTAGTGGCCACAAGAAAGTGGAGCATGGACTAGAGAAAGATGGTCAACTCTAGAAGCTATTTCAAAATACTTGGAAAAGTAGCAGTGGTGTTCAAATCACACAACCATGGAATCACTAACACAGCAGCCTTACAAACTCAAAGGAGCATATCTCTAATACAGAAAATAAAGGGCAGTGTCTTAGGAATAAGAGGGAGACATAGTTGTTCAGGAGCAGAAAGGGAATGAACAGGCACTCAGCACAGGATGTGCCAGTCTCTTGTGCACATCCTTTGTTCAGTCTTCTTGTATCAACCACATATAGCTGGCATCATGGCAAAGAAGGGCCAAAGAACCATGAGTCTAATCGCCTCCCTTGTTTAGTTGTATCAATGACAGTTTGCATATCCTGTCTGGGCTTCAGTTGGTTTATAGTCATCATCACCACCACCATCATCATCATCATCATCATCATCATCATCATTTTTATAAAATAATTATTGTGCTTGTCTCAACATGTTGTGAGGATTAAGAAGGTACAGTCATATTAAGTAACCCTTCTTACAATTATTAGGTCATGTGCAGGGCCTCCATAGGGAGATGTAGTGTATCCTTGAACATAGTTTGATGGATAAGGAGGCGGTGGCTGGAGACATGAGGGACAGGGGGAAGAAAAGTGGATTTGGGAGAGAGAGAGAGGAACAGAGAGACTGAGAGACAGACAGAAAGAGAGAGAACAATTGGCAGAGTTTGAGTCCTGGGTGGCTGGCATTTCAAATGTGTGGACTGGGCTGTCATATTCCAAATTGAAAGTGATTTTGGTAACATGTAATAGCAGTTCTCTCTTTTTAAAAAGCCTGTGCCTGCCACATAAATTATATGTGTGTCAGTACTGTAGCAGCCTCATCTGGAATTTGTGCTGATTTTGACTCTGTGATTAGTGGAGATACCATTAATTCGAATTGTGCACTGATTCCAAGTTTAGAATGTGTACAAATTTGTCGCAGACTCTTTTGTTGCTGTTGCTGCTCCAAACAGTCACCCCAAAGAGACTGAGCTGACTCAGAATTTAGTTTGGGGTTTGGCTACTTGGCCATGTAATGGTGGAAGGGAACTGATATGGGTGTCTAGCTCATCATTTCATTCTAGGTCTTTCTTGTTCCTTGAGGCACTTCTAGTTTTGATTAATGCTCCCCCCCCCAAGGAAGAAATAAGCTGGGCCTTCTCTGGCTTGTATGACTGAATGGACATTGATGTGGGGATGTGACGGTTACCTGTATGGCTTCCCTAGCTGGCCAATATGAGCATACCCCGTTCATCTCAAGCTTCATTTTGTTCTCTCTCTATAGAACCAGGCTAGAGCACTGACATCATGTGTCTACCCAGGCTCTGCTACTTTTCCATTTGCACAAGCATCTAGTCGATCAGTGACTGTCTGCTTCATTGGGGAAATCTGGGACATTCTTCTTGAAGGAGGAAATGTGGGACTTCAGTGTGATGAAGAAATGTCCTGAGGAGTGAGCAAGGCCTTGCTTGATATTCCTGTCAGATAGCACAGGCTGGGAAGAGGTGACTTGGTAGAAAGAACAGGCTGGTGACAGAAGAGAAGAATGAAGTTTCCTGAGGCCCTGAGACCCAGTCCTCAATCATTCACAGGAAAAGAGGTGGCCCAACTTCTGGAGGACATGGAGATAGGCTGATGTGACTGGAAATCAGACAGTGGAGATGAGAGGATACATAGAGGACACTGAGAACAAGGGCTCTGTGCCTAAGTACCCTCAGCATGCACTTGAGCAAGACTTCCCAGGCCTCCACTGCCTTGCCTGTGTAATGAGGTAGGCGACACTCCAGCTCTCAGCTGAGAATTCGGAAGTGAGACAATGCAGGTGGGTGAAGGGGCCTACTGTGAACCAGAAAGTATGGATGGCTGCTATTTCTGTTGTTTAGCTATGAGTTAATACCACAAGAGGAGAGAGATGCTGGGACTGAGTCTGGGCCTTAAGGAGCTATCTAAGAGGTTTTTGGATTGTACACTGATTGGATTTGGGAACCGAGGAGGTTCCCATGGCCAAACCTTCCATCCATGCTTAAGATACCAAGACTATCCAGGTCAGAAACTGCCATCATGATCAACTGAGCTTCCCGAAGCCAGTACTTGGCAGATAGAAGAGGTGGTGACGTCAGATTTATTTTAACTTGAGGAGAATAAAACAGTGGGAATGTCTTGCACACCTGAATTTGTAGAGTAAGACTCGTGCTTTTATAATATGATTCTAACATATGGTGTTATTGTGTGTGGAGCGAGAAACTAAATCTAGAAATGATGAAGCTTCAGGGAAGGAATAAAACTTCAGCCTTGGTTTTATACAAGGAGAGAGATGAGGAAGTCACACCCCTTATAAATACTACACGGCCCCCACCTCTCTTTCCTCTCCTTTGAGAAGCCTGGGCTTTGGAGGAGTAGAATTTTAATATCGTTAGAACAAAAGGTTGTGCTCCAAACTGTTCTCTGCTTGCAGAGGGACATACCAGGCAACTGTATCCTCTGTGTCCTCAGGAACACCTAGGCAACATTTCCTACTCATGAGTGATGGGCACACACCATCCAGACCTTGAGGGTTAAACTTGCACGTGTTCTTCAGGGACGGTTCCGAGCCCACAAGTTCAAAGAGGAAGGCTGCTTGGATAGTAGAGGCAGCTAGGGCATGAGAGAAGGGTTAGGGCATGGCGAGGCTTCTACAGGGTAGAAGATACTTGCAGCTGGGAAGGATGCAGGAAAGGATAAGGGAGAGGTCCTCTTCCATGCAGCATAGGAAGGCCTGTGGATCTAGATAGGTCTACACTAGTACCTAAGAAGCTCCTTAAAGCAAAATGTGACTTTAGTAACAGGGGCCCTTTGTTGAGAATCCTCTACAAAACCAAGAGCAGGAAACAGACTCTTTGTCTAGAAAAGTCTCCTTCCGGTGGAGAGGGAGCTGTTAAGGTCCCTAAGCTGTTAGGGACCAAAGGAACATTGACATTTGGACCTTCTCCTAGTGTCAACAAAGAGGCTACACTCTTACCTTGTTAGAATGAGACTTTATATGCATTTCATTGGAAGGGGAAAGGTTACCCTTTGTTGTTGTTTTAAGGCAGGGTCTCCTGTAGTATATATTTTGGGCTAGCCTTGAACTTGAGACTGCTGCCCTTGAGTTCCAGATCCCTCTGCCTCTACTTCCCAAGTGCTGGGGTTAGAAATATGCTCTACCATACCTAGCATTTTTTCTTATAAAAAAAGAGATTTCAAAATAATACTCAAAGAAAGACTTTTTTATGATACATTTCAAGACAGCTGTTGCGGTGACTCTCGAAAGGAGAGTGACCCTCCCCTGCAGCCACCTTGGCTGCTGTGTTCAGTTCAGAGAATGATAGAGGCCTGTCTGTCGCTGGTGGTGCTGGTGTCTGATATGCCTGTACACATCTGGCTCTCTCCTTTTTCCCTTTTTATTCATTCTGGGGTCCTAGCCAATGAGATGCTGCTATCCACATTTAGCAAGCATCGTCCCTCCTCAATAAAACCTCTCTGGTAACTCTCTCACATACAATCCAGAGATGTGTCTCCTAGGTGATTCGAAATTCAGTCAAGTTAACAGAGACAATTAACCATCACAGATACCACACCTTGGAAAACCCAAAGAAGCCAGATACTGAGGCTGTGCTATTGCCTGCTAGGGAAAGCTGAGTAGAAACAGAGATGGGTGGGAATATGATTTATTCTTCTACTTTTTACTCACTGTGATGTTCCTGTCAACAGAAATGTATCAAGAAGCCAGCTGGCAAGGAGGTCTGGGAAATGGAGTCTTTAGGCTCCTGAATTAGAGATCCCTGGGTTTCACTACAAAACAGTAGGAAAATAACCCCATAGGCATCGTCAGCTGAGGTGAGACTGCTAACTTCCTGGAGTAAACTCCTCGCTAGAGGTATTTTGAGAAAGCAGGGAGGTCACTGATTTGCTATGCCTATAAAAGAGCAGTTTCAAGTCTCTGGCCTGTGATAGGGCTACCAGAGGTTTGGCCCTGCTCCAAATCTCACCTGTGTAAACTAAGACCCTAGTTTGTAAGCCCACAAAGCATTTTCTGGGCCTAGATTCACATTAAGCATGTTGAATCAGGACAGCCCTGGCTAATGCTACTCCATACAGCAGGGGAGTGCCCAGAGACAATAGAAGGGATATTGTCAACCAGCTCACAGCTCCAGAGTGTACCCCAGCTCTACAAAAGTGCAGTGTGGTCAGAGGAAGATAGAGGGTACTATATAGGGTACTGGTATGCAGAGCTCAGGGAAGGGCAAACTGGAGAATCCTACAGAACCATGAGGTAAGGGGCCATGAGGGACCAGACCATGGAACATGAGGAGAAATGTCAGACTAGTACAGAGCTAGGCATCATGAGAGAAGGGATGCTGCTGATGTAATTTAAGATTCTGGGACCATTCACCCTGGGCTTCCTAGTCAAGGAACACACCCTTCCCTTCTTCATTCCCCTAGCTTGAGATAGCAAGTCTCATTAAATTTATAATAAAGTGACTGTATTTGATGATCCATCCTTAGATTCTAGGAATGATTCTTATTTGGTGTCAATATTCTCGTATGGATGAATACATACCTACTTTGGAGAAATCAATGCACATTTTTATGCTGAGGCCAAATTCTGAACTTTTCTTTTAACCTCGGATATGGATTTTGGCCATGCCTAGTGATAAAACTAAGATATAATCGCTTGTGTTTGCTTTTCTTTCGACCCAGTTGTTTGACGGGCAGCATCTGAGTAAGGCAATCTCTCTCAGACTATTTTCCTACCAAGTTTAGATACTGAGACTGAACCCCCTGTGGGTTATGCTGGCTGCTTGCACATTTCCTTCAGTTCAAGGGGTGTCTGCCAATCACAGTGAACTAGGCACAGAAGGATGGAAGAGAACACCTTCCTCCATGTGCCCATCTAGTTAGCTTTCATAACAGCGAGCTCATCCATCCATTCTGTTCAATCATCTATGTATACATCAGTTGAGACATGGAGAGATAGTGCTGAGTACTAGAGACACAAATCTCACACACACACACACAAGCACACACACCTGTAAAAATCAAGATTTTAGCTCAGTAAAGGAGACAGGAGGAAGTGCTGTATTCTAGGAATGTGATATGGCAACTGAAGGAAAAGGTATGCAGAGCTAAGACACGAGAGCAGGAGTTGCCAGAGAGATGTGCCAGAGTGTGGGGCAGCAGAGTGAGCAAAGGAAGGACAGGATGCAGTGGACCGTTCTTGGTAGAAAAACCATCAGATATAAGGATTAGACACTAAAGAAGACCTTGAAAGAATGCTGACAGTTCAGAGTTGCTGAAAGCTTCAGCAGGAAGAGACATGGATGAGGCTGTCATAGTTCCTTCTAGGAGCCGAGCATGAGAAGCTCCTACTTTTTGCACCGTGAGGATGCTGGGAGCCCTCCTTGTTAGCAGAGTACTACCATCTATGAAATGGGACAATTGATGCCTGTCGTTCAGTCCTTTCTCGTATATATACTTAGTTCTATCTTTCTGTTGGACTTTGCCCTATAATCTAGTTAAAAGGAAAACTGAGGACAGGGAAGGTTAAAGGAGCTGCCAGGGAAGCTAGACAGAGTTAGGAACAATCTGGAGACGACTTCTGAAAGGAATAAAGTATCTCCTCTCTCTTCTTGGGGCAATGAAGAAAATATGAATGTCAAGAAGGTGAGCCTATGTGCCCAGTGTCAAAGTCTTCTTTTTAATCTAAGAATGAAGTGTTTGGAGTTAGATATTCTTGGGTTCGGGTCCAGCTTCTCTCTGATTGGCTGAGTCTTATGGATGACTTATGGATGGAAAATACTAAGCAACTAACCCATCTGCATTCCTGATACATAGCAAGTGTTTATTAAGTGACAAGCATCATGACTTCCGTGTGTGCACGATGTGGACAACATCAAACCATTGTCCAGTGATAGCAGGATTAAGTGATTTTTATGCACACAAAGAAGTGTGCAGGTTAGCTGTTCCCACCATTGTTATTTCTGTTACAAGGATAGCTGTATATAAAGAAATGCTGAAGCCTGTAATCTTACTGCAAAAGAGAGGTGGGAATCAGACACATAGACCGGGTGACAAATAGGTTCATCTCATATGCCAACTGGACAGTTGGTAGTGGATTCCCAAAATGTATATCATATACAATTCCACGCTACATCTGGCTCAACAGGATAACATACTTTATGATAGACTAGGGATGCCCATTTTGGATTGCAAAGGAGCTCATTAACATGCATGCTGTATACTTGCCTTCTTTGAACTGAAGCAATATTCTACAGATGCTAGGGCAATCTGAAACAAAACACCAGGCCTGACCTTGCCTCCTTGTGCTGATCCCCATTTGCTCCATGTTTTCCTCCCAGCACATCGATGAGGCATGGCCAGAGCCCAAACTCAGCTGCCTTTTCCTCAGGAAACTTTGGCTGGCATAAATCAAGACCCGTAAACCCACCATGTGTATGACACAGGCTGTGTGCCCAGCCCAGGCTCTGTGAGAGACAGAAGAGGAGGCAGTTGCTTAGTGACATGGTACAAAAGGTGTCTTTGATTCATCGCTCAGCTCCAGCCCTAAGCCAATGGCCAACAGCAAGTAATGGCTGCAAATGGGCAATAGAATGCCTTTAAAAATGTCACTTTGCTGTAAAATGTAAATGTTTAACATTTAGACACCAACAGTAACTCCTAGAATGCCTAGCACTAGGTGGCTTTTTTCCCTCATTCTTTTAGGCAATCTTTGTCCTTCCATGGTGAAAGTTTTCACTGTGTGATTTACACCCTTGTGCTTGTTAAATCGCTGGCATGTCTTTCCCCAGATAGGACAGCGGAGGACCAGAGATTTGCAGGGACTTTATTATGCCTTGCCTGTTGCTGCTGAGTATTGGACATGCAGTATAATCTGACTCCTGCCACTTCTCTGAGGGGCTCTGAACCCTGAACATTGAAACTTTCATTTTATTTCCAATTATCCTAGACCTCAAAATATGATGTGTCATTGAAGGTCAAGAAATACCAAAAAGAGTAATAAAGATTATTCACCAGGAGCTCTCTTTTAGACTGGTTCTTTGTCTCACAAGTCTGATACTAAGAGGCTTCAGGTAAGTCAAAGATAAAGGTGGCTCCTTTTTGAGGTGAATTCCTTTTTCTCTAAGACAATTCTAATTAAAAGTTATTCCCCTAGCAACTTTGGCTCTCCTGATTGCCTGTGGGAAAAGATGGACCTAATAGTTAATGTAGACCTGCCTTAAGAGATATGTAAAGAAACACTTAGCATCCACATTTTGGTCTTCCTTCTTCTTAGGCTTCATAAGATCTGTGAATTGAATCTAGAGTATTCCAAACTTTTGGGCTAATATCCAGTTATCATTGAGTACATACTGTATTTGTTCTTTTGTGACTGAGTTACCTCATTCAGGATAATATTTTCAAGTTCCATCCATTTGCCTGCAAATTTCATAAAGTCATTGTTTTTAATAGCTGAGTAATATTCCATTGTGTAAATGTACCACATTTTCTGTATCCATTCCTCTGTTGAGGGACATCTGGGTTGTTTCCAGGTTCTGGCTATTATAAACATGGCTGCTACCAAACCCAGACAGTCTTGTGGATTCTGGGAAGTGCTTGCTGATGGAAGCATGATAAGCTATCTCCAGAGAAGGTCAGGCAGAGCCTGACAAATACAGAGGCAAATGCTCGAAGCAAACCATTAGACTGAGCGTGGGGTCCCGGATGGAGGATCTGAAGGAGCTGAGGGGTTTGCAGCCCCATGGAGGGAGCAACAGTGTCAACTGCCCAGACCCCCAGAGTTCCTGGAGACTGGACCACCAACCAAAGAATACACATGGAGGGACCCATGGATGCTGGCCACATATGTGGCAGAGGGGGGCCTTGTTGGTCATCAGTGGGAGGAGAAGCCCTTGGGCCTGAGGGTATTAGATACCCCAGTGTAGGGGAATGCTAGGGAGGGAAAGAGGTGGTGGGGGAGCACCCTCATAGAGGCAGGGAGAGGGGAAATGGAATAGGGGGTTTTTAATGGGGAAAACATTTGAAATGTATATAAAGTAAATATCCAAAAATAAAAAAAATTTTAAAAATGAGAGAGATGTAAAGGCCAAGAATAACCATTGGGCTTTGGGAGTCACTGGGTATCAATCAAGATATGAGAGTCCTGGTGGTGGTTTCCTTCTCATCTCGCCAAATTCTATTTCCTATGGAACATATTATGTGTTGGATTTTTCTTCTCATTCTCCACTGGTACCTCTCTCAGCCTTGATCACAGTAGGCACTTAATACTTATTTGTTTAATTAATTAAATAAGAAATGAGTCATGGGCAAACCTAGGGTTTATGTAAGAGATTAGGTTTAATGTTCCAATGAATGCATTGTACAGCCTCCAACAAGCTTGTTAACCACTCAGTTCATGATTTAATGTTATTCTTATCACAGTGCTTGGAAATAACCAGAGTAGACATGATTGTTCTTAATTTACCAATAAGAAACAGAGGCCCAGATAGGTTACAGAGGTTTTTCTGAGATCATACTGAATTGGTAACAAAGCCAGATGAAAGTTCTCTGTTTTGGTTTTCAGTTCCAAAATAAATTTGACAGTCTACTATGTTGAAAGTTCACACCCTGTATCCTGATAGCATCTGGAGCATCTAAAATGGATGGGGTAAGAAAGGAGCCGAGGGAATTTTCAAGACTCTGAGAGTGAGTACCTCCTTCCGTGATACACCTAGGTTTTGCTTGCTTTATCCTTATCTTAGCCCTGGGGGTCTTTTGTGTGGATATGTGAATAGAAAGTGCCAAAGATTGACAAGAGTTCATTTTCTCCCTGCTTGCCACTTAAATGACAAAGTGGATGTTTCTCACTCAGGGAAGCCTAAAGAGTAAAGAAATCTGCATACAACCAAACATTGATCCAGGCTGAGACCAGGGTACTTATCTTCGCACTATTCTTCAACAGGGTATTTTATGACACTTGCCTGTAGCTCTTGATAAAAACTAAGCCTTTCAGAATTCACCATGAGCAGGGCAGTGGTGGTGCGTGCCTTTAATCCCAGCACTTGGGAGGCAGAGACAGGGGGATTTCTGAGTTCGGGGCCAGCCTGGTCTACAGAGTGAGTTCCAGGACAGCCGGGGCTATACAGAGAAACTCTGTCTCGAAAAAAAAAAAAAGAATTCATGATGTACATTTGCTGATAGTATGTTATAAACCCAACTCACGCTGTCTTAGACACAAATGAACATGTATCAGGAAGGGACTAGAGGACTAGTGTGCTTTATGTAATTCAAGGGATAAAGGAGTCTTAAGGATCACTGGAATGGAGACTTAAATAACCCTAACAGTTTGTTTTGGTTTTGTCACAAGTGACCTCTGCTCTCTCCCTTGCTTCTGTAATAATATTTCCTCAGCAGCTGGGAAAATGTGTCATTGATAGTTCACAAGCCTTATGGCCTAGATCTTGCCCTTGGTGAAGGAGTGATCTTATTCTCTTACTTTGTGAAAACAAACAAACAAACAAAACAAACAAACAAAAAACCAAAAAAACTCTTATAGGCCTAATTCACCCTGGGATTGATGAGTTGGTCCATAGTTAGGGTCATATAGAACTAATAAAACCACTGGGACATCCCTTTGTATATAAGCTCAGGCCAAGAGTAGAAGCATTGTGAGCCCAATAACCAACACAATAGTTCTCTATGGCCGCAGAGTATAATCAACAATGGCACAAGATTGGAATACTGCCTGTGGCAGCCTAGCACGGCTGGCAGAGCCAAAGCAGGCAAAGGAATTATTTGTAAGAAAACCATATTCTGAACCAGCTTTATGGTTTTTGTACTGATTTTGTTTTTTTTTTTTTTTTTTTAAGCTTATGCATGATTATCTTGTTAACCACCTGGACATTTCAAATGTAGCTGGGCTACAGAGTCAAGCATACTATTCAGTGGCCAAACAGCCCTCCTTGTGGTCTCTAAGGATCTTTATTGGAGAAGTCACAGAAAGCTCTGACCTATTTCTAGGGGTAGTGTAATGAAATTTAACAATTGTCATAGGCGCTTCTTGGCTCTAACCCTGTCTTAGTCAGGGTTTCTATCCCTGCACAAACATCATGACCAAGATGCAAATTGGGGAGGAAAGGGTTTATTCAGCTTACACTTCCATGCTGCTGTTCATCATGAAAGGAAGTCAGGACTGGAACTCAAGCAGGTCAAGGAGCAGGAGCTGATGCAGAAGCTATGGGGAATGCTGCTTACTGGCTTGTTTGCTTCCCCTGGCTTGCTCAGCCTGCTTTCTTATAGAACCCAAGACTACCAGCCCACAGATGGCACCACCCACAAGGGGCCCTCCCCCCTTGATCACTCAGTAAGAAAATGCCTTACAGCTGGATCTCATGGAGGCATTTCCTCAACTGAAACTCCTTTCTCTGTGATTAACTTCAGCTTGTGTCGAGTTGATGCACAAAACTAGCCAATACAATTGACCCCTTGTCAACTTGACACACAAACACATCACCAATAAGCGTCAACCCTTACTTTCTTATTCATCCCCAAGATCTAAATAACTTTAAAAGTCCCACAGTCTTTGCAAATTCTTACATATTAACATTTCAGTCCCTTTTAAACATCCAATCT
>JADRCH010000050.1:11379216-11480370 GCA_019843965.1 Rhynchomys soricoides
TCTCTAAAACACTGCTGTCTTCTGCTGCAACAAGGCTTCATCAACCTCCTCTCATAGGCTCTTTTCATGGTGTCAAGCCTCAACTCCTTTGCATGACCCCTTCAGTCCTGGGACATCAATTGCAGCTGAGGCTGTACCTTCCCCAGTGGCCTTCCACAGCCTCTCACAGTGCCCAGGCCTCAGCTGCTCTTCACGACTCCTTCATGCCTTTAAAACCAGTACCACCTGGGTGACTCTTACACATTACCAAGTCCAGACACAGCACAACCCTGACTATTTCTGGAATGCAGCCTTGGTGCTCTCAGAAAACACTTCTCAGAAGATTTCACCTCTGTGATGCTGGTCTCTTCCCAGTCACCACCAATTTCCCAACTCCAGCTAACGAGCATCAGTAGTCCCAGCAATGCAATGGTTTTGCTTTAGTAGTTCTGGTATCTTGTTAATCACAGCTGATTTCTTCAGCCCCAGCTAACCAAAACCACAGAATCTTAAATCAAACTAGCAATGGCCCTGAAAAGAGTCTTTAATCTTCCCTCTGAAATTTTACAAGCCAGGCCTCCATCTTCTGCACTGTTCTCAAGATTATCTTCCAAGCTCCTACAGAACACCCCACAGAGCTCTTAACAACCCAATGGCTCTTCTAGCTCATAGTTCCAAAGTCCTTCCACAGTATTCCCCCCCAAAACATGGTCAGGTTGTCACAGGAATACCCCACTTTGCTTGTACCAGTTTGTCTTAGTCAGGGTTTCTATTCCTGCACAAACATCATGACCAAGATGCAAGTTGGGGAGGAAAGGGTTTATTCAGCTTATACTTCCATGTTCATCATGAAAGGAAGTCAGGACCTAAACTCAAGCAAGTCAAGGAGCAGGAGCTGATGTAGAGGATATGGAGGAATGCTGTTTACTGGCTTGTTTGCTTCTCCTTGCTTGCTCAGCTGGCTTTCTCATAGAGCCCAAGACTACCAGCCCACAGATGGTACTACCCACAAGGAGCCCTCCTCCCTTGATCACTAATTGAGAAAATGCCTTACCCCTGGATCTCATGGAGGCATTTTCTCAACTGAGACTCCTTTCTCTGTGATTAACTCCAGCTTGTGTCAAGTTGACACACAAAACTAGCCAATACAAACCCCAAGCAACTGTTACCGATATTCCCAGTGCTACCTCCCACCACAGTAACTGGGCTGTCTCAGTAGCAGCACAGTCCTTTGTTACCTGAGCTGAAGTTCCCCAAGTTGTTTTCAGGGAAATTGACAACCTAGACCATATCAGCAGTTCTTAAAATTAATTTAAAAATATAAAGAAGAGCTATACTTTCCACATTTGTGTTCCTAGGCTTTAGTAGCAAGATATAAACGTCCCGTTTAAGGAATTCAATTAATGAAATGAAGAGGGAAATATTAATGTTAGCTACTCAGATTTGCTTTTAGATTAGTTAAAAATTTAAAATAGAAATGTTTGTAAGTGTTCTTGGGAGATTTTTGCTACTTCTCTACTAAAGGGCTCTGGAGCCCATGAGAAGGTTGTTTGGCCACAGATGGGTGTACAGTCCCAATGATAAGTCCAAGTGATGTATAAAAATCCAAGAGGTATTACAGAAGCTCACAAAAGAGACCACAACAGTGGGCCTCCACTGGTCTTTCATGTATGTTATTGCATGTATCAGTCATGTGGTCTATGTGAGGGTTGTTGCAAAGTGATTCTAGTCTTATGCCAAGGGCTTCTGTTATCAAAAAAATGATATTAGAGTATTTAATAGAACATCATCCACTAATGTTGATCCTTAAGAAAGAATTGTACTTCTTACAAGAGAGTTTTCTATTTCCTGCTTCTAGAAATATTTATGAGGACCAATGAGAGTGCAGGTGCATGAATAGTGCCTAGGGTAAAGAGAAAGAAAAAAATCTAAGAATTAACTAAGTAAGATAGGCAGCCAGTATTCCACAGACTGTTTTGTAGAGCAATCCAATCTTCTAGGCAAGTTCCTAGTTCTTAATGACTCCACTTGGAAAATGGCTTAAGCAGAGACTAGAACTTTCTTTAATGAGAAACAAGGGAGTCTGGAAAGTCAGCCTTGCCATTCAGATAGCACGGGTATCTGGAAGAGTCCTCACAGGGAAAAGAGGAAGTGACATTTAGATGGAACCAGACTTGGCCTGTCCATAGCTCACCTTGAACTTTGAAGAGACCCTGGGAACTCATAGCTTTGTTGTGCTGTGTATTCATCTGAAGTGTACCAAATTTAGAGTTGAGCATTTCACATAGTTTTAGTAAAGTCTTTTGTTAAGGAGTCTTCTGACATTATCCTATGGCAAATTTAGGCAAACCTGCTTAGGGAAAAAAAATAACAATCCATTTTCTACCTTAAGACAAAAACTGGAGCAGGGAAATTTTCCTTGAATGATTTGGAAAGCATGTTATGTTTTACCAGGCTGGACAGAGAGGGTGTGGGGCAAACACTTATTTTGGAAGAGGCTGTCTGAACTCCATAAAACTTTAAAAATCCATTGATACCTCAGTCATCTATCAGACACAAACATCAACCCTGGACCCACCAGGACAAGACATGCAGGCTAAGAGGGAATCATCATGGTAATAATATGAACATCTCTAGACAAGGAGAGAAAAAACAATATACAGTCCTTTGGTTCTAGTTTTGATTCCAATAGGAAAGTTGTAGCATCTGTCAGGGCTGAAATTCTCAAAATGCCATCTCTGAATTCATCCACAGTGGCTGGTTCAGTTCTTTTCTGTCCCAGAGTCTAGGTTGAGCTTCATTACATCATGATAATCTCTAGGTACTTAGACTTTTCACATGGCAACTAGCTTCCCAAAAGCAAGTGAGCCAAGGAGCGTAGGTGAAAGATCTAAAGCATCTTGTGACTTACCTTAAGAAGTCCCCAAACACTCTGGCTCTACACATGCTATTGCGTCACTCAAGCAAGCCTTTAAAGTCATTATGAATTCAGAATAATGTTCATAGACTGTGATTCTCAATGGAGAACTAGTAAAGAATTTGTGACCATCTTTAACACATCCTAACCATACAGTCAGGAAAAGCACATAGACAAAATTATAGATCATAAAAAACAGTACTCTGGAGTCCTGCTGTGTTGTCCTCTGAAACAAACAAACAAACAAACAAACAAACAAATTAAGGTATACCTGAGCGTTACATGAGGTTGGCCTGCTAACTGGAGTAGCCCATTTGTTCTTTACTGTATAGGAGAATTACCTAAGGAAATGTTTGTTTGTTTTGATTTAATTTAAATATAGATGTCTGTGACTTTCCCACAGATGTCTGATCCTTAGGCTTAGGCAATATTGCTTTTAATGTTTCTCAGTCTTGGCTCAGTGGATGGTTCCTTCCTGGGCTGGTCAGGCTGTGCAGGTGGATGTTTTGGTGTAAGGAATCCCCTGAGGGTGTGGAGGAGTCATAAATAACTGTGCCAAAGGTTTGGGAAAACCTCCTAGAATCCAGTTCTAAATTATTTAATCGGCTTAAAATACAAACCATTATAGATAGCTCTGACGCCAGATTACCTATTCTCATGTTAGTATGTGTGGTGAGTGCTATTACTATTGTTGAAATAAATCTCCATTACTATTTAACTTTTTTTCTCTTTTGAACTAGTCTCTAGTGACAAATCTAAGATAGAAATCTGGGCTTTCAAGGTCTTGATGCTGCTGCTCAGTCATGTGACCTTTGGCTGCCTCAGGACTCGGTACTCAGGTTCCTCCAGAGTTGTTCGGTGTGCACAGCTAAGTTGACTTATGCAGTGTTCCCAGTAGCTCTCCTTCACTGAACTCTTCATCTGTGGAGTCCATCATGTCTCCGATGAAACGTCTGCCAGAGCACATGTCCACTCAGGGTTAAGTTACTAACCTCACACTTCTAATCCCTGTTCATCTTCACCATTTTTTTTTCATGAAGTTGATTGTCTTCTCAGAAGTTGTTGTCTAGGGCTTTATCCAAAGCCTGTTTGTTGTCCTATCCCTACATTGAACTCCACCCCACCTCTTTTCCTTTAGAGCAGCGATTCTCAACCTTCCTAATGTGCAACCCTTTAACAGTTCCTCATGTTGTGGTGACAACCAACCATAAAATTATTTTCATTACTATTCCATAACAGTAATTTAGCTACTGCTATGAATCATAATGTAAATATATGTGTTTTTCTGATGCCTTAGGTGACTCCTGTGAAAGGATCATTTTACCCCCAAAGGGGTTGCAATCCATAGGTTGATGACAGCTACTTTAGTTACTGATGTTCTAGGAATACTACAGGGACATCAAGTACCTAAAGCATTGTCTTTTAAGCTTGGGAAACTGCCCAGAGAGTGTAGCATGTAGTTTCTACTACCCCTCTTTAAGCTCCAGGTGGACCATGCTACCAGCTCCCGCCCAGGTTCCCTTGGATCCACGGATGCTTTCACACACACACACACACACACACACACACACACACACACACTAGCTTATTTTTAGTATGCTTTTGGCTCTTCTAAGCCTCCCTCGGCTAGTATGATCCTTTTCTTCACTCCCAGCTCAATACCTCTAAATATGCCCTCAACTTAGTTGCTCAGTTACCTTCTCCTAGCTCAGCACCTTAAATCTCCCCTCAGTTTAGTTACATTTCTAATCTCCTGCTTGCTTCCCTAGGCCCAGTCAGGGAAGCAGCCAATGGCCACTCCACTGAGATCTCACATGACTGGTGGCTCTCTCTCCCTCCGAAGCAATGGTGAATCCTCTTTCCTCTTCCTTCATCTCTTAGCCTGCCTGGGGAACCTGGAAGTCCTGCCTCTTCCCTCCAACCATTGGCCACTAGCATCTTTATTGGTCTATCAAGAACCAACTGGGACCTTCACCATTCACATGCAGATTCTGGATCAAAGAGTCAAAAACACCCCTAAAAGAGAGAGTCTTAAAATGCACATTCCTAGGCCTCTACAGCAGAGTTTGATTTAACAGGTTGGAGTGTAGCCTCAAAAATTTTATCTTGGCCAAACTCCTAGTTGAGGTAGTGGTGGCTGTTTCTTCTTCATGTTTAAGAGTTGTCTAAAACAATTTCAATCAGTAAAAAGTGACCTTTTAAATTCAGTTCCTGCCTTTTCTATTTGCTGCTAATACCCTTTTTCAGCCACTGACCTATGTATGTATCATGCCTCCAGAAAAGAAAGTGGGATCCAGCCAATAACCCTGTTCCTGAGGTCAACAGTGCCTGGGGACTCTAACAAACTCCATCTTGCACAGTAGTATCCAATCTGCTCACAGCTGATAAAGTCCAATCCAGTGAATTCATGCAGCCATCTAGGTGTTGGTGCTTTGAGCTAATGGCTCTTTATGAGGCATTTTCCTGAGGTTCCTGCAAATCTTGCTGTTTGAAAGGAGCCAAAGCCCCCACCTCAACAATTTCCAAGCATCCCTCTGGCTTTATTAAGTTAGATTTCACAAGAGAGATGGAGGTAGCAGCATCTAATGTTGAAAAATAGCACTGGAGGAAACAAACCAATATCTATGGGTGGCACTGCATTGATCGCCTCTGTCTCTACTAGAATATTCATTTTTCTCTTCTATAGCTATTTTTAAGCCTATTCCAACGACCACTAGAACAAATATTGATCCATTTCTAGTCTGAGTCTGGGCTGGGAAGCCTCTTTATTCAAGAGAAATCAGGTGTAATATCTACTATTGATTGCTTGACTTGTTTTTATATTTCTCACCTCGTATCCTTCCTCCAACGAATCCTAATTGGAGATCATACCAAGGACTGTTGATTTTATTCATTCTTCTGATCTTTTTCATTTAGCTATTTGCTTCAAGGGAGACTGACCCCCACATTCAGATTCAGTCCTTAATGTCCTAAGCCAATCACGCTGCTTATTTCTGGATTAGGAATAGCATGTGACTTCATTCTGACTAATGAGTCTTGAAAGGAAGGCTACTGGAATCTCCAGAAGGTTGTATCTTATGGGGAGGAAAATAAAAATATTAATATAACAGATGACTTTGACCTTTGCCAGAGACTGCTGTAAGTACAGTGTGACCCCTTAACTAGGGTGTGGCCACATGAGAGAAGAGGATCTTCAGACATAGCTGATGAATGGTAGAGGAAAGGGTGTGGGAATGGAAGGGCTTAGGTTTGTGAACCACTGCAATCCCTCTGCTTCAGAAGTTCTCGTGGGTAAATTTATGGATTAAGTCATATATAATCATTGACTTATATCACTTGCATCTGAAATAAAAAAAAATAACTTTACTAAAGCTTGGGGGAAATTATATGTCAACAGGCAAGAGATCTAGAGACACCAGATTTCTGCTTCAAATTCTAAAGGAAAACTCATGACATTATTCACTGAACATTAAATTCTGCTTGAAGTTCCTTAGTTATCTAGACCACAGACCCAACAAATCAGTAACTCTCTGCAGCCAAGCTTTTGGAGTTTGGTCTCCTCTTGGATACAGCTTTCTACCATCACTCAGTGGACACATCCATCCTGGAGGTGCTTTTTGTCCCAAATGGTGTTCCCTCTAACATTCATGGGGCCTGACATACACCTATACCCTTAAGGATGACAGCAGGATTCCATGGACTGTGAAGAGATCCCCCTTCATTCCTTGGAGAGGTCTCTATGCACACTGGCAGACCTACTGAGACCTGATACTTCCTTTCCTATTAGATTGGTGATACATAAGAAAAACAAGTGCATCCCACTCTTTCTAATGAAGATAAACCAGGTTATCCAAATTAACCCCTAGTTGCTGAGAAACATCACTATGCATCAAATCTCTGACTTGGGTCACCAGATGTTCACATCTCTCACTGATCTGATTGATACCAACATGATAGCATAAATAGGAAGTGATGACCCCCCACACACACTATTGAATTTAAGTCTCTCTCTAATTATCAACAGACTCAGAGATTATGTCAATACTCTTCAGTACACTATTCCAAAGGCTCAAAGACAGGAAGGACACAAATGAGTGCAGCCCTGGAAGATGTGTACATTTGCATAGCTCATTCATCTTTAGTGGGATTCTGCCTTTGGAATCTTTGTTGATCAATGAACTAACTATACCTGAACACTCTTTAAGCTATGGCATTGTACCCTAACCTTAGTATTCCCTGAGCTGAACAAAAAGTTGGTTGTTATAGAGGATGCTTGCCCCTACCTCCAGTCTACCTCCAGCAGGAGACATAATTCATATGAGTTCTTTCTCAAAATTTCCCACTAGGTTTCATGAAGTAGAAGCCCAGACCCAGACCATCAACAGTGAGAAAAACATGGTTGTTGGGGGATGGCTTTGTGCACTGTGTATTCAGATGGTGATTACTCTACCCAGAGATCTGGTTGCAGTCCTGATGTTGCCATAGTCAAGCATCTCCTGTCTCAATGTTATGTAAAAATTGTTTTCCATCACCTCTCATTGGTTAATTAAGAGCTGATCAGCCAATAGATAGCTGGGTAGGCAAGAATAAGTCAGCACTGGAGGAGAGAGAGAGAGAGAGAGAGAGAGAGAGAGAGAGAGAAACAGAGAGAGAGACACAGAGACAGAGACACAGAGACACAGAGACACAGAGAGAGAGAGAAATTCGCCATGAGGTGGCCATGAGACAGTCACCATGAGGACACAGATAGAACAGGAATAGTCAGGACAAGACCAAGAAAGCATGGCTGGGAAGTGTCTGGGAAGTAGGCCAGGCCAGCATAGTCTGGTTGGAATAGCTTAGTATCTGCCCAGCTATGGTGCCCAGAAGCTTTTAATAAGTATACCAGGTTCTTGTTATTGTTTTGGATGGAGCAAGGATGGATGGAGAAAAGTGCTGAACTTTTACACAGGATTTGATCTGAACTTGCAACCTCCAAAACCTTTCCCAGTTGAGACTGTAGTGGGATTGCATGTAAAATAAAGAGGTAGAAAGAAAAGAGGACGGACTGCTTGTGAGTTGTGGTAACAACCCACATCTGTAAGGCAATTAAGTTTTGGAAAGGAAGAGACAAGTCTTTGTGATTTGTTTGTTCAATTAGGTTTTTCAGGGAACATGCTACGAGGGCCTTAATCTTGAAGTCTAGGAAGTTTCCTGTCAGCTGGTCTCTGGGCACCTTGAATAAAGGACTCTCTACTGTGCTTCATACTCAGTAACTGATGAAAATTTGAAGAACTGGAAAGGAACTAGGGTCACTTGGAAGGGCAGTCTCTATGAGTTAAAGACAAGTGATTTATAACTTCTATAAACTCTTCCAGAGAATAGAAAAGTCAACTGGTCTTTAAAGACACGTATAAATCTTGGTACAGAAACAAAAAACATGCCGTACAGGATGTGAAAATTATCAATCAATTTTATTAAAAACATGTACAATTTCTAAATAAATGTTAACAAATTGAAGCCAATGTTAAAAACTAAAACTGTTAATACAGCCTCATTTTGAAATTCAAAATTATGAAATTACCTATCAATAAAGTGTTCGTTAGTAGGTTGAAAGAACAAAAATCATGAACAAGAAACATAACTAAAGTTTTGCATAAATTATTTTAAAAAATAATGGCAAACTAGAAATAAAATTGCAAAAAAAGTGCTAGTGTGGGCTCCAAAGTCCCCTACTCCTGTCTGATGAACTATTAGCAGTTGATGGCTATTAAGTGAGGGACAGCTGATCAATGTCCCTGTGGGAATGCAGCAGCTGGTGGGTTGCTCATGCTCCATTGGATAGATGCAAGCCCATGTCTATAGGCACAGGACTGACTAACTTAGGAGGTGGTCATAAAATTAGTAGAGAGACGGGGGGGGGGGACACTAGGAAGGGTTGAAGGGAGGAAGTACTGGATGGACATGATCAAAATATATTGTATAAATAAAACTTTCAGATAACACAAATACATTAAAACACCCAGCATTTATGTTTGCAAATCCCTGACACAGGGAATGACACCTGTCAAAACAATGCAGATTTCCACTCTTCAGCCATGTGCTTACATCTCAGTGAGACTCTGCTGAGATTATTCTCGTGACCTTGATGCATAAGGTAAGAAAGTAAAACACAATAGAAAACTTGGATTTGAAGGGCATTTTCATTATTTAAAGTGATATGATAGATTTTATTTAATCCATAAGATTCTCCTATTATTTTTAATTTTATTATTTTTATTATTATTACTATTATTATATGTATGTTTGTATATATATGTATGTATGTATGCATGCATGTATGTATAGGTTGTGTGTGTTCATGCTGTGTCACACATGTGGAGATCACAGGGCAACGTTTTGGAATACAGTTCTCTTCTTCCATTATGGGTTCTGAGAATTCTACTTAGGTCATCAGGCTTGTATAGCGAGTCCTTTTTACCTGCTGAGCTATATAATTGGCCCAGAATTCTACTTTCAAGACACATTAACGCTGCCTGCATCTCAACACTAGTCTGTCAGAATATCCAATATTGACTGGTGGCTATAGTTTACATATTATTAAATTTATTTTTGTGTGTGTGTGTGTGTGTGTGTGTGCATACTCATGAATAAGCACACATGCACATATATGTGGAGGACAGAGAAAAACTTGCAGGGCTCAGTTCTTTCCTTTCACTGTGTAGATCAAACTCAAGCCATCAGTTTCTGCAGAAAGTATTCTTTCCCCCTGGACTGTGACACTGGCATGTAGATACACCTCTAAAGGAAGAAACGTCCCAATGTTTATATTCTTAATTTTGAGAAAACTTCAACTTTTTTTAACAAGCTGCTAACAAGAAGGGATTCATCAGCATCCATGTGTTGACAAGATCAACTCTATGATAAACACAGACTTCAAACTTAAAGGAGTAGTTCTTCACAGTAGACATTCGCCAGATTAAGTCACCACAATAGTCATAGTCCAGCCTCAAAACCATAAGACAAAGTTCTTACAACAAACAAAACAAATATTTGAATTTCTTAGGAGAGCTTTTTGTCCCTTCTAGCAAACATGTATAGGAGAAAATTCAATTTTATTCTGGCAAGACTATGATTAAAAAGAGATTTAACTCAAACTTTCATGTAATCAATGTGTAAATATTCACTAATCTTTTAGTTATTATCTAAGAAGGTGTGACAAATAGCCCAGTATTGTCTTTTGAAATGTTTAAGCCACTGTTCAACTCTGTACTTAGATTATCAACCTGTACATTCTATAGTCCACTATTTCAACTTGTGGTGAAACTAAGAAATACAAAGGTTAAAATACAGTTTTCCACACATCAGAAAATAAATTCTTAAGCTGTGAAGAGAGGTCAGCAAGTTTTTAAAACAAAAGACAAGTGTACTGAAATCAACATAATTCCTATACATGATAACAACTAGTTTTTAAAAGGTAGCAAAGAAAACCATCCAAATATTTCCACAGTAAAAGCAACTATGGTAGAGAGCTACCTAGAGTTAAATTTAACAAAAGACAGATAAAGTCTACAAAGAGACAATTGCTACTAAAGAAGAAAAAGAAAATAAATTTTAAAAACAAAATTATATCACAGTTATTGGGCAAATTGGAACCCTCAAAAATATGATGAAGTGCTAATTGTAGCACCTGGCCAAAAATGGACTTTTAATTAATACTAGGGTTATTACAGACTTAGTAAGTTCTGTTGTGGTCACACTGGAGTAGAACAGGACCAAAGTGCGATATGACTGATGTTTTTCGAAGAAAAGAGGAGAACCAGACTGGAAAGTCACTTGTGAATTTGCAGGTTGGGTGGTAGCTTCACAAACTTGGAAGCAGGGACTGGAGTTGTGCTTCTGTGAATCAACGAAGGCCTGGGCTATCAAGGGACCAAGAGGCAAGGAGGTGCTCTCCACCAGAAATCCAAGAAAAATATGTTCCCCACCAGTGGCTCCAGAAAGGAGTGTTCTCCATTAGCTGATAACCCTTGAACTTTGATGTGCAGACTCCAGACCATGGAACAATATATTGTATTTGTTTAAACCATGAGTATGTGGAACTTGGTAAGGAAGTCCTAGAAAACTGAAGAGAGAATTTGATATTATAAATATTCATTCGCTCTGTCTGAAAATATCTTGAGTTTGTGCAGGGTACCAAAGACTACTCTAAACACTGGAGTATCTGCAGCAGACAAACTAAACTCCCTTCAGGGAGCCTTCGTGATAAGTGATCATTTTTTACAGTTATTTTTGTGTGTCTGTATGCGAATGTGAGTTTATGTGAGCATATATGCATGTTTCTGGTTGTGGATGTGTATGTATGAGTATAGGTTTGTGTGTGTGCTTATACATGAAGTGCAACCAACGTCAAGATACAAGCATCCTCCCTGAAAGTCTCACTGTGGCCTGAGGTTCTCTATCAGTCTCATCCTTGCTCTGATGAATTGGACCCTTCAGAAACCGTGAGCCAAAACAAACCTCTCCTCCCCTAGGGTGTTTCTTTCAGATGTCCTGGTCACACTGACAATAAACCAATACAGAGCTCTACTCTAATTTGACCTTGTATTTTCCTAAGAATGAATGATGCCAAACTGTTAAGGAGGCTTAGCTCATGGTCTAGTATAGAACCCGTCTTTAGAAATGCATACCTGCTTGAAAGGATGTGCCATTTACTGCTGCTAACTAGGTAAATATCAGTTGAGGTGCATCATAGCAGAAGCTAGACCTTCATGTTTGTGGATTGAAATTTAAAAACAAAACAAAACAAAAAAAACCCCTACATCTGCACTAAACAAGTACAGACTTTTATCTGTCACTGTTCCCTAAATAAATACATTATCATGACTGTTTTCTAGGATTTGTCATTGTATGAGGAATTATAAGTAATCTGGGGATGAGTTAAAATGTACAAGAAGGTGTGTATATATTATATGCAAATGACTCCCTCTTATGTAAGGGATTTGAGTACCTGTGGATTCAGGTTTTAGTGGGGTGTTTCTAGAACTAATCCCAATGGGTAGCAGAGGACAACTGTATGGTTTCACTTTTCCATATCTCTGTAGATGTCCCATCTACTGCACCAGTTACCAAGAAGAAGTTCAAGTTGGGAAAAATGGGCATTGAAATTGAAATTTTGCATTATA
Organism: Rhynchomys soricoides; assembly: GCA_019843965.1. Lineage (NCBI taxonomy): Eukaryota > Metazoa > Chordata > Mammalia > Rodentia > Muridae > Rhynchomys > Rhynchomys soricoides. Next base: position 11,391,277 of record JADRCH010000050.1, read on the forward strand.
ATTATAGATTTGATTATAATTTTCTCAGGTTTTGATCCATGTATTTTAAATTTGTTATTATTAGGTGCATAAATGTTTAAGATTATGTCTTTGAAATGAATTGACCCATTTTTACTCACAGAGTGATATTCTTTATCCTGCTAATATTCTCTGAAGAGAAATCAGCTTTGATATTAATATCACCTTCCATCTGTCTTTGATTAGTGCTCACAAAAATATCTTTTCCATCATTTTATTTTTAACCTATTTTTCTTGTATACAGCATATTTCTGGGTTTTACTTTTTTAAAAATTTGATTTGACTGTCTATTGCTTTTAATTGGAGTATGTCAGTTATTTAATGTGATTATTGAAGTGAGAAGCTTTAGATCTAATATCTTGTTGTTTGTTTTCTTTTGTCCCATGTGTTCCCTTCTTACTCTTTATTTCTCCCTTTAACCCCCCTCTGCTTTATTTTTATTTTGTGTTTTCCTTTCTATTGACCATGTAGTCAATAAAACTTCACTTTCGTTATTTTGTTATCATTTTAGACATTATAGTAAATGTTTAAAAGTTTTTCAAGTATCTCTAAATGATAGTATGCCAATGTACAGACACTATAAAAATCACCTGGAAGCTACCCACAGCTTCTTCTTCCCCCTGGATTCTGTGCCATATTATCAAATATTTTACCTTTATATAGATTATAATCTTTATGCTACATAATGGTAATATAAACAGTCTTACTTTTAAAAAAATATAGTTTATATATTTGTATATGTGTGTGCCTGTGTGAGTTTCTGTGCACCATGTGTGCTCAGGTGCCCTTGGAGACCAGAAGAGGGCATCAGATCTCCTGGAAGTGAGTTGGAGATGGTTGTGAGCTGCTTGATGTGGGTGCTGGGAACCACACCTGGGTTTCCTGCAAGAGCAGCAAGCACTCTTACTGCCAAGCCACCATCCAGTCCCAGCCAGTTGTCTTTTACAGACACTAACTTACTTCAGGAGTCTTACATGACAATGTGCGATTCCTGAGGTTCTTCATCCCATTTGTAGATATTTTTATCTGGCATCACTTCTCTGCCTCCCAAGACATGCCCTTGTGATATTCCTGTTGTTAGTAGGGTTTTTTTCAGCCTTTGAATGCCTGAAGATATTTAGCCTTCATATTAAAAATGATTTTTCTCTGGTTCTTTAAAGGCATTCCTCCAGTGTCTTTATCTGCAGATTTCAACTGGAGACCTAAGGCCATGCTTTGCTCCACTCCTCTCCACACAGGCAGTGACTACATTACAGACTTCTAAGTTTGCTTTTGAACAATTTGATGATGATCCTTGGTATAAGTGCTTTCCTTTCTGGTGAATGAGGCTCAGTGAGCTTTTTGAATACTTGGTTTGCACTTTTAATCAAGGTTGAGAATATTTTGTTCCTTATTTCTTCTAGTAGCTCTTTGGCCTCATATTCTCCCTCAGTGCTTTCATTTCCGTGTGAATTGGTGTTCCATGCTACTCACAGACGTGGGTCTTAAACCCGTTCAATCTTGTCCGTTCAATCTTGTCTTCTCTTTGCCTTTTGGTTTAGACCCTTTCCCTCCCTCTCTACCTTTCTCTTTCTTTCCTTCCTTCTTTCCTTCCCTATCTTTCTTTTTAAGTTAGTTAGTTAGTTAGTTAGTTAGTTTATTTACTTAGTGTGTGTATGGGTGTGGGTGTGCATGTGTGTGCCTGTGTGCATGTGGGGGAGGTGCACTACAACATGCATATAGAAGTCAGAAGAGAACTTTCAGGAGTTGACTCTCTCCATTTTGTCAAAGCAGTGTTTGTACCATGCTGCAGTTTACTACTGGCTATCTGGGCCACAGGCCTAGTCTCTACCTTCCAACCTGCCTTAGGAATGCTGGGGTTACAGATACATGCCCCCACATCTGGTTTTTACATAAATTCTGGGTATTCGAGTCAGAATGTTAATCCTGAAGAGCAAGGCCTCTACCCTCTGCGTGTTCTCCCTCCCTCTCCCCCTCTCTCCCCCTCCCTCTCCTTTTTCCTCTCTTTCTCCCTCTCCTTCTTCCTCTCCCCCCCTTTCTCTCCCTCCCCTCTTCCATCTCTTCTATACTGGGGGTTGAGTGTAGAGCCACTTAGGAAAGTACTCTACCACTGAGCTGTTTCCTCGGCCTCTCTTGCCTCTTTTGATTTTGAGACAGGATTTTAGTTGCTTGGGTAGAACTCAGATGGTCAGATTATAGGTCTGCCTCAGCAGGCTTAGCTTGCATAGTTTTTATTATGAGTCTTCAAGCACATTAATCTTTTCTTCATTGATGTCTAATTCTCTATTAACCCCATGTAATAAATTCTTCTCCTAAAATAATGATAATGAAGTTTTCATGAGTACAGGTTTAATTTGACTCTTAAACACTATCTTCCATGTTTTTTCTTGTTACATTAATGATCTCTATAGCCTTGCTTCTTCATCTTTAAATAATATGGGCTATATTTATTAATACTGTTTAACTGTATTTTATTAATAAATAAATAAAAAATAATAAACTATAATTTATTAATAATGTATAATATGTAGTTCCAACATTTATGTTCATCCTGGTCCAATTTCAACTAATGGGCTTATTTCTTCATATTGTTGAGATTGCTGCTTCTTGAAAGCTTATAACCAAAAGCCAGATACTATAAGTTTTACCTTGCCTGGTGCTGAATATATTTGTGCCCTGATAAATATTTTCAATTCTCCTTTCTAGGATACAGTTAAGCTATTTGGACACTGATTGATACTTTCTGGTTGTGCTTTTAGGAGTCACCAGATGGGCCCAAAACAACATTTAAGTTAGAGCAAGTTATTTTTACCGCTAAAGCAGGTCTCTGAATTTTTGACACAATGCATCATGGATTGTGAGGCTTCCCAATCTGCCAGATCTCTGCCTGAGTGGCGGGCACCTTCCCCTGATACATAGGACAATCCTTCAAATCCATGTATGAGTCATTAGACCTCTCCTGACTTGTCGAGTGGGACTCTCTGGTGTACTCCAACTACAGCTCTCCACATCTCTCCTCTCTCCACTATCTCTCACTCTCTGTCTCATTGTCTCTGCCTCTCTCTTTTCTCTTTGTTCTCTCTTCCTCCTTCCCTCCCTCCTTGTTTGCACAGTGCTAGACAAACTCTAAGACAGTATTCACCCAGCCTCTTAGCTTCATCTTAAGTTGGAGAGTTCCCTGCCTGGATTCCTGTAGCAAAGAAGGAAACTGAGGCCATCTTTGAGTTCATCTGACTTGTCTCATATCTCTCTAGGAAGACTACCTCACATTATCTGATTTTTTATATGTTAGAAACCACTGTCTTTTACTCTTTTTTCTCCTATTGTTAGTTATTTGAGGGAAGAAAGTAAATGCAGCCCATAGCATTGTAACTTGACTGGCAGAAGAAGTCTCTTGCATTACACTTTGGAGAAATAAAATATTCAAGTCAATTTGAATGAGCCAGCACTATGAAAGCAGACAGATGAAATGTACCACGTTGGAGCAGTCTACAGCAACAAAATGTAATGAAGTATGTTGACCTGGATAAATCTTAATTCTGATCATGAACTCAGTTTGGGCACAGCATTTGTATTTTGATCCCATATAAATAAAATTTAAAAACATATGAAACTGTGCTATTTCTTCTTATGCACATTTGGCAGATGTGACAAGTGAATAGAAAAGATACAGGCCAGATAAACTATTCTAGTTGTCTGCAGAAATGCAATTAGAATCTTGTGGTGGTTAACTTTACCTGTCAACTTGACACAACAAAGAGCCACCTGGGAAAAGGGTCTCCATGAAGGATTGTCTACGTCTACATTAGTTGGCTGGTAGGCATGACTGTAGGGAACTGTCTTAATTATGCTAATTGATGTGGGGAAGATCCTGCCCACTGTGGGTGACACCATTCCCTCAGCAGGAGGCCCTGCACAGTATAGGAGAGGAGAGCCTGAGCTGAGCAAATAAGCAAACAAGTGAGCATTTGTGCATTTATTTCTCTGCTCTTGCTGTGGATGTGATGTGAATAACTTTTTGAACCTCCTGCCTTGGCTTTCCAACAAGATGAACAGTAACCTGGGATTGTGAACTAAATATACCTTCTCTCACTTGAGTTTCTTTTAGGCGGGGTATTTTATTGAAGCAACAGAAATGAAACTACAATGAATGATCAACAAAAGGCTGCTTTTCTTTAGCAAGAACAAAAAGACTTTAAGCAAATAGAACATAATATTCCCTTCTCCCTTGGGAAACTGTATACAGAGGAAAGGTGGATTTGTTACACAGGAATGGCACTTGCTTAGGGGCAAGGCATCTGGCTGGAAACCAGTCAGTGTCTTGTTATGAAGGAACATTTATGGACCCAATCTTGCTTAGTTTTATGGTGACTCTAGCAAATAAATAAAAAGACTTGCATGTAACAGGAATGTTATTTACATCTCAACGGTAATGTGCCAATAATCCTTCTTTAATACCGGTATCTTGTTAAAGTTTATATTGGGTTTGGGGAAGTTGGTGGAGATGGTGCCAAAAGCCTCCCCAGATAGATAACCTTTGGCATGACTACTACCTGCAAGTGGGTCAGATGTTGTAGAAGACAAGAGAGACAAGAGGCTGAAGCATCGATGGGCAAGGAGGGATTCGCTGGAGACAGGGATGTTGGAGGGGCCAAAGATGGCAATTCTTTCATACTTGGTTTTTTCTCTTCTACTCATGGGAAGACAGACTTAAGGGAATGCATTCTGCCCAGAGTAGGGAAGAAATTTCTCTCCAAAGGCGGAGAGAATCCCAAGAAATCAGGGTTGTGTTAACCTCATCACAAATCATTTGTGTTGTGGGAGTTCCAGAAGGCAGGCAGTGAAAAGGCCTCTACAGCTGAAACTTTTTTGTTGTTGTTGTTGTTCTCTGTTTTCAAGCCACAGTGTAAAGTTTTGTGTTGAAATGGATGCTGTCTAATGAGACAGTGAGAACCTGGGGCTACATTAGCAACTGAGACCCAGCAATCAGCCACTTACTTCCTGGTGTGTGGGAACCAGCTAGTGAGAAGAGCTTTGTTTATCAAACAGTTTCCAGAACTGAGGTCAAAGAAGTTACCGTTAGTTGAGAACCGTGAGTTAGCTGTATGTCATCTGTGTTGATGGCCTGTGACCTGGCTACCAATGCCTTCTGAGCAGCACTGGGACTTCCTGGTAACTAAATAGCTGACTATTTTTACATGTGTGCCATGAGTTAACTCTTCTCTATACCTTGCTAAGAGAGTGTCACAGAGGACCAAGGAGTTGCCAAATGTTGTGTGAAGTTTTAGGTCAAAAGAAAACATTACTTTCCCCCTTGGAGACTTTACTTAGAGTGTTCTGACAGCTTTCTTGGAAAAAAATATCTTTGTAAGGAAACAGTAACGAGTAGAAGTTTCAAGATTTCACAAAGCCCACTCTTCCTTCTAAACTCAGATGACTAGCTTGCCAAGCCACAGCATTGTGAGGATAAAAACAGATAGCCAGTTATCCTCCAGGTTTTCTCTGCCGATAAACCCTGGTATCCTGAGAATCCCACTCTTCTCCCTTGCCTCTGAATGAGTTCCGAAAATCCACACAGCAAATTGTATACATGTCGCAAGGGTCTGAGAAGCTGAACCACCCTATTCCTCTTGGCAAAGTCATTAATATTCATCTTAGCCCTCAACTGGAGGCTGTAGCTTGAGTCCATCTGAGTCTAAGCCTCCCAGTCTCCTGGGCTATGATGGCAGAATCTTTCAACATGGTTGTCAGTATCTCTCACAGTGTAGTACAGGTGTTTAGGATGCAGAGATTCGGGGTCACAGTATTATCATCTGAACCATCCTCAAGTCCTTTCCTTTTTAGACTTGTGCATGCTGGGAAACTCTCTATCGCTGAGGTATATCACTAGCACTCTTTATTCCTTTTGGTTTTTTGAGACAGGATCTTTCTAAGCTGCTCAGGCTCTTGGATTTGTTTTGTAGCCTTGTTTGGCTTCTGATTTACAATCCTCCTACAACTGCCTTTCTAGTAGCCTGCATTATAGGCCTGCATCACAAGGGTAGGTTACTTCATGTTTTATAAGAGTCTCCATTCTCAGAGGTTAGGAAATGCTCCCACACTTGGCAGGTAGGCATTGAAGTTGGAGGAAAGAACAGAACAGGGGTGTGAAGGGAGAATCTTTGGGTAAGGGTGCTGGTTAGGGTGGTTCAAGAGGGCTGATGTAGACTATGAAAAGCAAGATTCAGTACCCTTGTTCCTCTCCCTCCGTTTTCCTAGCACATTCCCGCTGTGCCACTGGTTCTGACCCTCTTTTCCACATGGCCAGTCTCTCCTTCAGACTCTTTCCCATTCAAATCCTTGTCAACCTGGGCCTTCTAAGAACTTGCCATTGTGGAAGAAAACCGGTTCAATCATTCTCACTGTAGATAGGACACGATTAAATAATTAAGTATGCTGTGAAATGTCTCTCCCCACTCAACAGTCAGGAGTTGGGTGAGTGGGTGTCAATACTGCAGTGGGGTTGTGGAAATCAAGTTTGGGTTAATGGTGCCTCTGAGCAAATGCTTGGGTTCTCTGTCTACTTTCTCCAGCAGGATTTCCCTGCACTATCCTGGTGGTCTGTGCTGCAGGGTGGGTATCCAGGCTGAGCACAGTTTGAGGAGATTATGCAAAGTTGATTGCACTTTCCAAGAAAAGCCTCTACATATCTTGTTTCATTTAAAAAGACCAAGCAAACAAAACAAAAAGCAAAAAAACAAAACAACATTGCTTTCTACGTCCTAAGTGCTTTGGAGATCAACAAAAACAGCACAGCAGGTGCTAGAGGTCCAGACAACTCCTTTACACCTTAATTCTTTTTCATAATGGCTGCTTATATCAATCCCTTGACAAAAGACCACTGCAACCAGCTTCTTTGCTGAATTAGTTGCACCACCTGTCCTGTGTGGAATGCTTTGTTTAGTGCTGTGTCTACTTAGGATCTATCAAAGAGCTCTTCCTGGCCCTGATTCCTATGTCCAGAGACAAACCACTTTTTGTTCTTTAAAGGATTTCTCCCTAGGCTCTGCCTAAGTAATTAGAACAGTATGATGCCCTTGACCTTTCTCTTGGAGAGCATATAGTGTCTTAGTCACTAGGACCAAGAAAAATCACAAAGGAAAGAGTATATAGGGAGCTGGTTTACAGTTGCAGAGAGTGAGTTCATGACCATCATGGTGGGGAGCATGATAGCAGGCAGCCAGGCATGGCACCAGAGCAGCAGTGAAGAGCTTAAATGTTGAGACAACAACAATGATACATGGGGGGGGGGGGGAGGTGTGTGTGAAGGGCTGACTGGAAATAGTGTGAGATTTTTAAATCTCAGAGTCCATCCTCAGTGATACACCTCCTCTAATAAGGCCACACCCACAATCCTTCCCAAACAGTTCTACCAACTGCAGACCAAGCATTAAGAAAATACACACATACATACATACATACACATGCATACACATACGCATGTGCACATAAACTTATGAGGGATATTATCATTCAAAGCATCACACCTAGTGATAATAGTGGTTTTTTAAAAAATGTTTTTGAGACAATCTTACTAGGTAGCTCAGGCTAGCCTCAAAGTTGAAGTCCTCCTGCCTCAACCTCCTGACTACTGAAATGCCAGACATACTATCTTTAATTTTTTTTAAAGATACAAGAAGCAAATGACTACCTACTTAAAGCTGTTCTTAACATGCTCAGTGGAACTAAAGTGGTACCAATGCCATCTACCAACTATGATAGCCTTGTAAGGATGACAGCAGATGGAAATGGTCAAGCATGGGCCTCAGCTCAAAGTAGGGAGTTGAAAATGTCCACTCCTTTCCCAGCATTCACAAGGGAGAACCCTTAATCCATTAAATGAAGCATAACACCATCAGACCTGTACTAACATTGGGAAAGAAGCTTACAGATTTTTTTTTCACAGCTAACATTGACTGGATGCTTCTGTGCAATTTCATACTCAATTTTTACCATGTAGTCTGCACTGCTAAGGTCTGAACCTCTTTCAAACTCCTGCAAGTGAGCTAAAAGATCTGAGGTCAGGATATAAAGAAAATGTAGTGTGCCCTTTCAGATGCTGGAGGACAAATACTCAGGGAGATTGTGTATAGATGATCATCATGGAATGTTATAGCAATGGATTGATAACTAAAGCTGTTGCTATAGAATGAGATGAGAAATAGCCCTGACATTAATGTTATTAGGTGTGATTGTCTGTATATGTTTGGCCTAATGAATTGCACTACTAGAAGGTGTGGCCATGTTGGAATAGGTGTGTCACTGTGTGTATGGACTATAAGACCCTCACTCTAACTGCCTGGAAGCCAGTATTCTGCTAGCTGCCTTCAGATGAAGATGTAGAACTCTCAGCTCCTCTTGCACTATGCCTGCCTGGATGCTGTTATGTTTCTACCTTGATGATAATGGACTGAACCTCTGAAACTGTAAGCCAGCTCCAATTAAATGTTGTTCTTATAAGAGTTGCCTTGGTCATGGTGTCTGTTCACAGCAGTAAAACCCTAAGACATTAGGCAATACTATGAGTTCTTAAGTTGGCCTGGGTGAGTCTGGTAAGTAATGATGAGTTCATGGACATGGAATAGAAAGCGGATCAGATCTGAAGGAGAAAGAAAAGGAGAGGACAAGAAGGAAGAGGAGAGGAGGAAACCTTTGTGTTAGTCCTTGTATCTACTCAGGCTTCCTGTTAAACTTCACAAAGTGCAAGGTTGGACAAGGTTGGACAGCTTGGAAGTGGATAAACAATTAAAACTCAAATCTCTCCAATCTTAGATACCATGCTATGACTTAATGCACGCATTTGAGGCCAAGTGAGAAGGCAGTAGGAGCTACTGTCAAGGTGACTGGTATTTCAGTGGGTGATAGATTAGAGATACTTCAGCCAGAGGTAGTATCAGAGTCAAGGCTGAAGCCGGCAAGTGCGGGTATGTTTAGTGCATAGTGGAAGGTCCTGTCCAGCTGGGGTGCAGAATAGTTTTGGGTCTATAACATGACCTTTGATATTTTAGGTTTCTATGGAGCGGAAATAACAGTGAAAAGGCTGTTCGGAGGATTAAATGAGACGAGGCACCTGGGAGAAACCCCACACTCAGTAAATGGTCATCCACTCATCTGTTCAACAGCTATTTCCAAAATGTCTGTTATATCATATATATCATTGGGGGGGGGGGAATCTGTATTACTCATGCTAACCTAGTACCCACCTTGTGCAGCTCATATTGTGTATGAGAAAGGTAAAATTAGCTTGTGTAGAGCCCAGTTTAATAACAACAGAAAGAAGGGTTTTGAGAGCAGTGTGAAGTTAATAACCTTTACAGCAAGGGGGATGAGCAGTGGAGAATGATGGGAATCACTGAGTCAAGGAAAGGGAGTCTCCCCCACCCCTGCTCTTGTGTGTGTGTGTGTGTGTGTGTGTGTGTGTGTGTGTGTGTCCATGTGCTCACTTGTGCAACATAAAAAGTCATGAAGGATTTAGCAGGGGAGTGATATGTTTATTATCTGATTTGTTTTGGATGCTAAAGCAAGAGAGATTAACTAGCTTTCAGACCAGGAATCACAGAACATCCAGTCAAACACATTTTGGTGAGCTTATTCTCAGTACTACGTATATGCATAGCTGACAGGGAGACAGACTAAGACCGAGAGGCCAGATGAAGGAAGAGAAAGTGAGACACAGAGCATCAAAGGCCACTCCCGTTATGGAGTAGAGGTAGAAAGTCGGCTAAGCAGAGGTGGGAATAAGGCAGGAGTGAGCAAGGCTGGTAGAATCTGCAGTGTCCAGGTCCTATGGAGCTCACAAGGCAAGGGGAGATGGTGGGTTCTAAGGCTGCAGATGGGACTCTGGAGCACCTCAGTGCAGCCCTGGAGGTCCTTGTCTTCATGGAGCCTGCTATGCTCAGTTGCAAACCTATCAAGATACACGCTGCTGGCTATGGAGTGAACATAGATGAGGGGTCATACTTTCAGGGCCTGCTGTAAAATGAAAATTTGATAATTAAAATAGAACAGGGAGAAGTACTTATTAAAAACTGTAGCATGTTTCTCCTTGGTTTGTTCTCTCTCTCTCTCTCTCTCTCTTTCTCTCTCTCTCTCTCTCTCCTGTCCTGATGTTTTTTAATCTGTTAAGATACGAGGTTCAGGCAATTGCAGACCCCCATAAGAGCCCGGAGCCTTGCGATGAGGTGACTTGTCATAGGGGAATGTGTTCTGTCCACTGGGTGTTGAATCACCATAGAGAGCTCAATAGAGAGGTGGGTAGATGACCCTAGAGATCCTAAAGTTTTTATAGTGGAGCATTCTTGGTATCTGGATCAGAGGTGGTCAAACCGCACCTACCTCAAGTGCACTGTGGTGTTGCCAGCCTAGGGCAGGGTGGCTGCCTCTGTGCCTAGCCTCAATAAATTTCAAGGGCTATTCATCCAAACTTAACCTTCTTGTACTTCCACCAGGTGTCTGCCAGTCCTGGAGGGTGATGGTGTTTACTGGGGATGGAGCTTAGGCAGAGCCTGGGTGCCACCAGGTGTTGGGGGGACGGTAGAGAAACCTTGGTTGTGTTACAGTGTTCCTTTAGGCTTCAGTTACAAAACAGTTATTTAAAAAATAATAAAACCTAATTTTCAGAGAGCACATGCTTATAATCTTAGCCCTTGTCCAGTGAAAGGAAAAAGATGAGGAGTTCAAGGCCAGCTTGGGCTACATGAGATCCCGTAATAATAAGCAATAATAATAAAATGAATAAAATAAATAATAATAAAAAGTAAGCAATAAAGATATAGATAGAGAAATCCTTAGAAATCAAGATGGCAGTGGCCAAACAGTAAGTCACAAGAATGATGCCTAAGTGACCGTACCAATCATTTTGTCCTGAAGATGGTCTCCTTTGAAAGCTACCTCAGAGACACAGTTGCAGAGGAAGCATTTGGGAAACATACCCTCTCTTCTGTCTGCCTCTCCAGCTGCACACATGCATGTGCGTGTGCGTGTGCGTGTGTGTGTGTGTGTGTGTGTGTGTGTGTGTGTGAATTCTGCAAGTCACAAGATAATTGTTCAAAGAAGTAGGCTAGTCTCTCCCCTCCTCCTCCCCCTTCTTCTCCCCTCTCCTCCTCCCCTCTCCTCCTCCTCTTCCTCCTCCTCCTTCCTCGTTCCTTCTCCTTCCTAATGCATCACTCAAGTGGACTCAGGGCCTGAGCGGCTCCAGTGCTGTCTTTATTAGTTTTCAGCTTCCTGTCACAACAGCCAAGCCCCACAGGAACAAGAGGAAATCGAAATCAATTTTCTCAGGCAGAGTCCAGACGCCAGCTTCATTGCTGAGGGCGGCAGTGTGTGCAGGTGTGATGTGGAGGTCTCTGAGCCCACTGCAGGGATGCTCCTAGACCCACGCAGTTAGAACTCAGCAGACCTGTAGCACTGATAGCATAGCAGAAGGCCTTCCGTGGGCATTGCACCAGGAAAGCTGAGTGGTAACCTGTGCTCCTTCTCCATTCACCCTCACAGTTCTGCTCTCAATGAGCCATTCTCTTAACTTCCATACCCAAGGGTACTGCCCAGCTGTAAGCGCTAATCTGGGTGGGTGTGGGGTACTGCACAGTGTACTTTCTGCATAGTAAAACCTTCCTCTGCACACCTAATGGCCTCCTAGAAAGAGACCCAGTGAGGGTCTTCAAGGGTCAGGAAAGTGTTGAACATCCAGATGTCCATATGAATTGATATCAGAATTATCTATTTGGCCTCTCCGTTCCCAAGAAATTAGATTTAGTGTTCTGGCACGAAAGGAATCATGAGTAGCCTCTTTTTTCTAACCCTGCAAGTATCTTTGTTCCAATGAACTCTTTGCTGAGTGCCTATTAAAATACTAACTCTATCTAAACCCATCAGAGGTGTGGAGTTGAGTTTGGCCTCTGAGGGAAGCAAATGAAGGCTCTATGTACAAGCAAAAGGCAGAGTCTTTTTCTATGCCTAGAAAAGAAGCCATGAGGGAATTACATAGGGCAGTGGTCAGATCTTCAGAGTATTGTGGGACCATGCAATGCTGTGCCATGCTTCCTGTGAAGTGTCTCCATTTCATACACAGACTGCACTATCATCCTGCTTGAGCACGAGTCATAAGCTGAACAAGAGCAGAGGCTGAGGATATGAGCTGCAGTCCTTTGGAAGCTGAACCAAAGCTAGGCTCCAGAGATTTGTCTAAATCAAGTTGGCCCATGCCCAACTCTAAGGTTCTACCACCCCCAGGCTGCCTGCAGGGCACCTGAGGTCAGCGTCTAGGCTGGCTACCTAGGGCAGGACTGGTGGGCTGAGATAAGACGTAACGAAGGGAAGAAGAATGGCCAATAGGAACCAGAATGGAGTAGAATATCACACAGATGCACACATGCCAGAGTTCAAGTCCCAGCTCTGCCATTTCCTGGCTGTGGCTTCTGGCAAGCTCCTTTCCCTGAGCCCACATTTCCTTCTCTGTAAAATTGGCATGTAATAATCAAATCCACACTGTTGGTTTGTGATGGAGAAGACACGAGTTACTAGTGATAAAACATGTAGGGACTGGCGCATGCTTGTCTTTCAAATATAAGGATCAGAGTTCAGTTCCCAGAGCCCCTGTAAAAGTGCTGAATATGGTGGCACACACATGTGCTCCAAATGTTGGGGGGATGGAGATAAGCAGACCTGGGGCTTGCAGCCAGTGTAGCCTGTTTGGTGGGATCCAGGCCAATGAGAAACCCTGACTCCAAGGTTAGCCAAATTTCTGAGGGGCACTCAAGTTTGTCCCATGACCTCCACAAGCACACACTAACATTCCCCCTACCAAACACATGAATACATACAGATGCACATGGCATTTAAAACAATAGCAACAGGGGCCTGGAGAGTTGAGTCAGTAGTTAAGATCACTTGCTATTCTTGCAGAGGATCCCCTGGATTCAGTTCCCAGCATGGCAGACCACAACCATCTGTCACTCCACTCCCAGGCAATCCAGTCCTCTCTTCTGGTCTCCAGGAACACCAAAAACCCACATGGTATGTTTATATATCTGAAGGCAAGAACTCACATACATAAAATAAAAATAAACAATATTAAAACCATCTGAGATCATGTTTATTACTTCAAAGGCATCATATTTTATTAAATCATTTGTTGAATATCAGAGTTAGTTTGAAATCAGCCATAAACCATATTGGAGGAAGGTAGTTCAAGTAGCCAAAAACAGTAAGAAGGAATTCCCAGTCTACAACTTTTACGCCATTCAAGAAATTTTAAAGAAGTTATAATTCATAATGTCCAAGCAATTTTACTTCCCTCTTGGCCCACTTTGACCTGTATTCTTTCATCTCACGGTGTCTTCAAGCAATTCCTTCTGTGGTGGCCACAGCCTATGTCCCACAAATCCCTTGTTTGGAATTGTACCCTGAGAACTGAGAGGACCCTGGTTGCTGAGCCTAAGAATCCATATCACCCTCAGCATAGGACCTCTGCTTCTGCAGCCTCTTCTCTCCAGAGGGTGAGGCTAAAGATGATGAAGACCTTTTTCTGGAGGTCAGTATGACCTTTTGTCAGCTCACTGGCCCCAGGAAGTGCTGAACCTCCACTATTTTGCATAGCAACCTAGACTAGAGCATTTCCACCCCGTCTTCCTGTCTACCCTTTATTCATGGAAGTCCTGGGCTGTGGCCTCACTTCCTCTCTGGATTCCCAGCTTCCACATTTCCTTAAGGAGTCCCCTTTGTAGTACCCAAGCACAGTTAATCCCATCTTGTGTCTACTTTGCAGAGGACCTGGCTCAACTCCTTTTTGCTTTTTGTTCATAATCTAGATCACTTCTGCCTCTTTATCCAGGATTGTCCAAGTCTCCTTCACACCAATTCAACATCACCATGGTACAGAACTTAGGGTACATTGAGATGGTCTCAGAGAGCTACAGCAGGTGAGGGTCTGAGCAGTGACAGCATCATCCTCACTCAGAGGATGAGGAGGGTTTCATCAGGAATGCCTGTTCATCAGTACTCTCAGCTGTGTGTGTGTGTGTGTGTGTCTGTATATGAATGTGTGTGTCTGTGTGTGAGTGTGTATATGTGTGGGTCTCTGAGTGTATATGTGTGTGTGTGTGTGTGTGAATGTGTGAGAGTACGTGTGTCTAAGAGTGTGGATCTGTATGTGAGTATGTGTATGTCTGTGTGTGTCTGTGTGAGTATGTGTGTGTGTGAGTGTGCTTGAGTATGTATGTGTCTCTGTATGTGATTATGTCTCTGTGTAAGTGTGCATATGTGTGCATGTGTGTGTGAGTGTGCATGAGTATGTGTGTGTGTGTATATGAGAATGCATGTGTGTGTATGTGTGTGTGTGTTGTGGATTATTTAATTATTCAGTTCCCAGATTTAAAAAAATAAAACACATAAGCCTTAATCAGCACTAAAGCTGGGCAAATATGTACCTTCTAAGCTATAGAATCAACTACCCCATCAATAACCCTGAATTATAGCTTGCCATGTTCTATCTGGGCAGCTCTTAACTCCAATTGGCCTGCCCTCATGGTCACATTTTCATGACTCAATTACCCCATGGCATTTTCTGCTCTTCCTACACTCTCTCTCCTCCTTCCGCATGGTCTCCTCAGATGCTAAGCCCAGGAATCCAAACCCTGCCTATCTCTCTTCTGTCCAACTATTGGCTATAGGCATCTTTGTTCACCAATCAGGGATAACTTGTGGGATGAGGTTACATTGCATCATTTGTGTATATGCAGATTCCCTTGTCCCTGGAGACAATCAGGCCTTGGGGAGCCAGTACTTAGCATTACAATACATAGCAGAAGTCCAAACCACAACATGTGTATAAGTGTATGTATGCATGTATTTGTGTCTCTGTGTGTCTGTGTGTGTGTTTGTGTGTGTGTATGTGTCTGTGTGTGTGACTGTGTGAGTCTGTGTGAGTGTGTGTGTGTATCCATGTGAGTATGCACGTGTGCATGGAGGCTAGAGGTTAACCCTAAGTGTCCTTGTTGAGTGTCTTCTTCTGTCATTCTCTACCTTATTTATTGGCAGGATTTCCAGAACTCACTAATTCAACTAGACTGGCTGGCCAATGAGGTCCAGAGATCCACCTGCCTTCTCTAACCCATGCTCCAGCAGTGGGGTTTTTATTTGGGGATCTACACTCAGGGACTCATGCTTGTATGGCAAGCATTTTATCAACTGAATCATCTCCCAAACCTCTGGTCAGTAGATTTTATCACAGCATCTGTCATTATTTGGGTAAAGAGCTTTAGACATGTTCTTCAATGGATCCTCGTCACACTCCTGTGACACATAGTATTTGAACTATGTGCTGAAGGTGGGAACTACCTTAATGATGGATCAAGGTCCTACGGCTTATGTGTAATTAAGCAGTACAATCATCCTGGAGCCCTACTACCTGTTTGTACTCATGGCCCATGACCTCTGTGATGGTGCTCTGGTCTGCATGCAGCAAAGGTGCAGCAACTTGGGGACATGGTAGGGTGAGGGACAAAAAGGAAGAAGCATCCAGTTTGTAGCCTAAAGACAATCAATGCATCTAGTGTCAAACGAAAAGATTAGACTGAAAGTGTTGGCCTTGGTACCCACAAGAATACAGAAGGTAGGTGATACAGAAAGCAAGGGGGAAATGGGAAGAGAGACAGGTGGGAGAGGGGCAGAGGCTGGAGCACATTCAATGTCATCCTGAATTAGATCATAAAAAGTAAGTGCTTTTTAAAAAGCACTATTGCTCAGCAAGGGATGAGCTGTCAGGTTGCCTGTGATTCAGAGGCCCTGTGCCTCACACCCAGCTTGGGAGGAAGAGGTGAGAACTCCACTGTGGGGGACAAAGGTCCAGCTTCTCTGTTGTCTGTCACCTGCAGGTTGAAGTGACCCAGCTGTCACTGAATCCCCTTCAGCCTTCCTTAACTTCTCAGTTCCTTGTCCTGGGTTCTTGTGGTCTGCTGGGTCTTACTTCACATCCCAGCAGGGCCTCCCACCACGTGCGGGCCATGTGACCTAAGAGATGCCAAGAACATCTCTCAGCCATTTCTACCGTCTAGACAGAGAAAGTATGAGGAGTTTATGTGAAGATTAAATGAGGCACAGGATCTTGTATGTAACAAGCCCTCAAAAGGTGGTAGTTGTTTTATTTATTGTTTCTGTTATTGACGCATGTCTGACCGAGAAAAAGGAAAGAGGGACATGTCTCCTAGAAAGCAACAGAGCTTGCTGCTCTTCTCTATTAAGATAATCCGCCTCTTCATGGACCTCCCCTGTAAGGGAGTGTGGCTACATCATGGCTTCTGGCCAGTGGAATGTGGGCAGGAGAAAGAGACTTTACTTGGGGGTCTGGCAGATCAACACTTCTCATGTGTAACACTCTGCTTTCTGATCCATCTAGGTCACCTGGTTAGAGATAGAGATGGCAAAAGATGCTGAAATCTGGGTTCCTGTGTGACAATGGAATAAAGCTTTCTGATCCACTAGTGCTGGCCTCTCATGAACTGCCTTAACAGTGTCAAGCTTTGAGAACTTGATGTCATCTGTCATAACTCTTAGCCCACCCAGACTTTTACATTCAGCCAAACCACAATGAGTTTGGAGCTGCCTGTGGCTTTAGACTGTTTACATGTTGCATGAAATGGAGTGACAGGAGGCATTCCCTAAAGCCTTTCCTAGCTCAGATGTTCTGGCAGCTTGATGCTCTCTGATATGCAAAACAGGAAAGAGAGCCTTTCCCGTAGAGCCTGATAGATCTGTGGAGTCATCTGACCTGGAGGAGCCTAGAGACAACCTGGTGCCTCTTCCTTGAGGTCTGAAGGAAGCTCTGCCACAGTCTTTAGTGAGTGACTCTCCAGTCTGCATTGGCTTAGCATTCTGGAGAGAGAGGAGGATAATTTCTGAGGCTTGGGAACACATGAGTGCCAGAGAGACTGAGCATGTGTGTGCCCAAGTGTGTGGGCTATGGTTACGTTGCTTTATAAATATTTATTTGTAAATGTTTCTTTTGAAACAGCTGTTGGAAGGGGTGTAGTCAGAGAGAGCAGCCACCCGTGCAGCAGTTTGAAGCCTCTTAATAATGCTGATCTCTTCTCTCTCTCTCTCCCACATAAACACACACACACACACACACACACACACACACACTCATGCACGTGTACTAATCCTGGGACCTCTACAGCAAATGCTGTCAGAGTGTCAGACGTAGTGTATGTAGGGTGTGTATACATGTGCATGCCTGCTTGTGTGAGATTACAAGACCCCCCCCCCCATCACACTCAGCTTTCCAGCTGGGTCCTGTGTCTTCAAGCCTGTAGAGCAGGCACTTCACTGAACCATTTCTCCAGCCCTGATAGCTGCTCTTTTTTGCAGCCTAGGAAGAGGTCAGACATGGAGCTTCTGCTCCTGTTGGGGGCTGTATGTAGAGAGTAATGTCAACATACCTACATGCATACCTCCATCAAGTTGTTTAGAAAAAAGAACCTAGCTGACTTGAACCACCTGTCATGGTTTACTGGGCCCTCCTCTCTTGGTGGACTTCACCACTAGTATGCAAATCCCTAGGCTTGAAGGTCTACCACGGGGTTACTGTTAAGAGAGCAGCAAGGACAGATAGAGTTTGGGGGCTGGGACTTCACCCTCATGTGCACGAAACCTTGGTTTCATGGTGTGTAAAGAGGAGGGGGTGTAGCAGGGAACCACCAAAGCTTTCATAAATTTTAGAGGCAGGACAAAGTATTGGGCACCAATCCCCTCCTGAAATACTTAAGTTCTAAAGCCCAGGCAGGAAAGGGGTACTGGTAATCTGTCCCTGGATAACTAGAACATATGGACAAACTACACACCAGTCAGCCCACAAGGGCTCACTGTCAGTCCTAGAATGAAGGATTCCCTACAGGGATCTAGCATTCATTAGCTCCAGCTCACTGCCCCAGCTTTACTAGACAGAGACTTGAGTAGCCTGTCAACGACCCCAGGCACTGAGACACAAGCTGCCAGATTCTCAAGGCAGGCTGTTAGCTTAGGTTTGGGGGATAGCAAGAAGCAGGCATGGGAAAACAGAAAACAAGAGTGCAAGCTACAACACCAGACTTCCAAGTTGCTCAGGAGAAGACAAGCAGATGCTGGAAGCAGGAGGCTCCAGTGAGGTGGGCCTGGGGGAAGCTGAAAACAGAAACAACATCAGACACAAGAGGTGCTGAGATTCAGCAGTGCCATGGGGGTCCTAACCCTTCAATTATGTTTTTTGTCTAGCTCTGAATCTGTCTGTCTCTCTGTCTGCCTGTCTGTCTGTTTCATCTCGGTCTAACACTGGGCTTCTTCATTCCTTTCTCTAACTTCTATGCTCTGGCTCGTGCTTGCTCAGAACTTTATCTATCCACGGTCCCTCCTATATTCAGCCTCTTTTGAACTCACCGCCCTTTGGCTTCAGGTCATCTACTTTCTACACAGTGCCCAACCTGTTCCTGAGGCCATCCTTGGCCCTTGTAGCCTGCCTGTCTGCTTTAGTTTAAACATTCACTTCTCTATGTACAAATACTTGTCTTGGAAGTTTTGCCTCTGTTGCTTCAGCATTTGGAGGTGGGATCGTTCAGGAATGACTAAGCAGGTTGTGAGGACTCTGCTTTGTAAATGCATTAATGCAGTGATTGTAGGAGTGGGTTTGTTACAGAAGTGAGTTCAGCCCTTTCATGTCTTTGAGCACTCCCTTGCACTTCTGCCTTCCACAGAAGGATGATAGAATAAGATGACTCGCAGGAGACATAGACTTCCAAACTCTGACTTCCCAGCCTCCAGGAATGTAATAATTTCTTCCTTTATAAATTACCCATTCTCAGGTATTCTGTTTGTAGAAGCATAGAGTGGATTAGGATGATGACCCTGGATGAGATGTCAGTCACTCAACTGTAGCTAATGGAGAGAAGGTTACCTGATCTCATAGCTGCTTAGAGGTGCCAAGCTTCACAGTAGTGGAGGGAGGCAGAGGAGGAAGGCTGGAGGCCAAGAGCTTTCCACAGGCTCAGCTCCTTGTCTATCTTCTCTGCTTTTGTCCTTCCAGATGTCCCCAGGCTAGCCATGGAAGCACAGAAGGAGCTCTGTGAAGGCTGCTGATAACCTGCCCGTCCACACAGCATCTGGATCTCTAACCTGCTCCCCCTCCTCCCGTTCTTTCTGTTAGCCTTGGAATAGAAGCAACTGAGTTTACCTTACTTCTTTTTCAAAACCTAAAATCAACAATGCTCTAGCAAATATTTGACAAGCAGCTTCCAGAGTAAAGTCACTCTACTTGACATGGGAATCTCATCTCAAGGCAACAGAACAGCGAGGCAGGTAAACATTGATCACAAATTATGTTTTACTCTTTACTTTCAATATACATTATCTGATGTCTTTTAATTAACATCACATAGTAGAGCCAAAGGGAAAGACAGTACCGCCTATCTTAGTTTGTTCTCTGCTGCTGTTGATAACACTGTGATCAAAGATCACTGGGGAAGGAGAGGGTTTATTACCTCTTATGGGCAGAGTACATTACTGAGGAAAGCCAGGGTGGGAGCTCAAAGCAGGAACATGGGGGTAGGAAGCGAAGCAGAGGCCATGAAAAAATGCTGCTTACTGCCTTGCTCTCCATAGCTTGTTCAACTTCATTTCTTATACAATCCAGGACTGCCTGCCCAGAGTTACACACACACACACACACACACACACACACACACACACACACACGGTGGAGAGGGCCCTCCCACATCATTATTTAAGAAAATATCTCACAATCATACCCACAGGTCAGTCTGATGCAGGCAATTCCTCCACTGAGGTCCCCTCTTCTCAGGGTAACTTGAGTTTGTCATGTTAATAAAACCAACCAGCACACAGACCACCATACTTACTTTGTAGATAAAGAAACTACTCTCCATGGGTCCAGTGACCTGCCTTGGACCCAATAGGGAAATGTAGAGGACTCAGTGCCAGACCTTGGGTTGGAGCACCTCCCTCAGGGGATTGTCATATTCCTTTATAGGAACAAAGACACTGTGGCTGGGATAGTCTATTTGTGCTGTTGTATATGTGTGGTTTTTTTTTGCTTTTTTGTTTTCCTGACATTCCTGGTTTTTATTCCAGATTTCCAAAGGCTATGATCTACTCTTAGATGCCCAGGTCAGATCATAAGGATTTTCCAGTAATCAAAGCTTGCTTTCTGTCCCTTAGTATTTTGAGTTTTCTCTCCTCTGTCCATGGTCCTGGACCCAGGACATTGGGGAGTGGGTCTCTGGAGAATAGATACATTTTCCTCTGCTCACCCTGAGGCCACTGACTCCCAGGAGTCTCATGCTTCAACTCTGAGATCATCTGCCTGGACTAGTTTCACATTTTCAGGCAACAGGCAGGGTCAAATTTTATATGAGTTTCATACCAAAGATCTATGTTGGAGCCCTGGGCCCACAGCTGGCCAGTTAAATCACAGGGTTTCCTGAGCTAGAAGAAGAAACTATGGGCCAAGAACTACTTAAAACATAAGGCAAGTTCTAGAAGAAATGGCAGGAAAGGCATTCCTACAGAAGGAAACTGGATTTCAGCCTGCCTTGGAGTTGGGTAGGTGGGTGAGAAGTTCCCCCTTAATCAGAGCCTGGTGGGAAGCCAGGAAAGCTGTGGCTGTGGCTGATTACTGATCTGATGGTGACTTGGATAGAGAGAGTTACAGAGCAGAGCTGAATGAGCTGTGCATACGTATGGGCTGTGTGCATGTATGTGTTTGCAAGCATCTGATCGCTGCTGCTTTTCTCCCTCTGACTGATGGCTGGCATTCCAGGCATCCAAGAGCTGCCAGTCTCCTTCCATTCCTTATTTCCTCTTCAGTATGGCTTTTGGAAGAGCAAGTGAGACACATGTTGATGTTCCTCTTAAGCTACATCCAAGGGGAGTTTCCCAGCTGTCAGGAAATTCTGCTCCATGCTGCTATCCAGAGACCCATATTCCTTTTGTTTCTTCATCTTTAAAAACAACAATTCTCAAATGTGACTAAATATTAAATTCTGTGGCAAAGAAGTTTGAGACCCATTAGCATAGGTTATTGTCCTTGTCTATGTTCTTGAAGACACAAGTACACACACACACACACACACACCTGCCAACCACACATGTAGTTTCCACTGATATTCTGTTGAATTTGCTCATGATATACAAACCTTTATTTCTAATATTATGTGCCAAGTGCTAAGATCTGTCCTAGAACCCAAAAGAGGAGCATGTAAGCCAATTCTAGAAATTGAAGACACTGCCTGAGGGCTAAGACCCTGAGTACCTATGATTGACTTTGGGCTAGCTCCATTTGTTCATCTCATTAGCATCTAGCCTTGTCTGTTCATCCACAAAATAGAGCTAATAAATAAAACTGCCTCTGCAAATTATAGTAAGGATTATGGAGGGTAAGTGTTACAGTATTTAGCACTGTCCCTGCCTATAGTTAGCTCTGAATATTTACATGCTGTTCTGGCTGCTGTTTTCTGGGCTGGGTAAGGACTCACAGTGATTGGAAATCTTCATAGTGCTTAGAGCCAAGTCTGAGACTAGATTTTGGCTTCTAACATTTAGCTGGAGCACATGATAAACAGCTAGGTACAGCTGCTGGGCAAGAGCTGTAGCTGCTGGTCTGGTGTCCGTGTGCTTGTGGAGGGAGGAGCAGCAGCACTCAGCCAGGGAGGAATAAAGGAAGTAGGACTGTCTAGAACTCCAACCTTGGTCGAGTCTGACAGCAGGGGTGGACTGGGTGGTCTTGTTCGTGGCTCTTCTTGCTTGTCTCCTCAGAGGAAGACAGGGAAGTAGGGTATTGTGAAACCATGCTGCCTTTGCGTCTTCAGCAGCCATGGCTGAAGTCAGCTAATGTTCTCAATCCATCTCTCTCCCCCTCCCATTCCTCTCCCCGTCCCTTTTTTCTCCGTCTCCCACCTTTCTGTCTGTCCCATTTCTTCTCCCTTTCCCTCTCTCCCTTCCAGCTCCCTGGTCCCCCTCCTTCTTCTCTCTCTCCCTCCCTCTCCCCCACCTGTTCCTTCTGCCTCTCACTCTCACTCTTCGTCTCCCTCTCCCTCTGCCTCTCTCTTTCTCTTCCACATCTTCACTGCTCTGTTTGTATAGTCTGGAATTGGAATGTGCCTCACTCCCTGCAGAACTTTGCGATCCAGTGGTTCATTTGATTCTGCCACTTTCTCAGTATTAGGGGTTTCCCCATTTGGTTCATTGAAATGGAAGCAAAAAAAAAAAAAAAATCAAGATTGTACAAGAAGAAGAAGAAGGTAGTGTGGGATCACTGTGCATTAACTGAGCTTTGAGAGTAGATATGGGTTGGCTCAAAGTATCCTCATAATCACAACAGGATAGAAAAAAATCCACACACAAAGTAGCTAGTGATGTCTTTTGTGTTCGGGCAGAGGAGGGGCATGTATATGTTTTTGTGTACATATGTCTACAGGCTACAGACCAATGTTGCTAGGGTTCTTCTGCCGTCTGCTTGTTTGTTTGTTTGTTTTGAGATAGGGTCTCTTGCTGAGTTCACCAATTTGGCTGGACTGATTGGCCGACAATCCTCTGGTCTCTGCTTCTCTAGCACTGGGATTATAGGTGTGTCCTACCATGCCCACCTTTTTACATAGGTGCTAGCCATCTGAACTCAGTTCCTCATGTTTGCACTGCAAGCATTTTACAGACCAAATCATCTCCTGAGTCCTAAGCAGTAAGAAACTTCCACTGGCAGATTTGCAGGGCCTGTCCCAGAGAAGCAAGGAGAGGAGGGTACCCCAGAGAGCAGAGTATCCTGGAGGGCAGGCTAACTCCGTTCATTTATTAGCCAGTTTGCAGCCTCCCCTTCAGGTTTAGATAGAACTGGTTTTGCTCCTAGTGTTTTGTTTGAGAATTTTAGAGACAATTAGAGGTTCCAAGATTTCCAGACCTTTAGCTTTGACACCTGGACAGGTGTTTTCTCCTTCCCTAACCTTCCTCCTCCCCAATGGCCCCCACAGCCATATCTGTCATGGTGCTGAGGACAGCTGTGGAGATCTGAGTAGTCCCTTCTAAGTCAAAACATCTTCTCTCCAGTGCTCCTCATCTTGCACTCCTGACTTTGGACTCCTTTCAGACAGTTGTCTTCAAAGATTCACAAAGCAAAGGAGAAGGTGTTGGGGGGCGGATGGTAAGGACATAATTCATCTCCATCTGCTACAGCACTCTCCACACCAAATAATGAAATAGAAATTGTGTTTCTTCCCACCATCTGTGGTCACAGCAGCCAGCTCTGTGAGGAGGGGGGTCTAAGCAAAGGAGAGGCAGAAGGGGTGAAGCTCAGTAGGCCAGGGTCCACCTGAGCACCTGGGAAAGCCTTCTCATATGCCTGCACATGATCACAAAAGCCTTTTCCTGATTCTCCCCGTCCCCTGAGGAATCACATCGCCTTTATAAATTGGCCTTTGCTCTAAGACTCTAAATTCTATTTTGTAAGGAGGTAACTATGTAGAAAGTGGATAGCAATGACACAGTGCATGAGTCTAATGAGTGAGACAAGCACATGACAAGAAAGTATGGCCATTTGCAGTGTTATGGTCTTAGATGGTGGAGGAACTTAAGGTAGGGAAAGGGACAGAGGCATTCCCTAAGGGACATGCAAACAAGCTGCCCCTTGAGAATGAGTCAGAAGACAATTATGTTTGCCAAGTCCTTCCTGGTTCTGTGGTCACTCATGGCTGATGACACCTGGTTCCCTTAGCAGTTAGAGGGCAGGTCTGGTCTGACATATGGTAGATGAGTAAACTTGGGATTGATACAGCTTAAGGTGTTCTGCTTGGCAGGTAGAAGAGCTAGAAGAAGGATCCAGGAGACCTGTCTCTTACCCAGAATGCCTCACTTTCTCTGCATCAGGCATAGACAGAGCAAAAGTGAGATGTTGCAGGGAGTAGATAGGCAGGACCCATGGCACCTGCTTGCACTGCCTTAGTTACAAGTTCCTCTCTGCTCATCAATGCTGGCCATGACTTCTCCTCCTCCTTCTCTTCTTTTTCTTCTTCTTCTTTTTGTTTGTTTTTTGAGACAGTGTAGCTGTCCTCTGCGTAGCTCTGGCTGTCCTGGAACTTACTCTGTAGACCAGGCTGGCCTTGAACTCAGAAATCTGCCTGCCTCTGCCTCCCAAGTGCTGAGATTAAAGGCATGTGCCACCACTGCCCAGCGGGACATGACTTCTTTATTGCAAGTTCCCGCTCTGTGTTTACATGTTGCTAGCTCATTTAGAAAAGGAATTCTGAGTAATTTTGGTGCAGTGACCCCTTATAAGAATGAGAAAGAGCCCTTGTATATTTTAAGTTGAGATCTACCTTTATTTGTATTGTGCTTAATCTCATAAGGTGTTATATTCACATTCTTATAAATATTACCAATTTGTAGTAAAATCACTACAGCTTTCTTTTATATGTGTCAAAAGGCAATTAAATCCAAAGCACTTGCTTGATGCCTACCATTTTCTATATACAAAAACAAAAACAAAACCAAAAAAAACCCCAAAAAACCAAAAACCATAGGGGAAAAATCACAACAATAACCAAAACTAAACAGTACAAAAAACATTCTCTAACAATTGGGAATTTTTCATTTTCTTTTCTATTGAGTTCCATCTGACTTTCTCCAGAAGATTACATGTATGTTAAACTAACTCTTGAAAATGCTTGCAACCACAAAGTACAGACAGTAAGATATTTTTCTTCTTTGAAATATGTTTTGTGATTGGTATTCTGCTAATATATCTGACCACCACAACATACATGAGAAATATAAGTGAAATACATTTTAATTTTAAAAATTCTTTATTTTATGAGTATTTTGTCTGTATGTATGCCTATACATCAAATGATACCTGGTGCCAGGCGAAGCCAGAAGAAGGCGTCAGATGCCCTGGAACTAGAGTTACAAACAGTTTGAATTGTCAAGTGGGTGCTGAAAACTGAACCCAAGTCTTTCAGAAGAGTGCTTTTAATTACTGAGTCATCTCTCCAGCCCTCAAAAATATTTTTTGATGAAAATATTAAATGTGTAAAGCAAAAAATAAATCTCAGAAAAGCATCTTTTCAGGAGAAATTTGAGGCTCCCTTTCACAATTAATTGATGTAGCTATGGATGAATAGTAATGATTTTTATGACATTCATAACCAAATTGAGTCGCATATTTACTGGTGATTGTTGCTAAGAGAGCCACGGTAGGGTGGTGCTGTATTTTAACTGCACTAAGTTAAATCTCACAAGCTCTTGTTGGGTAAGAGTTCAGGTGTAGGCACATGCTGATGGCAGGAAGGAGAGATGAATATGGGTACAGCTCTAATGCCTTGAGGTCATGATGCTAAGCAACTGGAGTGAGGTGTGGGGATTGTACCCTCTCCTGGAACTCATATGTGCTGTGTGTCTGGGACATTGATTGAGGTAACTATCATGCTAACATACCACATCTCTTTTCTTCATCTTTACTGAAAATCGTATAAATGAAGTGTTTTATGGGAGACAGACTTTCCAGGTAACCTTTGAAGGACTTGATACATTCTACCTATAAGGCATAGGGGGGACATGCATTACCTGGGAAAATGAGACCACCCTCAGTATTCCTTACCAATGATCTTATTGCCCTTTGCTTGTGGCCTTGTCCCTCAGGGATCACAAAAGAAAACATGGGGCTTCGACATCAACCACATATTTCCCAAAAGCCCTGAATTCAGAATACCCAGACACACAATATATGATTTTTGAAAGAAATACACACAAGACAAGAAAATACAACAGTAGCATTCTCTATGGTTATGGAGCCTTGGAATGGAGGAGATTTGTGCACTCTCTGAGTTGGGCAGCTGAGGGCTCTTCAATCTCTACTTGATTCTTCTCTTTGGAGATGACAAAAGCTGGCAGCACATGCACACAGGAGTAGGGGCATAATTGATACCTGCAACCCAATCAGTTGTTTGAGATCTAGAGGGTAGAACTGAGGGAGAAGTGTCTTCGCCAAGGCTCCCAGTGGCCTTCCTTCTGACTCTTGTACCAGGTTCCAGTATTTATTCTCCATCTCTGTGTGTCAAGAAACAGTCATGGCACCAAGAACTTCTTGATGTTATTCTCTAAGACCTGAAATGGCCCATATCCAGGTATACAGAAGCTCTCTGAAATGATGGTGACTTCAGCTTCAGACAAGCACCTGACTAGTTCTCTAGTGCTCAAGAAATCATCCCAGAGACCATGTCTAGAACCTGTGTTCACATCCTTTTTTGTACTTTGATTAAGTATTAAGTTCCTTGTGTGAAAATCCTTCTGGTTAAAATATCTAAAAATGTCTACCTACCCTTGTTGGTACATTGATATTTTGAATAGTCGCTTTTCTCGACATTCACAAGACTTGCTACCTTCGTGCTAATCACATCATAGAAAGACTTTGGATGGACGAAGGAAACTCATTTTCTTTATTAAAAAAGAAAGGTTGCTGGGAAGGGGCTGGTGAGGGGGTAGCAAGAGCATTTATTTGTTGTTTGCATTGTTGTTACAACAAAATACTTGACAAAGTCAACTTAAGGAAGCAAGGCCTCTTCTTCTGGGTCACAGTTCTAAGGTTCAGTACATCATGGTGGGCAAGATGTGATGGTGGAAGTATAGGTCAGCTGGTCTTGTTTTCAATCAGGAAAGCAAGGAGGGATGAAAGGCTGGTGTTCGGCTTACTCTCACTTTTATCCATCCAGAACTCCAGTCCATGGGTGGTGTCTACATTTGAGGTGCACCTATCTGCCTTAGTTAACCCAGTCTAGAAAACCCTGTAACAGATATGCCCAGAAGTCCATCTCTTAAGGGATTCTAGATCCTATCAAGTGGACAATATTAGCCATTAGACAACACAGCTTATTGACAGATGCACGTTTGGGTAAGTTAGTCTTAAGGAAGGATGTGCATAAGTGTTCCCAGTGTGGAAATTGATGCCATGCCCACAATCTCTATAGAAAACCTTCATGTGCCTCTGGCTTGGAGACTTGATACTCTTTTTTTTTTTTAAAACAAAAAAAAACAAAAAAAACAAAAAAACAAAAAAACAAAACCTTTTAAGCAACTCAGACAGGAAAGCAGAGGCACTTGGCTTTCAGGCATTGGCACTTTGTAATAAGTTGGTGGTTAGTCCAATTTCTTAAAGTCACATGACTGTGATTCTGATGTGGGGACAGAAGACAAAAGGGGGTGAGGGAGAGTTTGACCATAGAGCAAACATACAGGGAAGTGGGAAAGACCAGTAGGAAGTTGATAAGTTCTAGTACAGTTTTAATGAGAATGCACTGAACTCAATGAACCTTGATGACTCATGTCTATACGATGCTTAGCACATAGTCAGGATCAATCAGTGGATGAGTGAGAAATTCTAAAATATTGGAAGAGGACTTAAATACTAAGAGGGCAATGCCTGAAATATCAAAGAAGCCTTTAAGGTATGTTGAGAGGCATGCCAGTGTGTCAGAAACACAGGTTCTTGAACTCTGGCACATGATCCCAGGATGGTTTATAAACTAACTGAAGCACCAGGCAGTTGCTTAATCACAAAGAGCTTTGACTGTGTACTCGAATCCTAGGGTTGTTATGAAGTATAAATGATTCAAAGTAAATAGACAAAATGGCATTTTGGGAGGCACAGCACAATAATATTTAAAATGTGCCTTTTAGTGTGAGCATTTTATTTTTACAATATATACACTATTCAAAGTTGGGAGAGACTCACGATGTATAACCATTTAAATGGCAATTTATTTTTATAGATAGAAAAATTGGGCAAACAAGCAGCTTTGTGTCTTTACTGAGACGGAAGCAAGCATAAGCTAGTGCAAGAAGGATAGAAGGTGGACAGATAGGAATAGCCTTGGTATGAACACTACACAGCATGTGGCAGGTCACAATGAATCCGGAAGCTTTCTTCCTTGGTAAGGTGCTAGGAATTAAATACCCTGGTAGCCTTGTTTTACCCCAAGACTTCTTGAAGGAAAAATTTAGCTATTTTCCTGACAGAGCTTGCCCTTAACTCTTGCCACCCACTACCCTACCTTTGCTCTAACAAGTTAGACTCACCGGCTCCCCAACCACTGGCATAAGTAACCCATTTAATGTTCCAGGCAAGTAAATGCTGAGGTTCTCATCTCTCTTCTGAGACTCTTAGAAATACATAATAGTATGTGTTATGGTAGGGTCACTGTCCGTTCTTGAGCCAAGGATATGCTCTGCCCAAAAGGTGTCAAAAACAGAGTCAGGGTGCCAGTCCCTAAATTCTGCACATTTCCTGATCTCCTCAGCAAGAGACAGACAGACACATGCGAGGGCAGGCATCTGTCACTCAACATCCTTGCACCCTTAAACAAGTGACAGAGAATGACTGTTAAAACTAGACTATATTGAGGCAGTTGGAGTTGAGGAAATTAGCTGAATGCTTCCTTAGTAATGAGGCCGTTGTTGTACGTGAGAGAGGCTGATAATGAAGAACCCAGGAAGACCGAAATAAACAGCTGGCTGTCCTCTGTCTTTTGTTCCTTGGAGATGCCTTTGATGCCTGTGGAGGTCTTTTCATCCTTCTCCTTTCTATTCCTTTCTGTGGGTGAAAGGAAAGGTGAACACTGATGTCTGCTAACCCATGGCAGAGGGAAGTCCCCAGCTGGGAAGAGATTACATGATATTTATGGATTGTCTGAGCTCTGTAGGGCTCTGAACTCAGCAGGAGCAACCAGATGTGGGCCCTGACCCTCTGGGTGTGTAGTAAGATGACAGGATAGGGATATAAATAACAATAATTAAGAGGCAAATCCCAAATCCTATGGTAATAGAGAAGGAGCCAGTCAGAGAAACTTGCTTAGGAGGGAGGAGGAAAAAGATGGCGGCGGGAGGTAGGGTAGATGGATGGAGCAGGAGAGAGGGAGAGAACACACTCCTTTCATAATGGCATTAATAGCAGAGGATCTAAACTGCTCGGGTTATTGGACAAAATGCAGTGGCTTATTTTAGACTAATCTTAGACCCTAGATTATGAATGAAACCAAGGCAAAAGTGAAAGACGGCGTGAGGAATTTACTCAGTGGGCATCTGGTAATGGACTATGGGTATATATGACATTTAGAAGTGGATTTGAGGTATGATTCTATAGCATCAGGATGTGGATGGGTTGGGGTATAGGAAATATAGTACAAGAAGAATAAAAGTGACAGCAGACCAGAACTGGGTAGTGGCATAGGGCCAGAGACAGGCCATCTTGTCTAAGGATTAAGCAGATGCTATTTCCTTGCCATGGGAACCCTAAAATTTATGTGTTAAAAATGTGATTTCAATTTCAATAATAGCAAGAGATATAATCTTTGAAGGGTGAAAGGCTGTGAAAGGTCTGACCACATGAATAAATTACTATCATTATCAAAGAGTTGGGTTTTTGATAAGATGAGCTCACCATGCTCACCCCATCTTCCCCTTCCATCTCCCCCTCCCCAGCACAAGATGACATAGCAAGGAGTGCCTCACCAGATCCCTTGCTCTTAAACTCCTAGCGTTTAGAATCATGAGCCACACAAATGTTGGTTTATTATCCCTTGCTCACCTTTAGGTATTCTGTTATAACCACACAAAATAGAACAAGACACTGCTGGAAATTGGGCCACCTATAGCAATCAGTGTCTTTGCTGCTCACAGAATGAAGTGTTCACCTTTTGGCCAGCCCCTCCAGTGCTGCATGACCATGTGCATCCTTCCTTTTATCTCCTCCCTCTGTGTGGGCTTTAATGGGTTTGTGCTCCCAGAACCCCATTCTTGCTGTCTGTCATGACCTCACCTTCATCCTCTGCTGCTAACTGTAGAACCGGCCTTCTCTTCTGCCCCAGCCTCTCCTCCTGATACCCACACCCTTTCTGATTCCATTTCTAAAGAGGCCCAATGAGTTGGGCAAGGATACTTGCCAATCTATGACAACTCTGCCTGGAACTGTCACTCTGAAATTCTCAGATCTGGGGATACAGGATACTTGAAAGTGTGTGCTGAGGAAGAGTATAGAGACTGAGTCAAGAACAGGGCCTGTTTTTGCTTTGGCTTCTCCTCCTCTGCCCTGCCCCACATAGATTGTTTATAATGTTCTACTGACAGGAACTGCTGCTCACCGCTGCTGGGTTTAGCAGAAGATAAAGTGACAGGAAGATTGTACCACATTTTCCAAAAAGGCCCCCCGGGGAGGACGCTGAGAGTAGGTGATTGATTTGGTTAGATTGTGATGTGTTATTTAGGGAGAAGACAGAAGAGCTGGGAGTGTGGGAAGAGAGGAAATGGAGGGAGAGAAAGCAGCAGCCATGTGGCTAAGGACTCTGGTGCTCTAGATCAAGAGAGAGGGCAGAAACTGATGAGACAGGGAGCCCCTCCTTGTAGGACCTATTCTGGGGGCTCCCTTGATAAAACTCTTTCAGCAGATGCTGCTGTTCTCATGGTTTGGTCCTCTGGATTTAGATAAGGATAATCAACCACACTGAGGGACAGCCAGATAGGACATACTATATGTCAGGAGTTCATGGACCAGGCAGACAGAGCTCTGTGGGAGCTCTTCCCCCAGAGGAGCATCACATAGTGGGCAGCAGGGTGCCAACGGCTCCCAGAATTGGCCAAATGATGGCATCATCCTCCTGCAATCAGAAAGCATTTATGGAATGCTCTTAAATGCTTTCTGGAGTTCTAGAGAGACTCAATGTACTGATCAAAAGGGGAGGTGGGGAAACAGGCTAGCCTGTGCTGTGCCAGTGCCCCCCCTAAGCAGCACGGGGTGGGAGTTTTATTAAGAAGAAGAAACTCCTTCTCCTCTCACTCCACATTTTGGGAAAATATCTGGAGAGAAGATGGCTGATGTAGAAACCTTGTCCAGATGGAAGCTGGGGACAGCTAGTGCTATACCTTTTCCCATGTGTCTCTGAATGAGGCTACCCTTCCACCACCAGGGCCAAGACTTAAGAAACAAAATAAAATCACTGAGCAGATATAATGGGGGTGCAGTGGGGTCAGGAAAACTATCCATAGAATAGTTGAGAACCACTGGGCATGCCTGGCTGAAGGATTAAATTGAAGAGGTGGTCTGGGTCTCCTGTTATGCTGAAGTTTCTTGCTGTGTCTCTCCCAAGTTCTTGAGTCTTTTGTAGAATGACATTAACATTCAGATCTCTCTGGTGAGAAATAATTCGTGTCACTTTGTGAGAAGAAGTTTTTATTTCTGCAGAGCTACCCCAGGATGGTGATAGTGGCAAAGAGACCCAAACTGCTTTTTTTTTTTAGGAGTTACAACTGAACTCACAGCCTGGGAAGAACAGAAGCTATTGTCTGAACTAAAGGGGGAGAGCTGGGCAAACTGAAAAGGAGGGAATCTAGCAGAGCCTGGAGAGTTGGGGGGTGGGAGTTGGAAAAGAAGGATGAGAGAAGGGACCAATACCCAACTATATCATTAAATAAGGTGGCAAACCTATTCCTTCTTGAAGACATTCTAGAAAGTTTCTGTATTATATATATGTTATACTATATATACTATTTATATATGATATACACACATGTATACATATATTACACAGACACACAGATACACACAGACACACACACATATCACACACACACACACACACACACACACATAGCGTGATATGAATGTGGCCTCTAGAGTTGGGTAGTATACAACCTGCATGGTATACCATAATTCTGCTCCTGGTTGTTGCAGGACCTTGTATAGACAGAATAGTAAACAGGGCTTGTAGAATTCTTTTCTTTGTGGGGTGTAATATATTCTCTCCTTTGTCATTTTCTTGAGAACCTTTAAAGGAAACATTGCCTTGCCTTTTCAAAGCTTTTG
Organism: Rhynchomys soricoides; assembly: GCA_019843965.1. NCBI lineage: Eukaryota > Metazoa > Chordata > Mammalia > Rodentia > Muridae > Rhynchomys > Rhynchomys soricoides. The sequence goes on from JADRCH010000050.1 coordinate 11,423,213, forward strand.
GAGTTAGATTTGTTTTCTTTAGAACATGTCACTGTATGCAGCAAAGCCTTAAGGCTGGAGCAGCATAGCGGAGATTTATTTGAGTGACTTTCATTTGGCTGCACAGACAACAAGCTTGGGGTGTGTACTCTAACTGATGACAGGTTGGCTTTCTTGTCAGTCATCGGTCTTCAAAATTCAAGATCCATCATGGAAGCGGACAATTCTGAGTCTATTTTGCATGATCTCCTATCAAGGTCTCAAAGTCAGAATTTTAATCACAGAGGACAAAAATCTTGATAAGATCAGGCTTGGAGACTGACTGGGAGTGCTGTTTCAAAGCCAGAATATCATTATAAGGTGTGGCGGTTGGTTTTCTGTCAACTTGACACAAGCTAGAGTCATCTGAGGGAAGAGAAGCAAGATTGAGAATATTCCTCCACAGAGGTCTTTAGTCAAGTCTATAGGGATATTGTCTTGACTAATGCTTGATGTGGGGGAACCACAGGCCATCGGAGGTGGTGCCACCCTGGGCAGGTGATCCTGGGTTGAATGAAAAGGCAAGTTGAGCCAGCCATGAGGGGAAAGCCAGGAAGCAGCATTCCTCCATGGTCATGGTCTCTGCTTCAGTTCCTGACTTCAGGTTCCTGCCCTGCTTCAATTCCTGCCTTGTCTTCCCTCACTGACAGACTGTGATTAGGACATACAAACCAAATAAACTCCCCCCCCCCTCCAGTTGCTTTTAGCAATGATATTTAACACAGCAATAGAAAGAAAATTAGAACATAATGGTAGAGAAATTGAATTAAAGATAAAACAAATAATAGTAAGTGTGAGCTTCACCACAGAAGAGCTGCAAACAGGAATATGCAAGCAGAGGGGGCAGCCAGTGGCTAACAGGAATCCCAGAGCCAGCTGCTGATACCTGTGGCTGTTCTGGTATCGACCAGTGTAGGCTGGCTCCACTTAGGGAGGCTGTTCTGTTCCAGGAAAACAGTAGAAGGGAACAGCCATGTGTGTGTGGTTCTCTCACTCCTGCAGAGAGACTTGTTTCTCTCCCAGGAATTCCTCAGATTTGCTAGGAACTGACAGGACAGTTTGGCTAAGTTTCAGATCAGACAGAAAAAGCCCATAGTTCTCCAAGTTGGTCAGAAGCATTAGTTACAAGAAGCTGAGTTGAGTCACTGCTCCCAAGCCTGCAACCTCTCACCCTTGGCTCCATTCGGCATGTGGCACTGTAGAGAAGGTAGCTAGGGAAGGGGCCAGAGCCATGCCCCTCACCAGCTGCCTAAGCAGGATTATGGTTACATAATAAATCCAAGACCAGGCTTATTTATGAGGCTCTCAGAAGCTACAGTAACAATATCATTTAAAAAACATTTATGCTCCCAAGATGAAGGCAATCCCTCCCCCTCCTTTATTTATAAGGCATGCTGGGTAATTAAGTAGGAGCTGGGAAGGAAGGTAGTTGGGAGATGGACTCTAAATAATCCTGTCTGGTAAAGCCACCATCTGTTGTTGTGCAGCAGGGATAGCCCACATACGGTGGTATGGTTTACGAGCAGTGCAAAAATCAAGGGTATAGGAGAAATTTCCCAAGGAATAACCAGCGGGCTAGCACAGATGTTGGCTGAGCTACTGGATGATTAGGACGTGCCCTACTCCTGGAACTCAGCATTGTGCTTGGCATCTGGCAGTTGTCTGATGCATGTTGGTGCTTTAATTCACCCAAACACTGTTACAGACACTGCTTGGTAGGTGCCTACACACCTACACACCTACACGTGACATCACTACTTGGTGATGGTGACTAAAACAGACAAAATCACTACCCGAATGGACTTAGGCCACCATTAAGGAAACAGAGGCCCATCATTGAGTGACCTAAGTATTATTGATCAGAGTATGAGCAACATACTCTGGAAGATGCTTGGTTCACTGAGCTAATATCAAAGTTTTCAAATATGTTTCAAAAGATATTTTTCTATATCTAAATAAATTTAGACTGTAAGATCACACGAAAAACCTGTAAAGTATGTGCCCACAGTCAATATAATTAGTGTATTATAAAGGTGTATATTTGGGATTCTCGTGTGTGTGTGTGTGTGTGTGTGTGTGTGTGTGTGTGTGTGTGTTGGTTACCACAAATGAAAGGCTTGGAGCCTTGGTCTTATCTCCTGACTTGAAGACTGTGGTAGTTTGCCACTAATTTAGTCTCCATTGATATCTTCTTTTTTCTGAGTGTGCATTCATATATGATGGTCTCTATGTCCTATCTCCTGAGAGCTATTAGACTCACTTCCACATTTAATCAGTGGATTGAAGCCTGCATGATCTCAGAAATGCACAGGCTTGACATTGATGCCTGGCGAGCTTCCCCTCTGCCTCTCTGCTTGCTTTCGAGCATTCCTCCTAGGGGACAAGCTTCAGATATTATGCTGTGAGAAGGTGCCCTTGTGAAGAGGCCCTACAGGAGGAGCCCCACTGTGCAGAGACCAGGAGATGCCAGGGACCCAGAAGCACCTGATATTGGAGGATGAAGCCATCTTAGAATTTGCCCATGCCCTGTAAAACACTGTGAGTTTTTAAAATGAATGGGCAAGCTAGTTCTTCTCAAATGCCCAAACCATGCAATCACAGACTAAAGAAAATGATGACATTAAGTGATCATATCTAATCTCTGGCAACCTTTAGAGACTAGGAAAGCCATAAGCCATTCTTCCAGCCTCCTGAGTCATGTGAGGAGTTAGTAATGTCTAGGATGATGCAGGTTGCCTGATGCTTCTTATCTTAGGGCCTCTGCCTTTGCTGCTGAGTGAGAAGCCCTCTGTTGAGGGGAGGATGCCACTTAAGAGTCTTGTGAGGATAGCATGTCAGGGTCAGAGCCGGCAGGTAGGAGATGGGTAGAGAGACAGAGAGCTGTGTTGGAACATCAATGGCCCAGCAGGCATGGGTCACAGAAGGGAAATGATCAAACCTCATTCCATGAGAATGCCTCCAGGAAAAACTGAAATTTTATGCCATTAAGTCATGAAACTGGGTTTTATGAGTGAGGTAGAGTTCATCTTTAATGTTTAAAGAAGACATTTATGCTCATTTCTGCTTTTGCGTTACTTATGACATTAAGACCCCATTTCATGAACAAATGAGTTACACAGACTGAGAGTAGCTGAGCTCATACGTTCCTGTTGCCCTTGGTATCAGTGCACAGAAGGATGTTGGATGCAGTTCTGCCAGGTCAGAAATTTAGCCATGCTGCTGCTGCAAGTGTTTGCTGGGCATCAAGGAGTTCCTAAAGGTATAAGACTGGAGATAGCACGAGAGTCCTGGCTGCTCTCTGAGGTACCTTGTCTCCATGACTCCTCAGTGAGGTCACAAGGAAGGTACAGTTTTCAGGGTGTAAAGAGTATTTCTATCTGAAAATTGGGGCTCCTTCTCTTGGAGACAGCCCTGAGCACCCTCTTCAGTTTTACCATCAGCTCCTTGGTAGCCAGCCAAGTCCTACCAGAATCTCTAGTTTCTTAAAGGAAGTGTTTTGAGTTACCTCCCTGCTACCTAAGGGAGCATGTTATTATTCTGTGCTATTAGGGACACCTGATGACACGTACCCTCAGATAGTATTGCCATTGTTGTCCTTGGCTCTCAGGTAGTTACAAGGGTGTCATAAAGCTCTACAACCTTTCATAACCCTTACTCAGCAATTTCCTTAGCTCTTACGAGTCATCTTTCGGATAATGGCTCTAGTTAAAGGTAGAGCAAGTGGGAGTGTTAGGATCCAGTTTCATGGCTTCTGAGGTTTCCTCCTCTGGGATTATCAGACCTTCTAAAATTCTGAGGGGCTGGAGAGATAGTTCAGGAGGTAAAAAGTTGGCTGCACAACAATGAGGATTCCCAGGATCCATATAAAACCTTGGTGGTAGCTTAGCTAAAAAAAAAAAAAAAATCCTTGGTTCTGGCGAAAGAGACAGAAGGAGCCCAGAGGCTCACTGGCAGGCTAGTCTAGCTGAAATGGTGAATTCCAGGTTCAGTGAGAGACTGTCTCAAGATGATTGAGGAAGAAACCCTAACATCAAAATTTGGATTCTACACATACCTGCACACACAAACACGCATGCATGCACGCACACGCACGCACACACGTGTGCGTGTGTGCATACATCTTCTCCTATAAAACAAATTTAAAGTATTTTTTAAATGAAATTCTGTCACTTGAGGAACCCTCAAGGAGAAAAAATACTGTCTTTTATAGGACTCCTGTTAAACTTCCAGTGACTCTAGTTGTGACAATAAAGAAATCCTTTGTAGCCATTCCTGTCCAGGGTTTTCTCAATAGGTGTGCCCCTCTCTTACTTACAGCTCCATGAAAACATGCTGCTCCATCCGGCACATGGTTTACACTGCGTTCTCTGCCATTACCATTGTCACAGACTTTACTGATTTTTTCAATTGACCTAAAACAGCCATTTTTCCTCTCCATTATACTTCACATGTCTAAGTGACACTGAGTTTATTTTTCCCACCGTAATTCAGGATGGTTTTCTTCAATTGTTCTACTCTGCACTCTCCTGGGTAGATGCCTGCCTAGTTTCTTGGGACTGGATGCGCTTAATATTCCCCATGGGCTAAAGAGACGGCTCAGCAGTTAAAAACACTGGCTGCTCTTGTAGAACACCTGGGTTTGTTTCCTGGCACCCACCTCAGGTGGCTCACTCCACCTGCGCTCCAGTTCTGGGTGATCCAACAGCCTCTTCTGGCCTCTGAGGCCACAGGCAAACATGTGATACATGCACATATACACATATACATTACACATATATATTATACCATCCACATAGACATCTCTAAATGCTTCCAATAATTGCTTGGCCTTAAAGAAGGATGAGGAATTCTAAATCACAGTGTTCACTAATAGATGTTCAAGGAAAGAATAAAGGACCCAAGGAAAGGACATAATGAGCAGCTGACACTTCCAGCAGAGGCTTTGGCGGCTGGGTCATGGTCTGGATATGGCTTGAGTTTGTTCTCAAGGGTCCACGAGTTGTAAGTTTGGTAACAGTGTGGCAAAATGCAGACAGAGTGGGACCTTTAAGAGGTAAAGACTAGTAAAGATTTTAAAAAACCATAACAACAACCACCACCACAGCAAACCATATAAAGACCTGTCCTTCTCTAGAAGTCATGATAGTTGTTATCTGAGCCCATTAGGTCTCATGAGAAGAATGTAATAAGGAATGAGTTAGACCTCTCCACTCAGTCTTTCGCCTCATCATCGTGTGGTTCGTCCCTCATACGCATGCATCTACCACACTAGGATGGGACCACGAGAGACCTCACTATAGCCAAGATAATGATGGTCTTATTCTTGAAGCTCCAGAACTGTGAACCAGACAAACTGTTTTTTGTACTTATTATCTAGCCTCGGATGTTTTGTTGTAGTCACGAAAAACGGACCAATAAAGGTTGTTTAATAGATTTGAATATGAGGTGTGATGGGCAAGGGAAGAAATAAAGGCAGAGAACTTCAAAGTCAGTATCTAGTCCTTAGCTTTTTACAAGGTTGTGCATAAGCCCTCCATTTTATCATAATCCTAACTCAGAGCTCTTGAGCACAATGTATTAAGGACTATTAGAATGGACAGAATATTGCCTGATTACAGTTGGAAGGTTTTTCTCCTCAGAGGCCAGAAGCAAGGGGCTTTGGTTAAGTCCCCAAAGTCTGTGATTGGCCAAGCTAGACTGAGCCATCAATGTCTCTCCTTTCCATTTGTTTTCAGGCTGCTGTCCTCTGTGACAGTATCCTCTCCAGGGAGTTGCTTATGTGTACACCGTGGCTCTGAGACTGAGCAGTGGCTATAACCTAGGCCTCGTGTGCAGATAACTCTCTGACAGCATAGGCAGCAAGATCCTGCCAATGTGCATGCTTTAAGGGTGTGGAGGGAGAAGTGTGATTAGACAGTTCCTCTTATTCTCTGTGTAACCAATTTCTTGCTTTAGAGCCCTTGGTGAAGTGTTTCTAGCTAGATCATGCCTGGGAATGTGAGCTGGATCATGGGCATTGATCCACCTATCTAATAAACAGTTTGGACATCAACAGTGTGCCCAGTTCAGTCTTATGAATTGAGGACCAAACAGTAAACAAGACAGACAGATGCCTGCAATCAGGAGCCTTTCAGTCTAATGAAGGGTTGCCCAGGTGTAAATCTGTTACTATGCAAAGTGATGAGCTCTACAATATGAAGCATAGAAGTCCCGATATGATGGCCATATGTGAGTTGTCTAAATCAAGATACTTAGGAAAATGAAATGGAACATTATTAAGGATTATATCAGGACAAAGGTGCCAAATATAGCCATTTTGAACAAATTGGAATACCTGGTCACCCTAGTTGTGAAAATAAAGAGGAACTTTTTTAAAAAGGACTTTTCAAAGAGGAGGTTGAAAGAAAACTCTCTGGAAGAAACAAGCAACAAGCTGGCTAGCAATGACTTTCCTACAGAGAGGATTCCCAGGATTCATATAGATACTCGTGTGAACAAGAGATTCAGAAACGAACTTTATTTGTCCTATCCACTGGGCAGGACAATTGCCAGTTGACTTTAGTCTATGGCATCCCTTTTAAAGCTCAATACCACCATGTGCTTATGTCAAACAATCCCTCCATCAGTTTTCCCAACCCCACACTTCAGGAAGTAAACCCCTTTTCAGAAAGTACCAGACCTAAGCTCTCATTGCACGACCAGTTCCCTTTCCAAGAGAGATTGGACTCCTCCATTTCTCCAGAAGCAGGTGTGGTCAGAACAAGGCCTTTTTCCAGGCCCCAGACAAGGCCAATTCATCTACCGGTTCCATGACAAGTTGTGCCCCTGGTTGAATCAATACTTTCCAGTAGGAATTTTTTTCTAAAGTCACTTCTCACATCTTTCTTCCTCTGTTTTCTTGTTTAACTCCTGTGTCCCCAAGGTATGTCACAGATGTTTTCTCACAGTTGTTATAGCCCTGTCACTCATGCTCTGACAAATTGCTACAGCAGCATTCTCCAGTTCCCACACTTTATTTACAAGAAGACATCCTCAGTTGAAGCAAGAAAAAAAAAAAAAGCAAAGCGATCTCTGACCAGGAGGTAGTGAGAAAGGGTCCCTTCACTATGAGGTCCTGCCAGGTTTTAAATGATATTTTGATCAAGTATTCGGTCAAGAGGTGATAAGCCTACAGTGGTGTCCACAGCTACAAGGTGGAGGAACTGGGATGAGCATCCTCTCAGATGCTACAGTGGGGCAGATCCAGTGGGGAAGCCAGTAGGCAATCATGATGAGAAGATGCATGCAAAAGGCAGGCTTTCACCTTGACAGTAAGTTGGCCACCATGCCCTCTCCAGCTAGATCTCTCCCACTGGGGGAAGATCAAAAAGCTGCTGAGAACACTTGGGTAAAAGGCTGAAGTGAGCAACCTCAACTGCCTTGTTCAATCCAAACAAAATCTCTGCTCCATTTGTTTGCACAGACAACCTTACTTTGGTGGTCGGAAGAAGTTCAGTGTATTTTGTGATAACTTTGTTCATGCAACTGCAATGTAAGAATTTTCAACATGAACAGCCATGTATTTGTGGTGTGCAATTTGCTTTCTAATCCAAGCACTTCAGGCAGGGGACAGATTTATGCTGGAGTGGAGCTAGGATGGGAGGGGGCACAGGGAGCTGGCTCAAAGGAGGTAAAGAGAACAGCTGTGGAGGAACAGGCTTTTGAATAAGTCCTTGAATTTCTCATCACACTCAGAAGGTACACAGTGTTCTAACCCACACCTTAGAACTCAGAACCCCCCCCCCCATTACCAATGAAGACAGCCTGTCATCTGTCTACTGTCTGTCTGTCTGTCTTTCCTTCTCTCATGATCTCTCTTGACAAGATAAGGCTAATCTTATCGAGTGATGTTTTCTATTTGAAAGTTCTATATAATAAAAATTTTATTTTCAAAACATAGAAATACCCTTTGTCTTTAGACAATAAAAATAAGGGCTCGCCCTGTAGCCAAGGCTAGCCTAGAACTCACTATGTACCACAAGCTGGCCTCAAAGTCATAGCAATGCTCTTGCCTCAGCCTCCTGAGTGCTAGAATGACAGGCACGAACCACTACATCAGTCTCCAATAAAAACATTCTAAGCAACGGGAATGTCACATAGCCTTTTCCACTTGGAACTGTCAATTGTGAGGAGCCCCTGGTGTGGTGTGTCAGTTTCACACTGATGATCAGGAGGGAATATGGAAGGTGGAGGAGGAGAGGGGCATGATGGATGGATCCTTTTTGGTATGCACAGCTATGTTATACACCCCTCACGTGAGCAGCTGCAGGCAACAATGGGTAAAGCTGCACTGTCTGCTCTCATTCCTGAGTCTACACTCCGCCTTCCTGGTGGGGTCAGATCAGGGTGCAACAGACCCACAATCAGAATCATGTAAAAGAAAAGAGCTATAGACTGAGGACCACCCTGGTCTCTTCTTCCCCCACCCAGCCAAACATCAGAATATTCTACTTAACTGGCTACACTGCAGCTTGGTGTCTGGGTATATATAACTGCACCTCAGATATGAGCTTCATTCTTTTCAACGAGCCCTGTTAGATGTCTGAGGAAAATGTCATTTACAAATTGAAAATTAATAGATCCCCCAGTGGATTAAGTCTGTTTCTTACTACACTGGCCCAAATAGACATGATCCCCATGAGAAAGAGTCACCTGCACAAACACACTTCCCACATTGATGACAAATACATATGACCTGCTACCTCAGGTTTTGTGTCAACAGCTCAGATGCTTTATAAAAGGCCACCATGAAGCAGGTTTAAAATGAAGGACAACTGGCAGCCCCGTGTAATGACCAGAGTGATGATCATGATCATCATGAGCCTACACCAGAGGCTGGATGTCCCCAACTGGCAGAGATGGAGTAAGAACAGGTTGCTGGTTTCTGAACCAACATTTGTGACAAACCCTCAGTCAAATAAGGTGACTGTGCCCTGAAATATGAAGGATTTAAAACCATGCTTACTGTTATTTCTGCTTTATCACCCACCTTTGTATTTTCTGCAGAAGGTTTGATGGCTTTAGTTTATGAGAACCAATTAATGTGGAACACATTCCAGGAATCCCATTCTCAGTCTCCTTAGCTTCTTCACCCTGTCTCAATTCCCCCTCTCTTCGTTGCACACACACACACACACACACACACACACACACACACACTCCCCAAATATTCTTTCCATAACATTGGCACATCATAGGCTAGGCAATGGGTCTATATGAAGCAGATGCATAGCAGACGTGTGTAATGAGGGTTCCCCAGCCTTCTGTAGCCATCTACAGCATGTCACAACTAAGGAAAGCTTGGGGATAGTCTAGATGGTTAATCTTTGACAGCAGAGGGAACTGAGACCCAAAGATGACAGTAACCCAGGTTCTCTGTGACCCTCTCAAAACCAGAGCAAAGATAAGTCACCTGCATCTTCCAGCTCCAGCAGTAAATGGGTCCCATAGGACACTGGGAAGATGAGAATAGTGACACATCAGGTCTCCTAGCCCTGTCTGTGGTTTCATGAGGCCTCACATTCCTGAGAACCGAAATATCAAATGTTGCTATGAACCCCACAACCAGCTGGGGAAAGCAAGGCTGAAACCAGGTCTTGATCTCCAGCCCTTCCAAGGTTCTGCCTGTCACTCCAGCCTCCTAGCTCCTTAGTCAGCTAAGACCTGCAGCTCTGCTGAGTCTCCACTTTACCCACACAGCACTGACCCAGAGCCATAGCTCCAGGCCACAGCCGTTGCTGAGGGAGAGGGGGTGTATGAAGTACGTGACTGGCAGTTCTGAAGGCACAGACACAGAGCTCCAAACCCAGCCCTTCCTTCTGCTTAACATAAACCCAAGCCAGTAGAGGAAAGCCACAGTGAGGTCAGTGCATTCCTGGCTGATACAGAAAGTCTTTGTCCAAGGCTGCCAGGCCACTGGCTGCAGCTGACGCAGGCTGCCAGGCTCAGGCTGCACATTTCCCTCTCTGTTGAAAAATGAGCAGGTCAGAATCTCATTCAACCATGAAAGTGTGAGCATGGTCTCGAAGCTTGGAGATGGTCTGCATGGTTAATCTTTGATAGTAGACAAGCACGAGCTTCTCTCCAAGAAGAGACACACAAAAGCATATAAACATAGGCATGTGCACACAAACATGTACACACAGGTATATGTACACAGAAATGCACATACATATTCAGATACACGGGACACTCACGTACACATGTACACACATAGACATACTTTCATGCACATATAGACACATTTACACGAACATATGCAGAAATACCATATAAGTACAGACACAGGGTCACAGATATGCACAGATTACACACAGAGACAGACTTTCATACATAGAGATACAAAGGTGCACACATATACAGAGAGAGGAAGAGAAAGAATGTGTGTGTGTGTGTGTGTGTGTGAGAGAGAGAGAGAGAGAGAGAGAGAGAGAGAGAGAGAGAGAGAGAGAGGACATGCTAGAAACAAACACTGGAGACTAAGCATGTCTGGCAATAGTCTAAGATTCAAAGGATTCTGGCATCCACTACCAGGAACAAAGTCCTAGGACCAAAGCATGCCCAGTTTTCCATGGGCTACCTGGAGAAACTGCTGTAGACGAGAGTAAAACATGTTGTTAGTATCTGCATCTATAAATCACAAGGCATGCCAGTATTCTTAGTTGGGACATCTTTCCTGTGTTTAATCAACCTCCCTTTTTCTGTCGTTACTATCCAGCAAGGTGATGTCCACCCCAGTTCTCACTGTTGAACTGACTGGGAAAAGGGAGGCCACCTAGAATCATATTACTAACATTAGACATTTAGAATCCTTTTCCACAAATTAAGAAATGTAGTGAGCCTGCCACACAGCTGGGACTGTAGTTTAGGAACTCAATGTTATGTGGTGTGGACTGGGGGAAAGGAGGCCTGCCTGTAGATGTCAGAGGAAATGTCGTTAGAAAGAGAGGCATACAGGGAGATATTGCTAGTATCTGCATCAATAAATCACAATGTAGCCACTTGGTGGGGTCCAGTCCTATTCTTTCCTTTGACTATGAGAAGTTGAACCTGCAACTTTTCAGTGCAGCTCCCCAGTTCTGCTGTACTGGCTTGAGTTGGCTTCTAATTCTGGCAACCAATTTGTCTCCCTAGAAAATGCTGCCACCATTACAACCATGATTATATACAGACAACAGCAGAGTATGTCTTTGACATCTGTATCTCCAAGCTTCTTAAGAATGTGGCCTTGTATCTCTTTTTAAACACAATGATGTACTTGACTCCAGGGTGATTGGCAAAACTTAGCCTCAGCCTCAGTCATTAGTATGAGGGATTCTGCCACACATCAAGGATAGAAAAACCCACCCAAAGCTCCTCTCCGCCTGAAGTCTGCTTTGACCTGTACCTGACTATGACAAGCCACATGCTCCTTTGGATTGCTGTCATTTGCCTTGGACAAATGATCTTTCTGAGCTTTAGGGCTGTTTAATCAGAGAAACCAGTGTGTAGAGCTACATGGAAGGCACCAGCCACATAGTTCAGCGCTGGGAGGGGACACCTATTAGCAGTAAGTTGTCACACTTTGTGACTGGTCCCCACCAAATTTCCCATAGACATTGCTTTAATTCTCTTGATACCTGCCATACCCACATAGGAAAAAAAAGAGCTCTTAAGAAGTAGAAGAATATGGAAATTTCTTTTTCCATAGCTGATATAAAACAGTCCCGGAATAAGAGATCCAGTAAAGACCTTGTAGCCTTCAGAAGCTCCAACTTGACTCCATCTAAACTATCAACAGACACCATGTTCCCTCGGGCTTTGGATTGCTAGCTATGTTACTTAGTCAGCGCTTTACTCAGTACTGTAGAAAGATATCCACAGAAATCACTGTTAGAAGCAATGATTTCCCCCACTCTCGAGAGCCTTATGATGCTTTTACAGAGTAACATAAGCATGGCGCAGGTTAACCATCTCCATCAAAGGACAGTGCTGGGAAACAGCTGGACTGATCAAAAGCCAAGTTCTAAGCCAAAGTTGGAGGGGAAGAAAGAGCTTCTAACTATGGCTAAGAAGTGAGATGAGAAAGGAGCAAGAGTTTAGAGTATGTTGCCTTCCCGTGGGTCCAGGGAGTTTCCCAGGAGTGGGTTTGAGAGCACAGGCAGTAGAGCTTCTCAGTAAGCTAAGGATGGTTGGGACCATTTGCACAGGAATATTCTATTGTAGGAGCTTTAACTGGCTGCACTCTGGAAATACCAGGGGAGCCGAGAAACACCCTGATAGATGTGTGGTCTTTTCCACAGAGTCTGGCCTCTTTGGTGTGGCCAAGTAATAAAGATGGCTTGCAGCTGCCACAATTCTGACTCAGGGAACCATTTCCCTACATGGTAAAGAGAATGGAGTCAGAGCAGGAAGTCCACAGCTTTTGCGTGGTCAATGTAAAAGGTCTGGGTGTGTAAAGCCAAAGGTGAGCGATGTCCTAAGTGATCCATCCATGCTTCAACCTTCGAGTGATCTAGAGCATCCTTCCAGTGCCTTTGCTTGTTGCTTGATGCCAGCCACCTCTTGCCCCCTGTACCCACGCATTCAATACCAGAAGGAAATGGTAGTGTCTTGGCCTGATAGAGCATCTATTGTGAGAAAGGGGAAGTCAGACTTTGCTGAGTGGGAGGGCCTCGCCTCTGCAGGCTATCTAGACAAAGAGTTGTTTGGGAACTGCTAAGCTCTGATTATAATTTGAGCTTCTTCATGCTGTTCACACTGACCAATATCATGACATATGGCAAGGGCAGGAAGAAGGGTGCAAGACGCAGGAAAGAATCTTGAACACAGGAAGAATATTGCTTCAAGCTCAAGGGAGTTCTGGAAACTTCTCTGACTCTAATTCATCTGCAACTGTAATGACCAGACCTGATAAGCTGCTATCCTAGAATTCTGGGTCTATGTCTCAGTTTTGGTTCATATATCCCCATCCAGCTATATGAGGCTCTGTGTGCTTCTAAAACACAAGGGAAGTACTACTTTGAGGTGGCTGATAGGGTCATTCTCATTGACTACCACTCATGTGCTAGACATACTTAACCCTCCAATCTTTTTCTACAACACGATCCTGTCACATACTCATGAACAGAGTTGATCAATAACAGTTCTTGACCCTGGTGGCCCAGTCAGAGACATTCCCCAAGAGTTAATTCTGAAGGAGTTTCACTTTGTCCATATAGCTGGATGGCTTCAGGGGAAGGTGGCTCCTGCTGAAGGACCATGAAAGAGAGGAAGGAGGAGTCTCATGGACTGACTAGTAACAAATCTCTCTTCTGGCACCAGTACCTACTTGAGGTCCTGATACGTCCTTGTCCCCAAACTCTTCCATACAATTATAACTTCAGAATCACAAATAATCCTTTAAAAATGTGAGCTGCCTCCAGTTTATTTCTGTTATTTGGGATCTGACAATGACAAAAACATTTTTGTAATGTTTACTTTTGTGTGATACGGTTTTTTCCTAAGGGCTCCTTACATATTTAATTTATTTAATTTGGGGGGAGAAGATGATGTGACAAGGTTTATTGGTGTAGCCCTGGCTGTCCTGGAACTCACTCTGTAGACCATGTTAACCCTAGTTAAACTTAGATATCTGCTTGCTTCTGTCTCCTGAGTGCTGGGAATGGCACCTTTATGACCTCTAATTTAAAGACAAAGGAATGATAGCATAGAAGATTAAAATACCTAAATGTATATAGGTCAAATAATATAAAATAATACAGCCCTGTGAATCCATAGTCAGGCTCTACTTACAACTTACTTATGGAAGCCCCATCAAGGGATAAGTTGCATAGTTTGTAGTTTATAGCAATATGACCTATGGTAGAGAATGACCAAAGGACCGCCATTCAGGAAAGGACACCAGAAGCCAGAGTGGTCAGGGAGGCTTCTGGGAGCAGAAGGACAGCTGTCCCTATGATGTCAGACCAGGATGGAAAGCCTTCATAGATGGAGGACAAGTAGCTAGCAATATGGAGACAGAAGTGATATGGGATGGGCCAGAGTGAATTCCAATATTTCCCACAGAGTACAAGGTGGTGCTGAGACCCAGATAGAGGAGGTCAGGTATGGTAGAACACTGGGTGATTTGAGTTGAAGAGGGCTTGATAACCAAGGCATTTGGAAACGTCCTTCAGTGTTGTGGGAAGGGAAGGAGGGAGGAAGGAAGCCCTGTAGAAAGAGATCATGACGTTTGAGTAGGCCAATAGGAAGTGGAATGGGCATTGGTGCCTGTTTTGGGGGTTCCCTTCAGACATGCTCTGGTTTGCCATAAAGGTTCAGGGACCACATTTCTTTTCTTTCACTTCAAGAACCTGCTGCTGTAGGTAGGAAAATGAGAGTCAGCCTGCTAGCCATCAGTAGTCTCAGAGACAGTGTTCACTGTGAGCACAAGCCATGACTGAGGTCCTTAGAGAAGAGCCTCAACCCCAGACCAGCAAACAAGTCCATGGATTCTGAAACACAGCCCGGGTTTTATACCTGTGTCTCCAACCTGGTTTCAGAAAAGTAACTACTCATTGTCAAGACAGACAGGCAGGAACAAAAGCCACATGATGTGGCAAACTTTTTCTGTGGCTTTTTTTTTTTTTTTTGCATAATATGAAAACCTTCACAAGCTCAGGAGACAAGCAGTGGGGGAAGGGAGGAAGAGATCCTTGACTGAGCCTCCAGCATTAAAGTAAAAAATGGATTTCAATAAAACGTGATATAAAAACAAGAAATAACTGTAAATGGAACTGAGAGCAAATGACATAAAACTCCAGCACAAGGCTTCTCATTGCAATTCTGGAAACTTTACTTCTAGCAGCTGCACAGCCATCAGTATTCAGAGTTCCTTTTTCTCTTTCCACTCCCATGGATTTGTCACTTGTGGTGACGTATGGACGCTCTCTGGTTTCACATAGCTTTTGCTGTCCCTGCAAACCTTAGGCGACAGAGGCTGGGCAAGGGTCCAACCCTCTTCAGGAAGCAAGCGTGATCAAAGGGAAGGTCAGGGCCAGTGATGGAGTGCACCTTCTCTTGCCCACAGCTTCCTGTAAGGAGCTGTGGGCATCTCTGTCTTAGTCAGGGTTTCTATTCCTGCACAAACATCATCACCAAGATGCAAGTTGGGGAGGAAAGGGTTTATTGAGCTTATACCTCCATGCTGCTGTTCATCATAAAAGGAAGTCATCACTGGAACTGAAGCAGGTCAGGGATCAGGAACTGATGCAGAGGCCATGGAGGGATGTTCCTTACTGGCTTGCTTGCTTCTCCTGGCTTGCTCAGCCTGCTTTCTTATAGAACCCAAGACTACCAGCCCACAGATGGTACCACCCACAAGGGGCCCTTCCCCCTTGATCACTAATTGAGAAAATGCCTTACTGCTGGATCTCATGGAGGCATCTTCTCAACTGAAACTCCTTTCTCTGTGATAACCTCAGCTTGTGTCAAGTTGACACACAAAACTAGCCAGTACAATCTCTAAGGAGCCCAAGAACCCTCTGGATGCCCCTGCCAGGGAGTTTCATTATTACCCATTAGCAAAACAGAAGCCATGATTTCCAGTGGGAAGAAGGCTCCTAAGGAAAAGGAGTGAAGTAGGTTCTACTACCATCAGGCTGTGAGGGAGTCAGAGTAGGGTGAGGACAGGTGGGGGACATTTCTGTAAGTGACAGAAAACTCACAGAGAATTGAAGGGAACACAAACAAGCCTTTTCTAATCAGGATGATTTTCAGTGGGAACTTAAAAATTGGAACCTCTGGTACCTGACCTAAGACAATCCTCCAGTCCAGATTGGATGTCTTTATCTTCTGGAACATTCTATTCTTTGCTTTCTGGGAAGTCAGCCAGCCCATGCCAGCCCTGCCAGCTGCCCTGCATTCTATCAGACCTGGGGAAGTCCAGAGTCAGTGACCTGTAAAGTCGCCTCCTCTCAGAGTCTAGGATTCTGCACTCTGTATAGCTCGTACGAAATGTTGCTTCCCGTGGTGTTCACAGTAGATAAAGCCCTATTTGTTGGAGGGTGCCCGTGTGCCATCTTCTCATTTCTTATCTTAGGCCTGACAAGTGGACATTATTCCTCCACATCACATCTGAGGAAACAGAGACTTGACTTAAGGGAGATTGTACTGAAAGCAGGCACAGTAGATGGTGAGCATGGCTGAGTTCATGAAGTTCATGAGTTCATGATGCTGGCAATTTAAGTTTAATCTCTTCTTTTAGCAGCAATATTGTGAGCAAACAACTTACCCCTCTGTGTGAGAAACAGCAAAACGACCCCACAGGTAACACTGCATGTCATAAACACTGTGATGGTGCCAGTGGTGATGGTGGTGGTGGTGGTGGTGGCAGTGGTGGTGATAGTGGAGGTGGTGGTGGCAGTGATGGTGGTGGTGGTGGCTATTGCCATTGCAGAAAATCCCCTGATACTCCAGTGGGATGTAAAACTGAACCCTCTATTTGCAGAGTATATCATCTTTCTGCGAAGTTATGCCTCTTTAATATGGGTGACTTGACATGATAAGAAGAGCCATTTATTGGGTATGCTATGCTAGGCATTGGGCTGGCACTTTATGAATGATGCCATTCCAACCTCATCAACAGCCATAGAGTAGTAGCCACAACTATTCTTTTTATTTCTAGACTTGGAAATGTCATCACTTCTTGTCTCTGGGTTTCCAATAACCAACTCACTCAAGAGTGCCTGCCCAGGGGCTCAATTTTTGACCATGTATGGGCATAGTCTCAATTCCTAGCTGACACATCATCACTCCTTGCCTAAGCTCTACAAACCCCCATTGCTTGAGTCTGGATCCTCAACTTAATTTACCTCCACTCTGAGATCAGTGAACCTGCCTGAGAGCAGCTTCCTAATAAACCTGCCTTTATCTACTTTTAATCTGGTCTAATCTGGCCTGTATCTGCATCACGGATGAAAGAAAAAGCCAATCACTAAGCTGAGTAGTAATGCTTATTTTCTGGCTCCAGATAGTAAGTGCAGAAGAAAACTTGGATGTTTCCATTTTCTAACATCAAAATCAAACTGTGGACTTCTGTCCCAGCTGCCTCCCAGAAAATTGCCTCTGTACCCAACGTTGCACTGTGTTCTAGACAGGCCCTGAAGTCATTGAGGACTTCATCAGAGATGGGCTGCTCATCACTATCACGGAAGCCAAGCAAAGTTGACTTGATGACTTTGCAAGAGCACGACCTTTTGTCTAAGTCACTTGTTTCTTCTCAGTGTTTCCCAGCTACTTGGTACTAAGATGACAGGGATTGAGAAGGCTTCTTCAAAATCTGGGATCAGGGAGACTTTTCTCTACTTAGCAGGTAAGCATGGACCAGATTGGTATGAGACTAATCCCTGGTAGGTACCCATTTGTTATAGACAGAAGCAAATCACAGGTCATGTGTTCAGCCCGAAGAACAAAGGCAAGTGCCAGGTAGTGTTAGAAAGGAGATCCCAAAGATTCGGTGAGGATCTACTCCACCACAGTATTTTCCAAACCAATGGCCTTGGGGGTCACTGTATCAGTTTTGGGATCAGAACACAAAAGGAAATGCTCAGTTACTCAACAGGGCTATTTCAAACAGAAGGCTACTTTCTCTGTTGGAGGAGCACTCTGTCCTTGTAGTAATTCAGAAGTCAGTGGCTACCCCATGCCCTTAAGGTGATGGTACACATCTAGAGGGACAGAGATTCTCTGAGAGATCTGAGGTGTGGCTCCTGCCAAGGCCTTCACAGCTCCAGGTTCAGCACTGGTAGCCAGGCTTGGAAGAGAAAGTCTGCTCCCTGTCAGAAGTGCTTTGAAGTCTCTGCTTTCATCTTCTGGTTGCTTCACCAATTAGAAGTGACAGGGAAGGATGAAATGCAATTTATTCACTAGTGCAAAGGGCTCATTTCCAAGCACAATAGCTTTGTCAGACAGCAGGCCGTCTTCAGGAAAGACAAAAGGGGGGAAACAAGATAAAAGAAGACTCATTGGAAAAGCAAGATTTGGTGTGTGTGTGTGTGTGTGTATGTGTGTGTGTGTGTGTGTGAGGGTTTGGGGGCTGACTGGCTGGGTAGGTCCTGACTACTGGACTATGGGAGGAGTCAAGAACCTGAGAAAATTGTACTCAGAGCTATTTGAGAATAGAAAATGGCTATTCCCCTGCAGATGGCTCTGATGTATGAGAAACACAACTATGTGTTAGAAATAGGATCATGGCACTGGGAGAAGGATCCTGACATAAAGCAAAGGGTGAGACCTTCCTCAGCAACCCCATCTGCCCCAGGCAGTCCCTTTTCATACCCCACCTCAGCAGCAGGAGAGGCTGAGATGCAGGTCTGTGGACATTTTCAAGCAATTCCCTTGAGGCTGAGGTAATCTTTTGAGGCCACGTTTAGGTCATCAGAAAGCCATAACTTTCCCTTTCTGAGTTCCTCAGTTCCTCAGCAAAAAACTAGAAAGATGTGTCTGCTAGGTTAGGGTGATTGAAAATAACGCGGAAAATTCCATTATCGTGCTTAACATTCAAAAGGCATTCAAGACAGAAAAACAAAAACAAAAACACAACACATACATAGACAAAACAAACCAAACAGAAAACTCTTTGCTTCTCCTAAACCATGCAACTCTGGCTTGTTGTTCAAGCAAAATTTGAATTCATCCTACTGACCTTCCTATGGGCTTCTAATAGAAGCTCTCCCTGCTCCTGCACCATCAGGCATGACTGCATCCACATTTCTCTCACATCCTCTGGAGCACCAAACTCACTCAACAACTGAATTCACATTTGGATCACAGGGGGAAATGAACATTGATCCAGAACCAAGCCTCGCCAACATAAAGTGAACATCTGGAATTCAGGGATAAATCTGCAATGTTAGTGCAATAATCAGACCTCCTTCTGCATCACTAGCAGCTTTGGTTGTTAAGTTTCAAAAGTTTGGCATTGTCATTCAGCAGCAAGGAGCTGTCTGCTGCTGTCACAGTCCCCGAGCTGCTGATAGATGCTCATTTTCAACTGATATGAACGGGAGAGCAGAATATTTATATGAAGGGTGTGCCTCATTTGTTCCCAATGCATTTCCCTTTCGTGTTCATACTTTTATTATGTCTTGACAGAAAATAATTTATCATGAATATTGTTACCCATGGTATTTGAGACTTTTTGCTTCATATGTAATCCTGAGATTGACAGATTTCTCTTAATTCAAACTCAAAACTGCAAAGAATGTGTAAATGGGAAGGAAGGGCTCCTGGTCTAAATGGAATTTTAAAATGAAACACTAACCACAAACTTTTTTTGACTCAATTTCAAAGCTGAAAATATTTCTACCAATTTAATCTCTATATTCCGCTTGTATTGTTATTGAAATTTTTATAAATGTTTCTTCATTCAAGATGGGCAAAAATTTCTTCCTAAACTTACTTAAGCAACACACATTTGATTTCTTTTGCCATTTAACTCCTACAAGGTTCACAATCATGTATTGGCATATAAAAAAACCAGCTTTCACAATGGTTGTGAATTGTTCAACATTTAAGCTTGCAATAATTTATGTATATGTATAATCCTGGCTAAACTGACAGAATTTCAACATAGAAATCACATGAGAGAGCTGACAGATAACTTTCATACATGTGATTGCCTCCATATTTACATTTCAAATGGATTATTTAGATGGAAGCAAATCTTGATGCAATCCATGTTTTCATTACTAGTGTTAGAATGCTGGAGTTATACACAGTAGCTTTACAAAATCTTCAGAATGAGACTGAATGGATGTTGAACTCCATGTCTGCCCAGTGCTGGCAGATGTAGGCCAGTGTTGGAGGTCAGTATTAGATAATACCCAAAGTGGAATACCATACTGAACTGATATGGCATAGACTTAGCAGAGTCCACCGTCTTCTCAGACTCTACAGTCATGATCTCTCTTGGGTCAGAGTTTCTTCTAACTTCCTTCAAACAAGTTGTGGCCATCTCATTCCTCAGGCTGTCATGACACATACGATACCCTTTCTAATATGGAAAACCTTTCATACTTCTTCACAGCCAGCTTATTCACTTCACAGAAGGTATCTTGGGCCAATAGAGAGCATTCATTTTCCTGTTTCTCTGTAGCATAGCCTCCAGCATTGAATGCCTTTGACCTCCACAAAGTATCATAGTTGTTTTCAGGGAAATAAGAGCTATAAGAACATCAGAAGAGAATAAACAGTGCACACTGAAAGTGTATAACCCACCTAATGGCAAAGGCACACAGAAAGGTCTATTAAATTTTCTTTGACTGAGAGGCCATAGCAACTTCAAGAATATATATATATATATTATTCTCCACCTCTACTGTCATGATCTCTCTTCTAACTTCCTTCAATTTGTGGTCACCACTATAAATATGTAGTCACAATGTATGTATGTATATAATTTTCAAGATAGTTGGCCCTAAACAAATTTACAATGATTATCTGTTTTTATGTGTTTTGTTCCTATCAGACTTAGTTAAACTGTGTCTCAGTTTTTAATACTACTGGTGATTGAACCCAAGACTTTGTACTTGCTAAGCAAGTATTCTATCCCTAAACTACATCTCCAGATCTTGTGTCTAATTCTTAAAGTAGAACCTGCTATATTTCAGGAGGCTTATAAACATGAGAGGAATGAAGGCATGAAGGGTTATCAAAAGAACAACTCCCATGGGCACTATGCCTCTAGGGGTAGAAAATCTGGTCCAGTAAAGCCTTCTAGACACTGGATAAAATTGTTCCTGGAACCAGCCTTGAAATTGCCTGGTCAGTGGAGCAGGACTTTTGAAGATCTTAGTCACTGCGGTTGGACTGTGACTGTACACAGAGGGAAGACAGAGCCTTACTTCATGTTGCTCAGAGAATGGAGTACTGTATCAGCCTGTTTATGGATTGGTTCTGATTCTATTTTCAATTGCTCAGCCTTAGTCTGGTATGCTAAGTGACAAAAACAATCTCTCCTTGCTCACTACATACTGAGATGAACAGGGCCGAAGTCTCTAGCATCAGGGAGGTATTGGATATTGTGATTGGCATGATGAGGCCAGGCAGGTCAGCTAGACCTGTCCCCCTCCATGAGATCACAAAAATGTATGAATCTTTTTTTCTCTTCATGCTTCCCACCCATTCTTGCTTGTTCTGTACCTTTCACAGTTGGCTGCTGTATTGGACTATTCTATATTTAACTCTCTAAGGCTCATTAACTACAAAATTTCCAGCTTTACCACCAGACTGATCCATAGGGGTTCTTTCTCAGCTACAGTTACTCTTCCTTTTGAATATTAATTTCCTTTAGCACTTGGCCTATTAATCAGTTTAACAATGAAATTAAGATAATTATTTTAATGAGGTAATGGGTGATAAAGAGCAGGCTATACACATTTATTACACAGCAGGCCAGAAAGTCTTGATAAAAGCCAGCCCTGTCAATAATACATTGGGTTCTCCAGGAAGGTCAGGCTGAGGGACTGTTCTGTTTTGCTGATTTAAATATGCCTGATCTGTCAGCGCAGCTGCATTTATGCTTTCAGGCCCCACAAAGTGGAGTGTCAATCACTGAGAGTGATGGGTTGTGATTTTTCTTTCCTTCCCAAGAGTAGCACATAGTGGCTGCTTCCTTGGATACCAGCTTCTCCCGCCCCTTTTTCTTCTCCACTGACTTTCTTCTCCACCATCTATTGCTCTTTATCTTTTTCTGCATCCACACCTTCCAGCTTCCTCCCTCCCTTTCCACTTATTCTTGGCTATTCTCTCCTCACTAGGTCTTATTTCTTAGGGATTACTGGGGTCTCCAGGCAAAGAAAGCAAAAGCCTCACACTAAGTCACTGGCAGTTGAAACTACCAGAGGTCAAAAAAAGTAGTTTCTATTTGTTGTTTTTAAGCTTCATTCTCCAATGACCAAAGCCAAGAGCTTCTCTCACTCTTGCCTTATTTGACTCTCTGAAATCTACACTTCTCGTGGGCTGAGACCCACATAAAAACTACTGTGACTAGAAAATCTTGGCTTGAGATTAGGGGCAGTTTCTGCAATTCTCTTCTTGGACAAATGTCAAAAAGGCTGAAGTTAACAATTTAAGTAATATTTGTACACCCATGTTCAAAGCAGCATTTATCATAAAATTAAAGAAGTATAGAATAGCCCAATATTCATCAATATGGAGAAACAATATATTGTACACACATACAATAGACTTTCATTCAATAAAATGAATTTCCAGTACATGCTACCACATAGGATTATTTTCAGTAAAATTATCATTGAATGATTTTACTTACATGAGGTACCTAGAATAGACCAGTTTATAAACATAGAATATGGAATAGGTCATTAGTTATGCTTTTTATAAGAAATCCAAGAACTTTTTGTCTAACACTCATGATATTTCTATGTATTTTCTGAAACCATTAGAGTTTTGCATCTTATATGTGAGTTCAGGGTCCACTTTGAGTTAACTCTTTTGGAACTTGTGAGGTTCCGTTCAAGAGTTTTGTGTTTTCTGGTTGGTTGTTTTGGATATTCTGTCTAGAAGTGCCTATTTAATTGTCCAGTGGTCTTTGTTGAAAGGCCATCAGCTCAGACTGACCTGCTTCTGCTTTCTCTCAAGAGCAGTTGCAGGCCTTTGTGTGCTTCCATCTCCACAGTGTACTGTTTTCTTCGTCCATTACTTACCTAGTACCAAATGGCTTTGATAACGTTCGATGAAGGGTTAAGTCTTACAAGCTGGCAGTCCAGGGTGCAGAGATGGTTCAGTGGTTAAGAACACCACTTCTCTTGTAGAGGACCCAAGGTGGTTCTCAGAACCCACAGTAGACAGCTCCAGCCATCTGTGACTCTAGTTACAGAGCATCCAACAGCTTCTCCTAGACTCCCACAACACACATGAACATACACACACACATGCATATGTATAATCATGTACATATGCATACATGCACACACATGTACACACATGCACACACAAATGCATTAATAAAATAAATGAATAAATCTTTGGACTCTGGAAAGATGGCTCAGCAGTTAAGAATGCTTACTGCTCTTGCAAAGGACTAGAGTTCAGTTGCTAGCAACCAAGTCAGCCAGCTCACAACTGCTTGTAATTCCAGCTCCAGGTGATACAATGCTTTTTCTGGGTTTTGTGGGCACCCACACACACAAGTGCACAAACCCACACAGAGACATACATAATTTAAAATAAAATGAAATCTTATAAAATCAGACAGAATGGCTTCTCCTACTTCATTCTTCTTTTCAAAATTATTTTTAACTGTTCTAACTTCTAGTTTGTATATATGTACATACACACACACACACACACACACACACACACTGTAAGATTTTGAAAGGAGTTACACTAAACCTGTGCATCAACTTAAAATTGATACAGTCTCTGTGATGTTTGACAATCCTTGAACAAGCTCTGCTCTTTACTTATTTAGTCAGTGTACTCTGTTAGGGTCTCTGCTGCCTTTGTTTTGTTGTTGCTTTGAGTGACAGTGAATGGTATCATACTTTACATTTCTCTGTCCCTATGCTCTCTGTTGGTATCTAGAAATATAATTGATTTTTATATACTCGGCTCAGACCTGGTAACTTTGCTGAATTGATTTATTAATTCTCAGAAATTTTTATGGGTTCCTTGAGATTTTCCTGCGTGGAGAAGCATGTTGTCTGCAAACTCAATTTTGTTTCTTCCTTTCTGATCTGGATGTCTGGCACTTCCATTAAAATCTGCAAGTTTGGGATATTGTGAAAACTTGGATCATATTTACACTGTGTGAGCTGGTTTCTTCTGACCCTGTGCTAGTTGGAGAGGCAGGTGCTGCCTCACAGTTGCCAACTAAAAAAACGGAAGCTCAGTCACACTAGGACCCCTGGAGCACAGGGCTCCTCACTAGTGCTGGATAGCTGGAGAGTTCCCTCTCCTTCAGTCTTCACTGATGTCAGCTTAGCTGACACACAGTTGACACTGCAGAGGCTGGCAGAGTGCTGACTCACTTCTGGGTCTTCTCTAATACTCCTCCCTCCCCAGGCAGAAGAGAAGGCACAAGTCCATCTTTTCATCTAATCCCTTTTGGTGCTACAGGGATGTGGTGAGAAGGAAGATGTGTCATCAAAACCTGTGTTCTATGAGAGTACCACCCAGCATCCTTTGCTTCCATGGGTGAGACTGGGGCCTTAGATTCTCCTATGAGACTTCACTGTGGAGAATAGTTACTGTCTAAAGACACCTTGTCTTGCTAGGTTGTCTTGTCCCTGCTTCTTGGCTGGCAAAAGCAGGCCTTAGTGGAAGCAATTCTTGTTGTCATGTTTGTTGTTCCTTCTGAAATCACACCAACTTCCTTGGATCCAAGCCTGGGATATGTGAGGTAAATGAAAAATCCAATGATGTCATCTCAATATTGATCCTGGGGTACCCGAGCTTTGCTTCAGTTGTCATGATCTGGGACACATAGATGTCTCTTTTTGAGATCTTAGAATTGAGCTCTAAAACTGTTATGGGTTTGGCTGGCCGCAGAGTCTGTTTGTTTGGTTTTGGTTATGTTCTGTGCCAGTATATTCTAGTGAAGCTTCCAGAAACACCTCAGAAAGGCCAATGACATTTGATAGCTCTCTACAAACCCTTCAGGTGCTGACAGCTGAATGTTCAGACCATTTGTCCCAAGCAGGGATGCTAGCTCTTCTTTGAAAGGGCAAAAGGGTGACCTAAATAATGTACACACGTACCTTATTTATACACAAGACAACAGTACCTCACAGCAAGCTGGTCCCCCCTAAAGGGATGAGGGAAAGTCCATAGAAGTTAAAAAAAAAAAAAAACTTTTTCTGAGATTTTATAGCCAAAAAAGTAGAGGGACAACTTGAGGACAGAACTCACTATGTAAACCACCAAGGCACTCTGGCTCACCTAAACATTGGCTAAGTAGTACTACTACATCATCATCATCATCATCACCATCACCACCACCACCACCACCACCACCACCACCACCACCACCATCACCATCATCATCATCGTTTGTTGACTAGTTAGACTGCCGAATATTGAAATGTAACAAGCTATTCAAAGATGAAAAGCTGACTTTGTTCTCAGGATACTGAAGTATAAAAGTAGGTCTTAGGTAATTGGGAAATAATGTTAGCATAAAAGGCATGCTGGTACTAGCTGTGAGGACAGCACTCCTCTGGCTTCTTCTCTAGGGTGGGACACTTGGGCTTAGGAGGTATCTCTAAAACAAATGCTTCATCTTTCTGTGTGCTCTACTCATTCTCCACCATATACACAAATACACACAGAGTGGCCTTCCTTTGATAACTGAATAAGAAACCGCCTGAGCCATTGAAGGTATCCAACCCCAGACTTGCAAGGACTCTCGGTTTCTGATACGGTTCTTCCTAAGGCCTTTTGAAAGTGGGTCTTCTGGGACCTGAGGGAGGATGCCAGCTGAGTCACATGTATGATGTCTTCAAGAGCAATCACTGGGCAGGGATCCAGCACTCAGCAAACCTCTAGACAGGGTGTGTTGTCTCCAGCGGTGGGAGCTCAGCCATCTTTTTGCTCCTCCCACACACTCCGTCCTCCTCCCTCTACTTGTCTGGCCTCGTGCCCACCGCTAGCCCACTTCTCCACTGCCTCACACACAGCAGGGATTCAAAGGCCCAGGCATTTTTCTTCTGTGAAGGAAACAGGCCCCTCCAGTCTGACTCCTCCCTGGGTCGATAAGACTCAAGCTCAGCCAGCCCTGGAGTCCGCTTAAGAGAGGGGCTGCATCTCTCTGCAGAGCCATTAGTATGTAACCGGGCTCAGCCCTCCTCCCCATTAGGAGAGGTGATAGGCAGGCTGTCTCACTGGGACCACTATGCTGTCTGGTCTCTGACCAGGTCATCCAGTCTGTGTTTATTAGCAATAGCAAGCATTTACTGAGGCTCTTGGCTCGCCAGGTGCTAGACCAACATTGTAAGCAACGCCTCGCTTAATCTTGATGAGAACTCTCTATGGGCGAGACCAACAAACCTCCACTCTATAGATACAGCCAAGTGAATAACATCAGATGCTTAAATGATGTGCCAGGCACTGAGCTAAGCCCTCCATACCCACGAGATTTGCATATGTGGATTCATCCATCTGGGGATTGGAAATATGAGAGGAAAATTGCATCTGCACTGAACATGCACAGATTTTTTTGTTGGTATTATTCCCAAAACAATATACCATAACAACTATATGCATAGTGTTTATACTGTATTAGGTATTGTAGGTAATCTAGAGAGGACTTATGTGCAGCTTATGTGCCAAAGCTGTTTTATATGAAGGACTTGAGCATCTAGGTATTTTGGAATCCATGTGGGTCCTGGAACATAGTCCTCATCAATATCAAAGGACAATTATATTTAATGTGCATGTATATGCATAAGCTGATTCGTTCAATCCTTATAGCATATCTATAAGATAGGAACTAATAGGATCTGCATATCATCAGTAATATGAGACTCTGAGATCAATGTCATGTCCAAGGTCACACAGCATGTGCATGCTACAACACCAGGCTCTATGGCTACCCCTTAAGCACTCTGTTCCAGTGTCTCTCAGTATTAGCAACTGAGATTCCCATAGCCACAGCTGTTATAAATCAAATATGAAATGTGCCCCCATAAGCTCACATGTTGGATGCTTGGTCCTCAGTTGCTGGAGCTATTTTGGAAGGTCTTGGAAGCATGAAGATATAGGACTAGTTGGAGAAAGTGGGTTACTGGGGACATATCCTTGGGGACTGTATTTTGTTGTCATCACTCTGTCTCTCTGCTTCCTGTCCTCCATGAGGTGAGTAGTTTCTGCCACATGATCCTATTGCTCCATTGTGGACACAGAAAACACATACCCAACTACAGTAGACTGAGTCTCCTGAAACCAGGAGCCAAAATAAATCCATCCTCCCTTAGGATGTTGTTGTTGGTAAAATTGGCAAGCATGTTTCTGAGAGGTCGGCACTGGAATCCTCTTTGGCCAGTCTTCCTCCCACTGGAATGCTGCTTTCTCTCATTCTGGAACAGCATAGTTATCAGTTCCAGAGAGTGCGCTTGTGAAGAACCACTCAACTTTGAGGTCTTTCCCAGCATCCCTTGCATTCCTTCCAGGTCCTGTGCTGAGAACAGACCCGAGGAGGCTCGCAAGTCAACCTAAGTTCACAAGCATATCTAGTGACAGGCAGAAAAAACTGGGGTTAACATTTGAAATCTTTTCCATAGGCCCGAAACCAACAATCTGGATTACTTCGGGGAAATGAGATTTAATTCCCTTCCAAGCCCTGACGGGCTTTACAAGGAAGCCTTTGCTGTTTTCTTCAAACCCCCCCCCCCATCCACACCCTTATCTGCTCTCCCAGAAGACAGCACCGATTTGAAGGCATGTCTGGAGCCATTCATGGGCACTAAGATAAAGACAGTCAGTGTTCCTGCTCAGAAAAGCTGCCTGACAGTGTCAGAAACTCTCAAATATAACTCCAATTACCAAAATAAATGATTAGGGCACTTTCTCTCTCCTGCTCTGAGCGCTCCATTAAGCAAATGAAATAGAAGCACTCATAGACACTCCCTTTTCCCTTTCCTTCTGCTGATTAACTGCATAATAAAAATGATATTAAGTAAATATAAATTTCAAAGAGACCATCTAAGTGACATACCATCATAAAGATCACAGTAAACAAGAGTCATAGCTTTAGGTGACCTTGGCATCCTGTCTGACAGACCCCAAAGGATGCTCCGCTCTCCTGTGAGAGCTCTCTGGAGTTTCACCTTGCCTCCATGCTGCCCCAAAGTGTGTCCCATGCTTCACTCAGCAACTCACATTCCGGGAAGAACCCAGCTATCTGCAGGTGTTGATCCCTGACTGGTACCAAGTCAGGCCCTGGGGTGACAGGAGAGTAGTGAGCAGCATCCAGGGGGATTAACCTGTGAGAGACTCTGGTTAGCAGAGAAAGACTGGAAACCCTGCCCCACTTGGACTTCATTCCACAGAGCCTGCTCAGGTCAGTTTTCAGAGAGTAACTGGATGTCCTTCACATGACAAGCAGAGCATGTGGGAGTTAATGTCTGGAAGGCAGGTACCATGTAAATGCCCCTTAAAAGGTGGTGGAAACTGAGGGTGGGGCAGGGGAATGTTATAACCTCATTTATAGAGAAATGCTTCCAGTTATCTGACATATCCATTCTTCTATTTTTCTAAACACTTAGCAAAGTAGAAATAATAAATGCTTCCCAAGCCAAGAAAATATATCTCTCAAATTGTGCTTATGATGGAAGTCTAGAAGTATCCCCATCAATATGAGGAGGAAGTTATGTCTAAGGCTACCTGTCGTAGCCAATGTTATTCAATTGTAATTTTTAAAACAGCAGCAAGAGATGAAAAATCGAAATGATGAAAGTAAATATTTTATACCTATTCTTGTAAAAATCCCAAACTAACTGTAGTACCATTATAAAATGGAAGAAATATACAGTGCTTTATGCAAATTATTTATTTTTAAGATTATACTTTAATTGCATTTCTCTCTTCCCTTTCCTTTCTCCAGACACTCCCTTATGCCTTTCCCAGTCCCCAAATTCATGACCTCTTTTCAGTTGCTAGTGTGTGTGGGGGGGAGACCACCCCTTCCACTCCCAGCCCCCCACAGTTGCCTGTGGTTCTTTGTGTCAGGTTGAAACCTCAGGAACTTTTACCTGTTCGGTTTGGCATGTCTATCAGTGTCATCCATGTTCAGTTCACGTTTGGATGGTGTGGTGGTTTGAATATGCTTGGTCCAGGGAGTGGCACTATTAGGAAGTATGGCCTTGTTGGAGTGGGTGTGGCCTGGCTGAAGGAAGTATGTCACTGTAGAGGTGGGCTTGGAGACCTCCCTCCTAGCTGCCTGGAACCCAGTCTTCTCCTGTTTGCCTTTGGAACAAGAAGTAGAACTCTCAGCTCCTCCTGCACCATGCCATGCTTCCTGCCTTGATGATAATGGACTGAACCTCAGAACCTGTAAGCCAGCCCCAACGTTGTTGTTTAGAAGAGTTGCCTTGGTCATGGTGTTTCTGCACAGCAGTGGAAACCCTAACTAAGATAGATGGACATGTTGGTGTAGCTTCTGATATTAATGTCTTCTAACAAATTATTATTTTAGAAAAGAACCTCTGCCCTATATAAGATTACATATACTTTTAAAATATAAAGAAATAAACTTTTTAAAATTCTTCTTTCTTTTCTTCTTTCTTTTCTTCTTTCTTTCTTTCTTTCTTTCTTTTTTTTCTTTCTCCCTTCCTTCTTGTTTCCTTCCTTCCTTCCTTCCTTCCTCCCTCCCTCCTTCTCCCTCTCTCCCTCCTTCCTCATTTTCCTCCTCCTTCCCTCTTGCTCTCCTTCCTTCCTGACTTACCACTATTAAGCCCAGGTATTTCCACTAACTCACTGGTCCACTCACATTCATAGGAATCATCTCCTTTCTTAATAAACTTCTCTATTTCTATTGCTCACGAGTCCCTGGGCCAATTCATTGCCGTTGGTCATAAGAAGAATCTGGACACTTCAGCGGTGTCTCGAGACTCAAATCAATATCTATAACACTGGCTGCTACTCAGCAGGAAGTTAGATGAGTCTCTTCTTGATTGATTTGGTCTTGAAAATCATCCTGTATTCTGGGATTGGCCAGGGCAACCAGGTCCCTTGTCCTCTCATTTTCCAGCCTCCTGATAACTACACTGCCCCAGCCATTGCCAAGAGCTCTAACCTCTGCCCTGCTCTGGTCTCTGTGTTCCCTGGTTCCTCGGGTACCTATACCTGTACCCATCGCACCACTCATAAAGAGAACAGGATGCTGAACCAGTGTGTGCTCAGAGGCTCCAGGATCCCTGGAGCAAAAGGGCTCCCCAATAACCATATAGTTCTATCCATAGGCCTATGGGAAGAACTCAGTTTATACTTGGCCCTGAGTTATTAAGGGAAAAGAATGCAAACACAGTGGAAAGCTTATATTTGCACATATGGTCATATGAGCTTAATGCACATGTTTGTCCATATGCATGTACATAGGCAAACAGTCAAAAGACTGACACCAAACACACACACACACACACACACACACACACACACCTGCATACCCATTACTAATTAAGATTTGCTACTTCTTTTGTTTCCATTTGTAACTTTAGCATCTGCAATAGCAACTGGGATGATGTGTGTGCCTTTAGATTTTAGTGGATAAGTAAACAGAGCACACGATGACCAAAGAAATTCACCTTGGACTCCAGTCTGAGTCTGAATCCTTGGAGAGAAAACAAAACTCCAAATAGTGTGACAGGGACATCTGACATTTCCCTTATTCTTAGCAAACTTCCAGCCAGGTGGAGCGCAGGTGTCCCTACACACCTGGTTTCTGTCACTGATGTTTCTCCCTAGGCAGAATTCCCGATTCCCCACCATGCTCTAGCTCTCAATCATATCTGCAAGTCCCTACATCGCAAGAAACATTGTTTTGATATCTCCCATAACATTTCCTGCTTTTCTTTATTTCTCAAACTGTGACAGATTTTTTAGGAGCCCCATCATGCCTACCAGGCCACCCTCCACCCTCTACAGTATGTCAGTTGCATGGAACTGGGGAGTAGCTTCCTTCCCACCAACATGGGCTGCTTCCCAGCCTCACTAGTCACCAGCAGTGAGTCATGAGGCGGGAAGGAGCCCTGCTGCTTCTCAGCATTGCCTGGAGCTGGAACACATGGCTCAGGTTGTCCCTGCCCCCGCCTCTGGCTTGAGGCCAGTGGCCAACTAACATCTGCTGGGGGTCGGGGGAGGGGGAGCAGCTCAACAGAGTAGCTTACATCCAATCTCTCTCTCATTTAATCCTTTATCAGCTCCGTGTGACATAAAGTTCTACCTTTCTTTTATAGCTGACAAAATAAGGCTCCAGAAAGCCCAAGTTCACATAGCTAGTAGGAGATAGCACTGGAATACATCTGTTTGGCCCCTTTGCACTCTGCCAGGCTGGTCCATGGTCTATATCCCAAGACCATAGTTGGAGAGGTATTGATGGTGATTCCAGCCTTATACCAACTGGATCCTGTTCCTTCCTGGGTGAGGTCAGAGTCTTTCATTCCTGGCTGACCTCACCATGTCTTCTAAGTAGGCCTGCCTCATGTGGTTATATACTTGCTGCCTGCACGAATGGACCCGGGTGACCTCCAAGGTGGACTGAACTCCAGCCAAGATTCCCCAGGCAAACTCTGCATTGGCCCAATGGGGGTGTCTCATTCTTTCTAATGCACCAAGGTCTCAGTGAAAGCTTGGAAAGGCTGAGTTTTAAGAAACCAAGAATATTTAAATGCGTTGGAAAGCTTTCAAGAGAAACACTTTACTGTAGTCAAGGCTGCTGGCCAGATACTGTGAGGCTTTCTTTGACTCCTGAGCCTATCCAGGTGCCCGGATTCAGGTGCACACACCCAGGTGGAGCTAACCAGGTGTGCTTACTTGAACAGAGCCAAGGGTGACAAATGAGGAGGCAGCAGAGGCTGCAGAGAACAAGGAAGGAAGAACAGGCAGATGTACTATTGGAAGACCATAGTTTAAGAATTGTTAATATTATTTCTAAAAATGGCATTACAGCTCTGAGGGGAAGGTATCCTGGCAGTCAAGAGCCAAAGAATCCCACAAAGTCACGCTGCACAACAGACCTCACACAAGACCTTTATTGAGAAAGACATAACAGGGTGGCTGCCTCTACTCTGGAGACTAACAGTGAAGAACTGAGCAGGAGGCAGGCTTTATGTAGAGTTCTTGGTTGGGGGATGGGCACTTTATAGGATGACCTGGGATTGGTAGAATTCTATGGCCTGACTTTGGGGCAAGCTTAGGGATTGGTGGGATTCTGTAGCCTGATCTTGGGCTTTTTTTCCCCCCCTGTGGGTCACAGTTTGAGTGCCTGCATCTCAAGGGGTTATAAAGGGTTGCTCCAACCCTTAGAACAGTTTGAGGGTGAGGCCTGGCCACTGGTACCTCAAAGGGCTTACGGTAGTCTTATGGAAACTCTTTCCGGTCAGGAAATGACAAAGGAAAATTTCTTGAGGTTCCTGCAGCCATAGGGAGTAGAACTGGGAGTGATGGCTAGATGTAACGGGTGGACAAATTTTATCTCAGCACTTGGGATGATTCCCTCCAGGACTTTCTAGGATCTGATGATCTGTCTGGGGAGGGAGTGGTATTCCATATCTTCCCTAGCATCATCCTCATCCCCAGGGCTCCTCACTTTCTGTGGTCCAGCCATATTGGCCTCTCAGATACTCTAGCTTTCTTCTCCCCTTTTTCTAGCTTCTTACCCCAGTTTGCTTAACACTAAATTAAGGTAGGCACCCCACCATATTGTATGTATTGGTAAAACTTGTCAGTTTGTATTATGTGACTAGAATGAAAGATATATTGCTACTTGATGGCATTAAGTTATTAGGTGGCAATTACTCTACTTAAGACTAGCCCATGATGCTAAGTAGGGAGGCACACTCCTGTAATCCAAGTATTTGGGAGAAAGAGAGATGAGTGATCAGGAGTTTAAAACCAGCCTGGACCACATAACAAGGTCAAGGTCAGGCAGGACTATGTGAGACCCTTTCTCACAAATAAGGAAGAGGAGAGTAAGGGAAAGAAAGAAGAAAAAGAAAGGAAGGAAAAAGAAAGGAAGAGAGAGAAAATAAAAAAGAGGAGAAAAGATAAAAGCAAAAATAAACTAAGTAAAAAAATAGCACACCACACGGAGAGTGGTTCTGCATCTTCAAGTAATAGATGGCAGTCCTGAAGGGTGAGGGGGTCCAGGAGCTTATGTGGCAAAATTAGTAGCAAACTCTTCTTTTGAGAAGTTGAGGGATATTTATGTTTCTCCAGGAGAGAGTCTTGGGAAGAAGCAAGTAATGAAGAGTAAGGTTTTGGGTGTGGCAGTGTATCAGGGCATCTGGGGAGTATTTAAAGGAAAGTGTTAGTCGACAGTCTAAAGCTGTGGGGATTGTTACAAGTGAACCCTATCTCGACGACCTCCTCACATGTAGATCTCATAACTCATAAATTGTCTTACATAAGCAAAGTGGAAATTGAGGATGGGCTGTGGTTCACCTAAAAGAGTACACACCACACACACACACATACACACACACACTTGGGATGAGCAGGAAGTGGTGGGACTTGGGATGTGTTCTAGTTTGCTTTTCTGTCACTGCAATAATGGACTCTGAACCAAAAACAACTTCAGAGAAGAAAGTGGTTTTGGACACAACCTATCACTGAGAGAAGTCAGAACAGAAACTCAAGGAAGGAGATTAAAGCAGAAAGGATGGCAGAATAGTCCTTAATAGCTCATTAGCTCATACTTAGCTGGCTTTCTTACAGAGCCCAGACCTACCTACCTACCTATCGATAGTGCTGCCCACAGTGGGCTAGGCCTTCTGACACCAATAATCAACAAAGATAATCTTTTGCCGGGCAGTGGTGGCGCACGCCTTTAATCCCAGCACTCGGGAGGCAGAGGCAGTTGGATTTCAGAGTTCGAGGCCAGCCTGGTCTACAGAGTGAGTTCCAGGACAGCCAGGGCTACACAGAGAAACCCTGCCTCAAATAAAATAAAATAAAATAAAATAAAATAAAATAAAATAAAATCTTTCATTTACATGACCAAAGACCAATATGACCGAGATAGTTCTTCAGCTGAGGTTACCACTTCCTGGGGCACTCTAGGTTGTATCAAGTGGACAATAAGAACTAACCAGGGAAGGGTATGGGGTTCATCATAGATTGTAGATGTTCCCAGTTATTACTCAGTGTTACTTAAATATCTGTGTTATCACATGTCATTATTTGTCTCTCCCCAAGTAGACTCACAAAGATGAAAACAGTACACTTTCCATTCTCACTGGTGCGTTTTAAGCACTTGATTATACTGTGGACACAATTTGTAATCAATATTGATTCATTGAGTGGAGGATGGGGGGATAGCTGGATGGATACCATATCTTCCAGGAGTTGATAAAAACTGGGAGAGGCAATACAGAAAACCTCACAGAAATAACTAATAACTATCTGGGAAGATAAGAGAGAGAAAGTTAAGGGATGAGCCTATCCACAAGGATTCCTGATATCTGGAATAATATGATATTCTAGCATATTCTAGTAGACATAGCAAGGAGAATAGGGCTACATCCTTCAGGCACAGAAGATCACCATCTTTCTGTACTCTCATCAGGGAGAATAACTTTCCTAGCTACAAGAATTATATCCTCTACAATAAAATTATTGAGCATGTAAAGTTTATTGTTCAAAGACAAGGTCCTTTTTAAGAGTAATTAATACTAAGTGTGTTGTAGGGTATGTGTGAGGGGGTCAAATTCTGAGTCGGGCATTGTGCAGACCTGTTCGTGCAGCGCCTTACTTAATCCTCACAACAGAAGTACTAAGGGGTGGCAAGTTTGCTGTTTGGTTTGGTAATTCTTCCAAGACCATTCAGTGCTAAGACCTGAATAGATGTGATATGTCAAGCTTTAGTGGGGTGGGTGTTGGGGGAACAGAGGGAGAAAAAGAGGAAGAGAGAGAGAGGGAGTGAGGGAGAGAGAGAGACTGTGAATACACACAGGTGTATTGGAGGACAGAGATCAGAGACCAACTTTGGGTGTTTTCCAGAACACTCTCCACCCTGTTTGAGGCATAACCTGACACTGGTCTGCAACTTGTCAATGTAGCTAGTGTGGCTGGCCAGCCTTTTTCTGCCATCCCAGTCCTAAGGTTACAAGTACACACCATGGGGATGGAACTCAGTTGTTCACGCTTGCATGGGTTACCAACTGAGCTATCCCACTGGTCTATATCTGGCTTTCAATGATCATCACCACATTAGGACACCCAGGACATTTCCCAGCATCCTTCATTTCACCTGTTCACTTAGCCTGTGTGTGTCATCCCCTACTGCAAGGTCTGGGGCAACCTCTGAGCATGCTTCATGCTTTTACAGAAGGATCCAACCTTTTACAGAATCTTTGGAGCTGAGGGAGATCCTATGGGATAGAGAACTGATTCTCCTGGAGTCTCATGTTCTAGACGATAGGCTGCAATCCTGCTCTGACAAGGTCTTTTCCAACTGGCACAAGGCCAGGACGTTGGGGTCAATTTCCCTGTCTGTCTATTCCTGGAAACCTTCTGAGTTTCAGTTGCAGACAGATAAGCTAACCACGACTCGTTCCCGGTCTTTCCACATGACTGTGCCTCCATACAGCTCCTTCATTTCTTTGCTCGCTTTGATCAGAGCTCTCTGGGGTACAGTAGAGGAAGGGGAGGAGAAGAGCCTGAATTCCAGGCCTGAGACTCCCTGGAAGGTGGCCAGTTCAGCCTGCTGAATGCGAGGAAAGCAGCAGGCACACTCAGCCTCAGAGCTCCCAGGAGGGAGGCTGTGGCTGGTGCCAAATGCAACTCAGTATATGCTGTCCCTGCAGCTCAGGGTACATCCCTGCCCCAGATCTATGGAGTACAAATCTGGATCTAACACCATTAAATTGGTGCCTGTTGGGACGGGTCAGTAAGTGACAGGCTTCAGGAAGAGTACACAGAAGGTTCTGCTCCGCCCATCTACCAACTCAACTGGACTCAATTTTGGAGGCCAGCTGGCAGGCATCTCTTGCCCTTCTAGAGCTTCCTAAAGCAGCTAAGGGACAGGATGACTGGAAGATGGTCCCCTTAGGACACAGAAAGCCTCCTTCCTTCAGCGGTTGGATTATACACAGAGGAGATAGGAAATGAGGAGGGAGCTGGCTTGCCATTCCTCAGCAGGATGAGTTTTCATTCATTCCCCCATTTCTGAATGGAGCCTGTGTCCATCTTCCCACTGAGGCTGTCATGGTTCCAGCATGGGCTCTATGAATGTGGGTGTACTTGTATGTGTCAGGGGGCACATATGTGGGTGTGGCCAGAGGACAACTTTAGTTGTTATTCCTCAGAGACCATCCGTTTATTTTATTTTATTTTATTTTGTTTTATTTTATTTTTGAGACAGGGTCTCTTACTGCACTGGAACATGACCAGTAAGCTGGGCTGTGTAGCCAGAAAGGTGTTTCATTTTGGTCTATTGCTGTGTATTGTAATGCTAAATTCTATATCCAAAGGTCTAGGCCTACCAGTGACTTCTCATGTTTACAGGTTTTTGTTGTGCAAACCCTGTTCCTTGATTTAAAACTATTGGTTAAATAAAATTGGATACAGCCAATTACTGGAGGGATTCGAGGTGGGTGGGTTTGGAGTGACCTGGCTGGGGGTGAGACCAAGGGGGAAGGAGGAAGAAGGAGGAGGAGAAAGGAAGCTGCCATGAGGGAAGATGGACAATGTGCACATGGCCTGGAGAAACAGCAAGTATCTGGGGTACACCACTGGGGAGGTAGCCAGGCCATCAGTTAGAAGAGTAGATTTGAGGTGACCCCCCCAATAATTGTCAAAGCCAAATAAAATCACAATAGTCTGAATCTCATTTATTAGCAAGCTAGTTGTGGCTAAGCTTAAATTGCTTGTATTACACAAGTAGGGATTCGCTCATCTCTGCCTCTCCCCGGCTGGGAGAACAAAAGTGTACCACGGTTATTTGTTGTTGTTTAATCTGTGCCAGGTGTTCTGTGGGTGACAACCAGGCCCTCACGGGTATAAGGCAAGTGCTTTAGCAACTGAGCTCTCTCCCCCAGCCTCACCTGACTCTGCTTCTTCTTACCAATCCCTCTGCAACCCAGAGTGTTTGTCAGTGAAAAACTGCTGCCCTTGGGAAGCTGTACATTGGAGTCCTGGAGCAAGCAGTCCTGGCACTTGTCGTCTTTGGTTTAGCTACAAACCCCTGTCTGATCAGCCATAGCTTCTCAACATTTAAGCAAGGGCCCTAGAACCATGGAGAGATTCCCTGGGACTCCTCACAGCAGGTTTTAGAGGAAGCAGGTACTTACTGGAGGTCCCACCTCTAGGATGATCCCACTGCAGATGAGGGTCTGACTCCTCTCTAGGAGTCATTGCTCACAGTCTTAACTCTCTGGGGGGAAAAGCAAAGCATTGCCATCTTCATGATACCAGGCTACCTCCAGCCAGCTCCAAGACTGAAGACCCAAAGACAATTTTCTATTTCTCCTTGCTCTCTAATAAGTACATGGGAGCACATTCCAGGTATCAACTTCCTGAGCCTGTGTCCAACCCATGTCTCTTCTACACAAATTTAGGATTAAAAAAAAAAAGGCCTTCCTGACTCAATGAAAAATATCTTTAAAACCTATCTAACTTAGTGAGATGCTGGGCTGCCCAGTAGGTAGCTCACAGAAGTGTTTTCAACTCACCACCACCACCCGTAATCACTGCACTCAGCCCATGCTTGTGGCTACAAGCCGGCGAGCCCTCCGTCCAGGTTAGGAGCTGTGTAGCACTCTGTACTCATGTTTGTTCATTTCTTGCGCCAAATTAATGGCACTCTCCTGAAACAGAGACATGACTCAAGCCCAGGAAGGCAGCCAGAGGTTTTCAGAGCCACAAGGACTCTATTTCACTTGAATTCTTCTCCATCTGTGGCCTGGGGTCAGGAACGAAGGCAGTAATGCTCTCTTTATTTACTTCATTAAGAGAAGGGAGATTTGGTGGGGAGAGTCTCTTTCCCTCCTCAGAGCCTTTTGGAAATGTCAGGTGCAAATGGGGCCTTGAGATGGAACCTATAGGCAGCATACTTTATCCTAGTCACACTGGTATATATTACACACATATCTGTCTGCTTTGGACACGTGGCTCTTAAAGAAGCATAGGCTAGCAAACAAAAGAGAAAGATTGGAATGGTGATGTCAGGGTCAAATGTGGGGTGGGCAAGTCAAATGTCCTTTTCTGTGAAAATTTCAGCTCCCTAATTACCATGCAGGGACTGTCACCTATGATTCACAGGGCTTCCATATAGAGTAAAGTAGGGACTCACTGATGCCCTGTGGCACTTCAGTCATAGGTTAGGGTAGAGGTGGCTCTTCAGGAGACCTCATCTCCACAGCGGTATGTGAGCACGCCTGGCTGAAACTCAGTAGGCAGGGATAGACTCATGCTGTTCTAAAACACAGATCATATCATTTTTGTCCCACACATGTTTTTAACTTCCTCTTGGTCATAAGTTTAGTCATCATTGATAAACCCTGACAGAACAAAGTTAACTTTTACAATCATTTTCCCTCATCAATCCTACAACCCAATTTTTAAGATCTAGAGGCATATTTTGCCAAAGCTTATCAGCCCATTCTCAGGCTGGTAGCTCTGGTGGTTTCAAGGGCACTAAACAGAAAGAACATCTCCAAGCCAACCTGGGCAGATTGTCATAGCTGAGGAGCATATTATTAACTCTTAGTAATCAGAGCACCAATTGTCATTAGGCCCAAGACAAAATCTTCAAGCCAAAGCTGCTGCAGTTATTATTCAATTTCTGCCATGACACAATGTTTATATCTTTGTAGAATTTATTTATATGTCTAATCTAGGTATTCTTTTGTTCCTTGGTCTTACAACACCACGGTGTACCTGTATGAGCTAACTTTTCTAAGAAACGATTCTTTGTAATTTACCCACTTCATACTTTGTCAGTATAAGTCCCTGTGTAAGGCAGAGATAGGTCCAGCCAATCTAACTTTGTTGCTGTATCTTTTCCTGAAGGGGAATACCATATGTGGCCCCCAATCTTACATGCCACATAATTGCCTGTGTGTTAAGTAAGAAGAGGCTCTTAACCTGATCCGCTGCCAACTTCTCTAGCCCACTGAATCTTGTTTACCTTTGTAAGTTTACTTTGTTCTGATTATCTTGTTCCAGAGTTCCTAAGTCCGGGAGCAGATGTTCCAAGAGTATCTTGAAGTCAGGGCCTCCTAAGGAGATCTCTGGCATCTTTATTTGAGTCACAACCTCCAGGGCATAAGGAAGACCTTCAGGTAGGCCAGATAAGGATATCCCCCTAAAAGCTGGAGGGGTAGCATACTCAGGACTTTCCTGAGGAAGCTTAGAAGCAGCACTCCTGGGAGAAGGCATAAATGATTCATAAGAAATCGCCCATCAATCCAATATCCCCAAGTTGTACAAATATTAAAAGCCTCCAAGCATGCAGCATGTGGAGATCATGACGGAAAAGTGAAAGACCGCAGGACAGGGATTGCGTCACTCGGTTCAGCTTTGCTGGACCTTTGTCAAGCAGCTGCACTGGTTTTATGACTTTTGCTGCTCCCATTAGATACAGCTGTGCTGGAACTGGGTGCAAGACACATTTAAACAAAAAAGAAAGATGGGTAAAATGGGGAGAAAAAGGAAAAAGAAAGCAATCGAGCAAACAGGACTAGTTAGAGGTCAAGGTATTTGTGCTGTTGGCTTGTTCAACTTCTTATATTTGATACCAGAGTGTTGGAAACTTTTCCACACTAAGTGGCCCCCACTTTTTGGTGGTGTGATAATGGATGAAGGCCATCAGGAGAAGGGGACAAGTTACATCTATGTTTTGGGAGGAGGAATGTCATATATATTGCTCTAGAAGCTTTGGTTTCGAGGGCCAAGAAGGAGAGTGGTCCTTGATTTAGAGTCTGGAATCTGGGAGCAGGACAGAAGACCTTTGGTGTCTCTAAAGGTCAAATGATGCAATATGAGTTATACTGCCTCAAAAGACATGAGGTTCCCAGCACTCAACGCTGAGCTAGGAGTGAGCGGACCAAGGTTGATGACTTCCGAAGACTGATGTAATCAATCTGAAGTGTATGTTGTTTACACATGTAGGGGGACATTGTAAGGATATAGGGCCCACCCTGTCATGCCTAATTCTCATGGCGGTTCATGTCCCTCCAGTCATTTCACCACCTGCTTACCCTGCTTACAAGGTGTTACATCTTAGCCCTAGGGAATAGAGACATTAGTTGATAAAATATCAAGGCTCGCCAGGACACTGTGTTTCTTCTTTGTCCCCCAAGGCCTATGGTTTCCTTTCCCTGCAGGAGGCAGTACTGCCCCCCAGCTCTGGGTTTCAACCTATCAGGTAATTCTGGGAGCATTAATGTGTTACACTCTGAAAGTCTGCCCCTTGGCCTGCCAAGTAGATTTAGTTTAAAAATAGCTCCTCACAGCTCCGGTTGACAGTAATTTGTGGAATTAAGATGGTGTCAGAGACAATTTTATGAAAGTGAGTGTTGTCCTGGGTGGTTGTGTTTCCTGAAAGATGAGCAGAGAACTCACCACAGGACATTCCATTAGCCTGCTTTTCCCTCCCCCAAGCCAAAGAAATAGACCCCAGTTTCTTTCTGAGATGAGCCTCATTTTCAGAGCTGACCAAACTGTTCTTACTGGGGCCCAAAGATCAGAATGTGTGCTCAACAGGGGATAGTGATGAAGAATGCTAACACTAACATGGACAGGGGATTTAAAAAAAAACAAAAAACAAAAAAACTATGCTGTCCTGCTCCTAGGAAGCAACGCAAACCCAGCTCATTAGCCACTAGGTATTTTCTAAGAGCTGCTGCCAAGTCCTGAGTCAGCATCCACCCTCGGTCTCTGAATTAATAAAGGCATCTTGTGGACTAGGAATTCCTCACTAGTGCTACAGAGGGACAAAGGTATTGTTTATGGAATTGGGAAGTCCAAAGTTAGTTCTGACTTCAGCCTGTGTGATGCAGGGCTACAAACAATGTCATATATACCCAGTCTCACCATCAGCTTGGATTCACATTTTCAAATGTCAGCTTCCCTCTCCGAAGGTTTTTACTCCTTATTATTACATGGCTGTCCACAATTCCAGAGACCATCTACTGTAATAATTCCATATCTACAAAGAAAGTCATCTCTTTAAAATCCTGATTTTATTTTCAGATTACTATAGCTTAAATCTGGGTGGGCACCTCCCTCCCTCCTCCTTTCTTCTTTCCTTATTTTTAAAGACTGGTTTTATTTTTAATTGTGTGTGAGAGACAAATGACCACACAAATAAGTTCAGGTACCTGCAGAGACCAGAAGAGGGCATCCAATTTCCTGGAGCCAGAGTTGATGAAAATGAGCCGCCTGGAAACTGAACTCCAGTCCTCTGCAAGAGCAGTACTCACTCTTCACCACTGAGCCTTCCCCAGCCCAGTTTTAAACCAATGGGAATGCTTATGATCACTTACCACCAAATTCACATGTTACAAGCCTGCCCCAAAGATAATGAGGTTAAGAACAAAGGCTTGACTCTGCCCTTTTGTTCCTAAACTATATGGAAATTCAAAGTAGTTGTCACTTATAAGGCCTCTACTGCTGCCTTGATCTGCAACATCTGTCTCCAAAACTATAAGCAATAAAGTTGTCTTTTTTATAAATCACCCTAGGCTAAGAGATTCCATTATAACAACTGGACCTGGACTGAAGACATCATGCCCAGATAATATAATGGCAGATGAGCACAGAGGTAGTCATGACCATGGAATTAAAGATATGGAAGCTCACAAGGACTAAGGATGGAGGTCACAGCATTGGGGTCTCCATTGAGGATTGCATAGAGGAACATGGGTGAAGACCTCTGCCACAAAGAGTCACTTTTTCTCATATCATGTCCAGGAAGCAACCAAGAGCCCTTCCAGACCCTGACCCTACCTACTTCTTATGTGGTTCCATCTTCATGGCTCCAGGGATAGTTTCTTTGACATCCAAACATGACAGATATGTTTCAAGCACAAAACGGTCAGGGCAAAGGCCAGGCCAGCTAGATCTATTTTTTAATCAGGAAAATATCTTTCCCTAAAATTTCCCTTTATCTTTTCTACATGAACTGGTTCATTCTATCACTTCTAGCTTTGGAACATTTGTGGAATTCGAGTATTTTAAACCAACACCATTAAAATCTCAAACACAATAGAAACACAATACTGACGAAGAAGAGGGCAATGGGCATTAGGCAGGCATCGCGCAATGTCAGCAGTACTTCCCCAACACAGAAGCACATGCTGGAAGCATATGCTTGACTAAGGGTTGTGCTTACAGTCACTTCTCCTTTCCCTACTGAAAGATACCTCTCAAGAAAGAGCATCCACTCCTTTGCTGGTGGCATAGGACTAAGCTTCCTTAGAGTTAATTCTAGAAGAAAAAAAATTACAATCTACCTTCCTGTGTAAAAGATGTTGTGGCATTATGGAGAGATATTTGATCTTTAGCACTGGTGACAGTGCCTAGTTTTATGTCAATGTGACACAGGCTAGAATCAGTTGGGAATGGGGGAATCTTAACTGAGAAAATGACCATACCAGATTAGTCTGTGAGCAAGCCTATAAGGTATTTCTTGATTGATGATTGATGTGAGGGTCCAAATCCACCCTGGGGTAGTGGTCCTCAGTAGTATATGTCCTGGACAA
This sequence comes from Rhynchomys soricoides, assembly GCA_019843965.1. Taxonomy (NCBI): domain Eukaryota; kingdom Metazoa; phylum Chordata; class Mammalia; order Rodentia; family Muridae; genus Rhynchomys; species Rhynchomys soricoides. The sequence goes on from JADRCH010000050.1 coordinate 11,465,674, forward strand.
GCCATAGGGAGCAAGCCAATAAGCAGCATTTCCATGGTCTCTGCATGGCCTCAGCTCATGGCTCCAGGTTTCCATCCTGCCTTCCTTTGATAATAGATTATAATATGGAGGAGTATGGGAAAATATATACTTTCATCCCCAAGTTGCTTTTGGTTGTGGTATTTTATCTCAATAATAGAATCTCTAACTAAGACAGTCATTGAATAGTTTTAACTTAATTTCTTCTTCTTCTTCTTCTTCTTCTTCTTCTTCTTCTTCTTCTTCTTCTTCTTCTTCTTCCTCTTCCTCTTCCTCTTCCTCTTCCTCTTCCTCCTCATCCTCTTCTTTTAGAATTATAGTTCTGTAGATTGATGCTAGAAAAAACTAGTGCTACCTCCTTAGGCATAATGAGGTGTACTGAGCAACAGTGCAAGACTTTTGCATCTTTTAAAAATAAGACTCCCTTTTTTAAAAGTGTGTCTCTGTGTGTATTTCTGTCTCTGTCTCTGTCTGCCTGCCTGTCTGTCTGTCTGTCTGTCTCTCTCTCTTCGTATGTGTCTCTGTGTGGTTATGTGCACATGAGTGCTGATAACTGCTAATGTTAAAGCTGGAGTCACTGGCAGCTGTGAACTGATGTAGGTTCTGGGAAAAAACTCAGATCCTTTGCAAGAGCTCTCTCCTCTCTTAATCACTGAGCCATCTTTCCATCCCCAAGCTCCTACATTCTAACTGTGTATGCATACACTTTTAGTCCAGGGGACCTCTGCACTCACCCAATTAGGTCAAGAAAACTAAGTAGAGATTGTGCTGAGACCAATCCTGGTCTTTGGTGGCTGCCTTAGGCTTCTAAAGCAGAACAGCCACATACCTTGTCACATGTGGTCTTAAGAAACAGCAGCAAAGCAGGCAGGAGTTTTGCTTCAAGTGTCTTTTAAAGGCTTCAAACTGTCGTTGTGTTTTATTTTCTACTTCATGGGATCAGGGGGTCACAGATTATTGGGTTGGAATGGAGCCTGGTGACCATCAGGCCAAATCCTTTTGCTTTTCTCTGGTTCTCTGGGCAAATCTCATTTAATCTTATCATGTAAGAAACTTCATCATCTGCAGAGCTGTGCTGGTGGCTCTCTTCCTGAAGATTTGCAGGTTTAAATCACAGACACAGATATGATTTGGATAGAGAGGCTCGCCTTTTGCCATTTGGGGGAGGAAAGGGAAGGAGCCTGAAACCCATTACTTTCTGCTAGAATCTCCTTACTGATTGCTTTTCTTCCAGCTTTTGAGTTTGTCATAATTGGAGACTTACAGGAAAGATGCATAGGAAACATACCATCTACCGAATGCCCACACTAGGGAGGTCCCTGCATTTGCTTTCAATGGATATAGCAATAGGAGAGAGAGAGAGAGATAAAGCGAGAGGAGAGGTAGAGGAATAAGATATTTTTCTAAATAATTTGGGGATAAATGACATCAATTTCAATGTATACTTCTTAAAAATAAAAAATTTTCTTACATTAATATAGTATGAAATAAAAATAAGAATTAACACTGTGAAAGCACTGCTAACACATATATGGACTTTATTCAAATTCTTTCATTATTTGAGCAGTGCTACATATGAAAAAAGAAACCTATGCATCATAAGATACTAACACATTCAGTCATTCTGACATCTCGTCTTCTTGGAAGAGTTCTGAAGTCTTCCCTTATCTTTCTTGACCACAACAGCTTGACAAATACAACCTAGCTATTTTGTATGAGTTCAGATTGGGTTTTTTGACCATTAATAGTCTATACACAGCCTGAGAGAAAGGATTGATATGACTTTCACCTTGTGATTAATACTGGTGAATCCAGTCATCTTGGGTTTACACCCTGCTGCAAAGAGCAAGAAGGCATTCAAGAGCTGCTAAGTCCAGGCTTCATTTTGGAGGAGAAAAGTCTCTACCCACCAGCAGCATGGTAGATTCTCCCATGCTTTCCTGAACTGCGATCCAGAAGTGGGAAGCCATTTTGGCTTTCTTCACAATGTAGAAGGACACTCTTTGCATCAACCAATCATATGTGAACCCTCAGTCGCTATGGATGGTTGTCACGAATGAAGAATTGTTTTATTTGTTAGCTACTAAAGCCTAATTAAAACCAGGGTTAGCAGGGCATCTGTCAGCATCCAACATCGTCCCCATACCTTCCCCAGCCCCATCATCAGTCTACAAGATTCATTGGCTCTTAGTGCATTAGGCAAATTTACTATAATTGCAGAGAGGAGAAGGAGCAAGGGGCCCATGGCACCACTGGGACACTCTGCTATCCCTTTCCTCTACATCACACAGACTCTAAGAAAGGGCCCTAAATTGCCTTTATTGATTTGCAAACCTCTAATAGATCATAATTCACCAAGCAAAGGACAGGACCCTTGGAGAGAGTCCTTTCTCCTCCTGCAACCTCCGTCAGGGGTCTCGTCTTGGAGGAAAGCATAGCTGTGTGGGTTAATGACAACCTAGAGAGAATTAAAATGAAGACATTAATTTCTTCAAAGACAGCTCTGAGAGGGACCCTGTGTGGCCCATTTCCACCTCTGAATGGTCCATACTGGACTTCCAGCCCTGGATGTTATATACAGAGAAGTAAACCTCAGGATTCTGGTCTTTTTCAGTAGGCTTCCCTAAGCTGAGCTGGCCATTTGGTCCTCTGCAGAACTAACTTCCCTGTGCACCTAGGAAGACTAAATAGTGAGTGGCTATGGTACACATACAGGAGGGCAGCCAGACAGTAATCATCTGGTATCAGTCCTTACATTGTCTTCCATTCAAAAACAGTGTAAATGTTCAGACTAGATTAGGAGACACTACTAAACACATCTGATGGTTCTGAAGAGATGGAACTGAGGTAGAAAGACCCAGTGAATGTGGTCGACGCCATCTATGGCTACAGTCCAAGGCTAAATGGAAATGAGGAAGTGGGTGGAGCTCCTGCATTAATCTTTTTTTTTTTCCTGGCTGCAGATGTATGCTGACTTTCCCACCTTGATGAACGGTAGCCCTTCAAACCATGAGCCAAGCCAAGTCCTCCATACCTTAAGTTGCTTCTGTTTGTTTTTTTGTCAGAGCAACAAGAAAAGTGGCTAATACCATACCAAATATCCTAGAGGTGAGCTTTTTAAAGTTTGAAACATTTACTACAAGAATAAACAACAAAATATTTTTTTTAAAGTATGTATGTCTTAATTTACTGTTTTCTCTAATGGAATGGAACCTGGAGGTAAAACAAATACGAACCTCCCTGGTCAATGACCTAAGCTGAAGCGCTGGTAAGGAAGGAGATAGTTGAAAGAGACAGTCATCTGTTTCTCTGGACAAACAAGTGTGTTTCACAGACACATGAAACTTGTGGAACTTGAAGTTGGCCCCTAATGGAAACACACAAAAGGCCTCACTTCATACCTACCAAAGGAATGGTCCTAGGGACAAAACTCTGCCAGGCCCAGAATGGGTGGGGATCTAACAGTCCACTAAAACACAAAATAAACAAACAAAACCCAGTTTTCTTTCTCTTTCAAAATTAGGAGAGGGGCTAAAGAGATGGGCTCATCGAGTGCTTTCTGCTCTTGCAGAAGATCAAAGTTGGGTTCCCAGCACCTGTATCAGGCAGCTCACAGCCACCTGTAATTCCAGCTCCAGGATGGAAACCCAATATTCTCTTCTGCAGACACAAATACATATACACATAATTTTAAACAGTAGAGAAATCTTTAAGTCAAACTTCCCTCCAAAACCTGAATATAAACAACAGTAAAACAAAACAAAGAAAAACTGTCTTTGTAAAAAGCATAGAAAGTTTGGAAACAGCCTGGCGCCCAGATCCCCTTTCTACCAGGAGAGGACCAGCTAATGCAAGTAAGTTCATATACACTATAAAGTTTGTCTCATGACTTCCTATGAATTATAACAAGGCCATGAACACACAAGGAGGAAAACACACACACACACACCCATGCTTGGTTGTGTGTTGCAGCTGGGCGTTGGTGAGCAAGGATGTGTAGAGACAGCTGGGTATACACTCACAGTCACTGCAAATTCTTAATGAATTCTAACAGTCTTCTTTCCCCCAACAGGTAGAAAGAACACCAGACGAAGATGGCATAAAGCAGCTCCTTCTCTCCGGAAAACATATTTGGCTCAAGAAATCCGGATAACATGAAATTCATTGTGGGGATTGTGATGGTTATTCTTGGTTGTCAACTTGGCTGCATCTGGAGTTATCAAAAACCCAAGGGGCTGGACACACCTGCAAGGAACTTTCTTTTCGTAACTAAATCATTTGAAGTTTGAATCTTTTTTTCTGGATCTTTTGGAGTGGAAAGGCCCACCTTTAATCTGGATCTTTTGAGGTGGGAAGACCCATTTTTAACCGAGCTACACTTGCTGGCAGCCTGTATAAAGGGCATAGAAGAAGGGTACTTGCTTTCTTTGCCTGCTTGCTCTCACTGGCAAGTTCTTATCTTCACTGGCATTAGAACCTACTTCTTTGAGATACTGGCATATACTGAAGACCAGCTGAGACATCCAGTTTTATGCACAGAACAGCTACTGGATTTCTAGACTTTGTGTTGGTAGACAGCCATTGTTGGACTGGCAGGACCACAGTCTCTAAGCCACTCCAATCAAGCCTCTTTATCTTTCTTCATTCTATAAGTCTGCTTCTCTGTAGAAACCTGACCAATTTGTTTTGCTCCTCCAAAACAAATTTCCTTGAGACTCAGATAGTGATACAGTACAAAGAAACCAGAGTTTTTAAAAGAGAAATAAGTCAGTCTCCCGGGATGCTTTTGGGACACAAAGGTGGGAGAGAAAAGCCCTATACAGTCCACCTAGAAGTGGAAGGAGGCAGGCATGAGGTCACAGACTTTCACATAATGGACCCTTTTCTCATCTTTAATTCAGGCCCACCCTGTCTTCTGTGCCAGTCCTGAAGGTTTGTTAAGCAGCCTAAAGCAGAAGTTGCCTCTGAAACTGCCATGAACCACTAAGTCCCATCCACATGTAAGTGGTGGCGCTAAGGGCCTGACCTAAGCCTCCCTCCATGGTGAGGAAGCTGTCAGTGACAAGTACTCCCTCAGTGCAACACCTGGGGTGAGAGAAAGATGTCAGGTACTCTGAGTTTGTAGGGTGCAAGCATGGTGACATCCAAATAAAGCATGTAAATAAAGCTCTCTCAGAGCCATCTGTCCTCCTAGATGCCACCAGGCTGCCTTTTCCTCCTCCGAACTCATTCATGAAGGCTGAGAATGTAAGAAAGATAGACCCATTTTACAGAGAGGCAAAGTGAGGCACAAGTTCCTGGGGAAAACATTTTCTTGTCACATTTGGGATCACGGATCCTTCAGACAAACATGACATTCTTCCTTTGGAGGGATTTCCTTGACAACAGCTGCTCAGTTCAGATGTGAGGCCAGTCAACCTCAGCCTCAGAGCAGAAAGTAGACTCAAGCCAGGTAACTGCCCTGGGACAACTAGTCTAAAAGGACATAAACTTAAGTCTCTAGATTCCTGGCTCCAAAGACAACATCTCAATTCTTTAAAAAAGCCTGTTGGGAGCTAGTGGAGCAGGATATGTTTCGCCCACTTCTTCTGACTGGCTGATTGGAACCAGTGGGCACAGTTAAAAACAGATTTCAAAATCTGTAGCTTGGAGAGTCTCAGAGAGCTAGAGTGCCCAGGCTGGTGTAAACATGACTATTCAAAGTGGATTAGGTGTCCACACACCCTCCCCTCTTCCCCAGCAAACCTCTTGGAGAGGGGCCCCAGATGCAGAGAACAACTAAATCCCAGCTCAATGTGCCATATGGCCTTTTGTACATGTCAGCCTTCTCTGGAGACATGAGTGGTGGCTACGGAGCCTGTCAGAGCCAAGACTGTATGACCAGCCCCGATCTCTCATCCGTTGCTGCTGTGTCTCTATGGGGCTGTGTCTGTCCTGTGGTGGCCATTTATGTACATCATCTGTGCACATAGTACCTTTCTAGAACTCATGTGTGTTCATTCCTGGCCACCCAACAAAGGCCACTGACAAGCCAGCAAACTGCGCTGCTGTGGGACTCTGCTGCATTCTGCTTTCAGGCTGCAAGGGCAGAGCTGAGCAGCTGCAATCCGGTCCATATGGCCCGTGGAGATTTACTGCCTGTCCCCTTGCAGAGAAGGCTTGCCACTCTTGCACTATAGAATGGCTGTACTTAATTCTGAACATTGCACTGTGAATGGATGCTACTATCCTGGGTGGAGAGATGGAATCTGAAGATGAGTGTTTTAGTAATTGACCCCCAAATCACACAATGATAAGCAGCAGGGAAAGCCTAAAATCAAGTTGGCTCTCTTCAAAGTCCAAATGCATAGTTTTGCCCATCTGTGACATTTTTGATGGACTGATAGGAAGTTGGGTAGCAATACAGTGAAAACTCTCTTCTTTCTCCAACAAGTGAGTCAGGTTTAAGTAAAGTCTAGTTTAGGCTTACATGGTCACCCTCAACCTTTTCCACACAGGCCTCACATGATAGAAGGTCTCTTAATTCTCACCAGGAGGCAATTCACAGCTTGTAAATAAACCTGAGACCCAGAAAGGCCAGCCAGCCAAGAGAAGCTCCTGCCCTGGCCAGCCCGAGTTACCATGGCGACCGAGTCATTTCCATTACAAACCCTGCAACAGGCTTCTCTAAGGTGATTAATGGTTGACCTCTGGGGGCTGGGAACCAGAAGTAGTATTTGGTGATGTGGGGGTGGTTAGGCTAATGCAAGGGTGGGGCCATCTACTTCTTCCTGGTTATGGAGGTTGAGATAAAGATTCTGGATAGGGATCGAAGGTGAAACCGTTCATTCTCTGGTCCCTTGGATCCTAAAGGCAGGCCAGAAAGCATTCACAGTGTGGGAAACACTCTCCACCCTTGAACTGGGCTGCCAAACCCAGAGAAACAAAACCAAGAGAAGCCACAGGGACAAACATCAGGTTGTGAACAGGCTTATTCTTACTAGATCCAGGGTACCCGCTCAGCAAAGGAAAAGGTACAGAAGAGAATCTGGGAGAGGCAGCAGCAAGTAGTAAGAAGTGGAGGCCTCCCATTCCTTGGAGGACACACAAAAGCATTTTGACATACTCTGGAAAAGCAGGCAAGAAGGGCCGGCCAGCCACCAGTTAAGGCTGGAACCCATTTTGAGAACTTCCAAGGGCAGATGACTTGAGAAGACTCAGATGGCTCTTCCCCACCACCAGAGCGTGGGCTGACTGAATGACTGACATACCACCAAGTGGCATGACCTGAGTTCTGTACCCTGACCTCCGGTGTCTGTTGTAAGGCCACTTTCTCATCCATTGACATTTTTTTCTCTCTGCTAATAGCTGAATGGTTCTGACTGTCCGGTCATTGTCTTGTTTTGGTCCTTGTCACACTGCTGGTGAGTCATTCTTTGCCCGGAGCTTGGCTAAGGGTGGTCCGGCCTTTTCTATGATGCGATAAGAATCCCAGGAGCTGGAACGGATCTGGTTCATCCTTTTCTCTGAGATGGAATAGCTCTGGGGTCTAAATGGTAGGACTGAGAGAAAGAGCGCTCTGAAGCCTGAGTTCACTATTCAGAGGTGAGTAAATTCAGAACCCAGAGGTCAGGCCTCTTATTTTCCATGGACCTGTTAGAATAGCAACAATGAAGGTCCATTGAGGAAAACCCAGTTAAGAAACTAGAATCTCTAGCCTGGGTGGAAACTTAACATTCCAGTTGAGCCAGGCATATTCTCTAACCTATGATGCCTAGGAAGTCAGACTAACGTTCAGTCTGCAAGGTGGTGACTAGACTAGTTAGTCTTTAATGAGCTAATGCACATCCCACAAGTAGAATCAGCTCCTAAACATAATCTATGAGCACAAGCTCTGATTACAATGTATTTTATGCCGATTTGTGTGTGAAAGGGGAAGCCTGACAGCAGCGATGGAAAGAAGTTAGCATGCACACGTACACACACATGCATTCACATATGCACACACACACATGCACCCATGTATACACACACACCTACACACACTAAACAAAATCATCTAAAATGCATATTAGCTTCCTAATAAAGACATCCACTGGCCTCTTCCAGAAATGGCACAGGGCAGCTGTGCCTTGCTTCATACAGTGGCTTTGACCCCTGGTTAGAACTCTTCACCCCACCTCATTCTCACTCCCCCTTACCTTCTGGATCATTATCAAGGGCTCTAAACTCTTCTCTCACAGGTTTCCTGCCCCCAAATCAGCCCTTGGTGCCCCTTCCTCTATCAACACCCTATCCTGACTGCAGCAACCATATGGGCCTTGCGTGCTCAGGGTCTGCTTTTCTTGGAAACTGTGATTGTAGAAATAGTCGTTTCTCTTCTTTGCAAAATAAGCACAAAATTCCTATTTGACATGGCCATTAGAAGCAAGACAGGAGAATATGTGCTGCGGTTCCCCTACTAGAAACCTGGAGCCTGGGGCTGCCCCCACTCCATTATCTATGTGTGAGTCCCATTCTTTGTGGATTACATGCAGCCTGGTTTTCATCTCAGTTTCACCCTCCCTGCCACTTAGTGTATGCCTGGCCTTCCGCCCTGTCAGGCAGTATGCCTTCAGGGAATATAAATTAATATTAATATTAACTGAAGTAACAAACGGTTGGGAAGGTAACGGCATAGAACAAAACTGAGTGGAATGATTTCTAAACCACCCACAGGGAAAGAACTCTCTCCCATCTAGCCTAGAGCAGGGGCTGGATTGTCTTTAGCCAGGGATGCTCCTCTCTAAATTGACCATGATGGCCTGTTTATCAAGGCCTGGGGAAGCAGTCTGGGATAGCCCAATGGACAACTTGAGCTCCCCACCCCTTCTTTCTCTCTTCTTCAGTCTCTCTCCCAGGATCCTCTAGTAGCTTTTCCCCTCCTCCCCTCCCCGTCCCCTGCTGTGTCAGCCCCTACCTGTTCAGCATCTCTCTCCCCAAGGCCCTGTTCTCAGCTAGGAAGCTGATAAACTGCACTCAGGTGATAATGGATGGTAATAAGTTAATGTGCTACCCCTCTTGGTAGCATTTGCATTCTGACAGGGTCTTTCTGAAGAAAAATAGTTCTTAACAACAAAATGACTGGGATTGGGAGCATTCCAGCACCTGTGTCTAGCATGTCTAAGGAAATATATTTGTGACAAGAGGCATTTGGATTCCTCATTTCGTACTGTGCTTTCTTTCCAAACAGGGACAATTAAGAACATGTTTTCTTGGGGGCTGCTGAACCAAGCCTTGGTCTAGGACAGGAAACTGAACTCCACCTCAGATGCAAGGAAAAGACACCCCCAGAAACCAGAGTCTCTGAAATAGAAGGAGATGGAGTGAGGAAACCCCCTGTAGACCAGAGCTGATGTACCTCAGCTATACAAGCATCCGCCTCTGCATTAGGAGGCTGGCAAAGATTTTGCAGCCAATACGGCTTCTGGGTAAAGCCATATAAGAAAGGCTGTTTCCATGGGGTGACTGCCAGCCATGGGTTGAGGGGTGATAAGCAGTGGGTGAAGCAAAGAAATGTGATTCAGAATGGCTGGGTTGCCAGGGCATGACAGCTGGGCTCCTCTCTGATCTACACCAGCCTGCTGGTGGTACAGAGTTGACAGGTGTGGCCAAGTCACAACATAGGGTCACCAGCAGCAGCTGTCCCCAGCTCTCTAAAACAGGCCACACTGAATTCTATTTGAAGGCTAAAGAAACAGGGTCTTCATGTACAGATACTACATCTGAGCTTAGACCCAATAGTATCCTCTCCACGTTCTTTGTAGGACAGAGGATCTTGTTCTTCATCAACATAACCTATTACAAAGGAGCCTGCCTCACTTCTCTTTATAGTTCTGCCTTTCACTCTTAGACACAATTCTTTGTCTCAGAGCTCAGACACAATAGCACCTAAGGCCAGTCTCCTTGTCTCCCATCTTATAGGTCCCTTTTTAGAGGATTCAGAGTGAGCCACTGCCTATTGAAAAGTGGACCCTGTAGCCATGAAGTTGGCTGGTGCACATGGAGCACAGGACCTGTTGCATCTCAAAATTAATATTGCTCCTATGAGTGCTGCCAGCTGGTCACGTGGGCAGAGACTACAAGGTACCACAGAGGAGGCAGGACCTTAAAGATGTCCTGCTTTTAGTCAGGAAAGAAGAATAAGCTCAAGAGATCCACTGTGCAGCACAGTAACTGTTGTTAGTAAGGGTGAGTTGCAACTTGAAATAAATAATATTTAAGATTTCTTAAAGCTAATAAACTATGCTATGTGTCTTCACGCTATTATGGTTTGAATATTGTTTGATTCTGTGCTAGGATTTCAGCCCTCTATGTGGTGATGTTGGGAGTGAGTTTGAGTCTTTAAGAGGCAGGATCTATGGGAAATCCTTAAGTAATTGACAAGGGTGCTGCTCTCTGGACAGATTAAGTGTAGTTTTTGTGGGACTCTGAGTTCTCCCTAAAAGAGTTGTAAGAGAAAGCTTGACCTACATTGGCTCTCTTTTTTGGCATACAGATCTTCTACAATGCTGTTTGCCATAGACCCACACCAGATTCTAAACCAATGGATCCCCAATATTGAACTTCAAAATCATAAAGCTTAATAAATCTATTTTCTTTATCTATATCAGCTATCTATCTCTATCATCTATATCTATATATCTATATATAGCTAGCTTCTGATAGTTTAATATATTAATGAAAAATAGTCTAACAAACACTACAAAAGTGATAACTATGAAGTAATATATATTCTGATCCTTTTACTTTGCCATCCTGCAATATACACATATAGGAAAATATCATGTTGTGTGACATAAATGTTCCTATGGTTTAGATACAAAATCTTCCCCACCAAAGGCTCATGTGTCAAAAATTTGATTCCCAGCTGTTAGTGCTAGTGAGAGATGATTGGATTATCATCAATAGATCAATCCATTACTGAGCTCAAGGCCGAGTGGGTTATAGATGTTGGGGTTAGTTGGAGGAGGTGGGTCACTGAGGGCTTCACTTTAAAGGGTATACCTTATCCTCTGACCTTTTCAGTTCATCATCCTGACCACCATGAAATGAGCTGCTCTCCCTCAGCATCGGCTCAGAAGCAACAGAACCAAGTGACATGAGTTAAAACCTCCAAACCTGTGAGCCAACCAATCAATCTACCAATCAAGCAATAAAAACACCAAAACCACTCTTTCCATCTTGAGGTCATTTACTTGAATATTTTGTCACTGAGACAAAAAAAAAAAAAAAAAAAAACAGTTAATATAAATATATACAATGTTGTCAATTGAAAAGTAAAATAAAATAATAGTGGCTCCAGGTAGTCTTAGAAGTAAAACTGACACCAATGACAATTATAGGCAAGGGAGCTGCAGCTCAGTCCAAAGAAGATGCAAACAGGCAGTGCTCTCTAAAAATAACAGGCTATCTCAGGAGCTCATGAGATCATGATCCCTGGGGTGTTCAAGCAAAGGTTCAAAGATGTCTATAAGAAAGAGACACCGGCAATCAAGTACTCAAAGATGACTGGCCGGGTGGAAATCTAATGGTTGTTTAAAGAATTGTGTTTGTAAAAGGCTTCTGATTGGATAGACAAATATTGATTGAGCATCGTTACCTCACTTAGAATCACCACATCAGGTTGGGAGGGACGGAAAGGTAAATTAACATTTATTGAAAATCCATTATACACTGGACACATTATCTTTAATCTTCACAGTATGTAAGGAAGGTGGTTTTTCCCCCCAACTGCTGTTTTACAGTGAGAAAAAACAATTTCTCAGATGCTAAGAACCTTGCCCAAAGTCACATTGAGTTACCAAGTGGTACTGCTAATGGAATACAGAATTGTTGGTGTCTATGTGTACCACGCCCCACTTCCCTCAATGGAGTACAGAATTGTGGTGTTTATGTGTACCATGCCCTGCTTCCCTCAAATGTTCTAACTCCATCTCTCCTCTAGCTACTCTCCTCTTTGCCTCCATGGAGAATGGACTTTAATGGTAGCCTGATGGACTGTCCAGAATCTGTCACTAAGGCAGACTCACCAGACAGACACCCATGGAATAGTGTAAGACACACATGCCAGCTGGGGTGGCCCCCACAACAATCGAGTGAACAGTGAGAGTGTTAGTCCAGACTAGTGGTATAAGGGTCCACGATTCAGCAAAGAATGATATCCAGGACTCAAATAGTATACAAGAGCAAAGAGTGTTTTATTCTGCAGAAGTCCAGCATGCTGGGGTCTCCCATTAACAAGATGGAGATGCCCCAGTGAGCTCACAGTCTTGATTTAAAGCACATTAGGGGAATTCTGGGGAGGGGTGGTGACCTCGATCTTAATCTGTTGGCTCTATCTCTAGGGACATCCAGAACCATTGCTGGAATGGGGGCTGGAAACTGTTTCTGAGGATATCTGGAAACTGCTATTGTGCCCATTGTCTTTGCCTCAGGTCAGGTGGTGGGGCCTGGACTTGCCTGAACTTGCCCAGTTCTTGGAAACAAAGACTTAGGCCTAGACTCCTGAACTGTCAATTTGAAACCTGTCATGGAGTCAGCCTAGCCTGTCTCATTAAGCTCGGCAATGGAGTATTGGAAGAGCCTGTGCACTTTTCCATATTGCTGCTGCAGTATGGGGTGTGATGTCTAGTGTCAGGAAAGCTGCTACTCCAACAGTTTACAGGCAAATTGCAGAATTGATTACAGTAGCCCCAGCATCCTCCAGGGAAATGAGAGACCCAGCCATGGAGCAGCTTCTCTGGGAAAGAAGCACCTTGGGCAGTGATGTTGGGCTTTGGTTGGTTCTTGGATTATGACCAGTTCAGTCATTGATGTGTGAGGAGCAAGGTGCCAACAGGTATGCCACCAGCAGGTCCCTAGTAGCACAGGCCATTGCTGGAAGAACAAAGATGCTGTGTCAGCAATAGTGCTCCTTCCTAGAAGCTAAGCATTGTTGGAACAAGCCTGGCATGGTGGAAAGAAGACCCGCATATCTGTCCCTGGTGCTGTGGCTCTGGATGGGACAAGAGACATGCAGGAAGTGGCCTTAGGTCTTCCCACACAGTCCAATGGGAAGGTGGGGGATGTGGGAAGCCTTTGGGGGCCCTGCTTTTTGGGTGGGGGAGGGGCCATTCATGCCCCATTCATGCATGGCAGCAGTCTCCATGGGTTCTCTAGCCAGGGGCACCGTATTTGCCACCGACCGGGTCTCGGTGGCTTGGGGTGATGGGCTAGCTGCTTAGGCTTTGGTGAATGGGTACTGTCTGGAATCGCTGGGAAGCCCTCGGCGAGAGATTAGGCGTGGCTTCTTAATCAAAGACCAGATCCCTCGCTTACCATGGAGGGTCCAGATGAAGAGACAGTCCATAATTCTTTTTTTGTTTTTTGTTTTTTGAGACAAGGTTTCTCTGTATAGCCCTGGCTGTCATGGAACTCACTCTGTAGACCAGGCTGGCCTCCAACTCAGAAATCTGCCTGCTTCTGCCTCCCGAGTGCTGGGATAGTCCATAATTTTAAGACGTTTATTTTCATTGTGTAGAGACTGGTGTGGATGAAATTGTACCCCGCCCCTCTGGGAGAGGCGAGGCAGAAATAGTAACTGGGAAGGGGTGTAGCTAAGCCTCTAGGTGTCTCATTAACATGGGGATGGCTTGGGGCTATGTGGCCAGGCCTCTACCTCGGGCATGGCCACACCTCTACCTGAGGAGGGGTGGTACGTGACCATGACCAGAGCCAAAAGCCTCCTGGGAGCATTGGCATAATGTTGCTGGTCCCTTGTGGATTCCACTGGGTCGCCCAGAGTTTACGCCTGTGCTCAACCGAGTGCCAGACTGCCTGTCACAGATCACTACCCCACAAAGCATCATCTTATTGTGGCATTTCTCTCTCTGTACCTATTTTAACCCCCCAAGGAGACAAACAAACTAGAGCTTGAAAAAATTTCAGAGCTAGCCCTGAACTGGAGTATTGGTTCCAAGTCCAGGGGAAGGTGATACTTACAGATCTTTTTGCACCCTGTTCCATAGAGTGGAAACTCAAGTGGACAGTGCAAGAGGCCAGTCATTCCTAGACTCCTAGAGAAGCAGACAAAGGTGGCAGAGGTGGAACGGGGCATCAATAGAGCACTCTGCAGACCCCCTCTGCCCTGAGTCCTGCCCAACAGAAGACTAGACTTTTCTGGCCCCACTTCTTTTGCTTATATGTCAAGGTCCAAAAAGACCTCTGCTGCAAATGTAGAAGTTACTCAGAGATGGTGCCTCCTCTCCCACCTCCCTGCACACACAGATGAACCTCCCAAGGTTAGCCTTTCTCTGCAGGATCTTCAGAATGAACCTGTATGCCTCTGCTGTGGTCCACCTGATCTTGCCTCCCTATATCTGTCTTCCTGAAGATGAAGCCTCAGATATCCCAAAGAAGTAAGCACTGAATCTGAATCCTGAATGAGGGATTCATTTTAGAAGGAGCTCCGAAATCAAAAGAAAGTCTTCAAACCTAGTGAGTGTCAGTCAGCAGCATGGGGCCCTACAGAGATAAGAGCAATAGCCAGACACAGAAGGCAATGACTTAAGTAGCTGGGGATAGGCACTGACAGCAGGTAGCACCTCATCTGCATTATAGCAGTCCCTCCTCCTCTTCCTCCTCTTCCTCCTCTTCCTCCTCTTCCTCCTCTTCCTCCTC
>JADRCH010000050.1:11480380-11535614 GCA_019843965.1 Rhynchomys soricoides
TCTTCCTCCTCTTCCTCCTCTTCCTCCTCTTCCTCCTCTTCCTCCTCCTTTTTCTTTCAGAGGTTTTGGCATGGGCCTCTCACCTGATGTACAGACCAAGGCTAGAGATAATTTCTAAGGGAAATTCTCTCCTGTGGGCAGAAAATGTGCTCATTCATTTGCTCGGTTAGCTAGCCCAAGTTTCTGTGTGTATTTCCACCCACCCAGGAGGAGGCAGGAAGGGTGAGCAGGCAGGTTAGAAGTAAGGGCTTGAATTCATAATAAGGATTTAGCAGATCCTCTTAGAGGGAGTCCCTGTTTGTGGGGCAATGAGATTATTTACAGAGCTATGAGCAACAGCCATGGCCCATGACAAATAGAAACACCAGAAGAGATCTGGGGCCAGAAACAGCTCTAGAGACTTTGCTGGTTTTGAAGCCTTCACAAAAATACTTTTTTAGACCACAGCAGATCTCACAACATACCCGTTATGAATTAGAACACATGATAGTTCTGAATATTAAATGTTAAAGCTCGGGATAATGGTGTAAAGATTTTATAATGACAGGATTTGGTTGCTTTTGTTGTTTGTTTGTTTTTATGTTTGTTTTACTTACAGGTAAAGTTTGTTGTTCCTTCTTTTTTCATGTAAAAAATCAAGTAATTGTACAAAATTTAGAGACCCTCAAAAAAATGAAAAGAAAAAGGTAAATATGTTGAAATACGTCTTTAATCCCAGATCTCAGGAAGCTGAGACAGGAGGATGATGAGTCTCAGGCTAGCCCAGCTTATACAGCAAGAACTTGTCCAGACAACTAACAGAAGGACTGAAGAGCAGACTTCGTAGAGCAGACGCCTTAATCATGAAGGTGGCTCTGGCCCATCAGGTCAGTAGAAGCATGCATCAGAGTTCACTTCAAGGTAGTCTTCAAGAATTATGTCAATCCCAAATGGCTCCATCAGGCCAAGAATGGGGACTCCAAGGAACTTGCCAACTCTGAACCTCACCCTTTTCTCCCCTTGTCCAGATAACTGGCCATGGAGCAAACCTGATTGCAGAATAAACCCTCTACAAGCTTCAAACTTGGGACGGTGAGACAGGGGTGGGGATAGGGGTGCATGCTGCTATTTCCAGCTAAGGGCTGGAGTCTGGGAGCCAGAAGCACCCATAATTCATCTATTCGTATGTTATAAAGTATTTCCCCTTTTGTCACACTTCTGGCCCATTGATTTCCCCTGGCCACAAACTTACTGCTTTCAGAATACCATTAATAACAAATCGACTCTGTTAAAATCTGTGCTGGGAGAAGAGGACAATGGCTGGGAGAGATCCCTGACTTTGTTTCCCCTGAGAAAGGGAGCTCTGAAAAAGCAGAACTTATATGGAAAAAGGTTATACAGAAGGGCTGGAAACCTCCAGTCCTGGACTTGGATGATTTGGGAGCTGAGGGCTAAGAAGCCACCCTGTGCCTTCTAAGTCCATCATTAAAGCCCTTCACAGATTTCTGGGGAAGAAAGAGGGAACACGGTGGACGAGGACTTAGCATATAAGAATAAAAACACAGTTGGGCTGCTTTCTGGCGTCCTCCATCTTCCCCATTCCCAGTTCTATGTCACCCTCCTTTAAGTCCTATTTTTGGACACTTCAATGTCTGAGACCTAAATTTATGGAACATCTCATTAAAGGTCTAGGAGCCCTGTACTGGCTGGTTTTGTGTCAACTTGACACAAGCTGGAGGTATCACAGAGAAAGAAGCTTCAGTTGAGAAAATGCCTCCATGAGATCCAGCGGTCAGGCATTTTCTCAATTAGTGATCAAGGGGGGAGGGCCCCTTGTGGGTGGTACCATCCCTGGGCTGGTAGTCCTGGGTTCTATAAGAAAGAATGCTGAGCAAGCCAGGGGAAGCAAGCCAGTAAGACACATCCCTCCATGGCCTCTGCCTGGCCTCTTCAGCTCCTGCTTCCTGACCTGCTTGAGTTCCAGTCCTTACTTCCTTTAGTGATGAACAGCAATGTGGAAGAGTAAGATGAATAAACCCTTTCCTCCCCAACTTGCCTCTTGATCATGATGTTTCCACAGGAATAGAAACCCTAAGACAAATTGGTAACAGCATAGTGGGGTATTCCTGTGACAACCTGACCATGTTTTGGGGAGGACTGTGGAAGGACTTTGAAACTTTGGGCCATTAGATACATTCAATGTTAAGAGCTCTGTGGGATGTTGTGTAGGAGCTTGGAAGATAATGTTGAGAACAGTGCAGAAGATGGAGGTCTGGCTTGAGAAATTTCAGAGGGAAGATTAAAGACTCTTATCAGGGCCATTGCTGTTTTGATTGTAAAGATTCTGTGGTTTTGGTTAGCTGGGGCTGAAGAATGAGCTGTGATTAACAAGATACCAAAACTACTAAAGCAAAACCTTTGCCTTGCTGGGACTATTGATGCTGGTTAGCTGGAGCTAAGATATTAGTGGTGATTAAGAAGAGACCAGCATCACTGAGGTGAAATCTTCTGGGAAGTGTTTTCTGAGAGCACAAAGGCTGTGTTCTAATGATAGCCAAGGTTGTACCTTGTGCAGTGGCTGGACCTGGTAATGTGTAATCACTCAAATGGTACTGGTTTTGAAGGCATGAAGGGGTCATGAAGAGCAGCTGAGGCTCGGCACTGTGAGAAGCCATGGAGGGGTATTGGTGAGGGTGCTGCTTCAGTTGCAATTGATGGCCCAGGACTGAAGGGGTCATGCAAAGGAATTGAGGCTCAGCACCATGAAGAGAGCCTATGAAAGACTATTGGTGAAGACTAGTTACAGCAGAAGACAGCAGTGTTTTGGAGATGCCAGTACCATGAGATGTCCACCAAGAACAGCAGCAGCAGTGGAGTACAGGCATCTGGAGCCTAGAAGACAAGGTGTGTGTTACAAAGGGCAGAGCTGGAGAAGTGACTCAAGCCCTTGGAGGAATCCAGAATATTGTGAGTGGATCCCAGATATTGGACGATTGGAGTTTGATTTTGCTTTTGATTGTGACTGTGCCCTCATATATTTTCCCTCTTGAAGAAAGAAGGTATTTTAGTGGAGCCCACAGTTAAGAGACTTTGAATTTTTAAGAGACTTTGAGTTTTAAAAGATATTGGATACTTTAAAAGGATTGAACTTTTAATATGCAAGACTGTGGGACTTTTAAAGTTTTTTAGATCTTGGGGGTGAATAAGAAAGTAAGGGTCAAGGCTTCTTGGTGATGTGTTTGTGTGTCAAGTTGACAAGGAGTCAATTGTATTGGCTGGTTTTGTGTGTCAACTTAACACAAGCTGGAGTTATCACAGAGAAAGGAGCTTCAGTTGAGAAAATGCTTCCATGAGATCCAGTGGTAAGGCATTTTCTCAGTTAGTGATCAAGGGGGGGAGGGCCCCTTGTGGGTGGTACCATCCCTGGTCTGGTAGTCTTGGGTTCTATAAGAGAGCAAGCTGAGCAAGCTAGGGGAAGCAAGCCAGTAAGAAACATCCCTCCATGACCTCTGCATCAGCTCCTGCTTCCTGACCTGCTTGAGTTCCAGTCCTGACTCCCTTTGGGGATGAACAACAATGTGGAAATATAAGGTGAATAAACCCTTTCCTCCCCTTGGTCATGATGTTTGTGTAGGAATAGAAACCCTGACTAAGACAAGTTCCCATTGCAACTTGGAGCTTCTGCCCAAGGCTCTGTATACCTCAGGAAAATTAGGAGGTCATCCAGGTCAAGCTACTCAGAGCAGTGAATGAGACCCAGGTGTCCTTGGTGCTGGCCCTATTCCCTGACTCCCTTATATGTTTTTCTATCCTGACTTTACAGTCACATGGGCCACCACCATCTCTCATCGACTCTTCTACAAATCCCAGCCACTGTCCTTAGGAGATGCTCACAAGAAAATTGTGTGAGTAAACAAAGAAACAGCCTGGCAAATTGTACATGGCGAGGAAAGTTTCTGTTTCAAGACTTCAGATACATAAGAGGCTCAAGAAATGAAGATCTGTCATAGGGCTTTGTAGAATAGATAAATAAGCTCTGTGGACTCTGAAGTCCAATGCATAAAGCCTACTCTACCTGCACAAGGTTGCTTTTGATGAAAACCCCTGTTACCATGCCTGGAAGGACACGTCTGTACCTCTGTGACACTCTGAGGACACATATGTCTCTACTGTTTGTAGATAGCAGTAGAAACTCAAGCCCCACACAGGACTCCTGTTGGAGGAAAGGAAGCCCGGCTTTGAGAGCACTGGATGGGAGATGGAGGCCAAAAGGCTTCTCTTCAGCAAGTCCACTCTACACAATCCCTGAGCCAGCGCCCCAACTCCCTCCTGTGAGACGCTTCCCTGAGCATACCTGGTGCAAGGAGGTGATGGTCTGTAGGGTGAACAGCAAATTTCTGTTTTTATCACCAGTTTGGTGAGCACTAATGCCATCCAGGATCAGGGCCTCTCAGAAAGCTATGATCTGCTGATCCTACCACAAAGGCCTTCCTCCTCCCTCTCAGCCCAGTGGTTTATATCCCTGGAAATCTCCTGTTGGCCTGATATTGATTTGGCTTTGAGGAAAACAAAAAAGTCAGTAAGAAAAATACACACCACAGGCCAGAAATAGAATCCGTCCTTTGCAGTCGTAGCAAATACTCAGTCATAGCTGGGCTGTTTTGAACATGGTTCCTCTGAGCTGAGCCCAGAGCCCAGAGCTTCCTGCTGTAGCTACCCCGTGTCTTACAAGACCAGAGGGGCCTAACTACATTGGGTAGCTTGTCACAGCATTTTACGAGCAGGGTAAATATTTGTTACATTCTCATGCGCAGCTTGGAGCCTTAGCCCACTTTATGGCCAGACCTGGGGAAATTTGAGAGTCATGCTGTGTGAACTACAAGAAATCGGTACTTTGCTGGTGACACTGGCAAGCTGTGCTTGTGCTTGAGGGCAAAGACAGTTTCTGGGCCTGGATTGAGGACCCTGAAGTTGTGGATTCTTCCAATTCAGACTTTCCTCCGAAATGGGTTCACCCTACATGCCTAAGGGATCACCTCTATATCTTCAGAGGATTTTCTAATCCTCTTTTAAAAAAATGTGGATGGATGTCCTGCCTTGAATAGAGAGCGAAGACAGCCAAGTTTTTCATCTGCCTCCTGCCATCCATGTTCTCAGCGCCTCACATCCATTTTAATCATTTCTACTCATTCCTCTGAAAAACATTGAGTGCTGCTTTTTCCTTTAAGGATCTGTCTGTCTATCTATCTATCTACCTATCTATCTATCATCTGTCTATCTATTACAAATATGTATATATATCATTTGTCTATTTGTCTAACACCTATCTATTATCTATCTATCATCTATCAATCATCTGTTTGTCTATTTGTCTATCATCTATCTATCTATCATTACCTATCTATTATCTATCTATCTATCTATCAGTCATCTATCTATCTATCATTTATGAATCATTAATCTATCTGTCATCTATCAATCATCTGTTTATCTATCAATCAATCTATCTATCTACCTACCTACCTTCTTATCTATCGGTGCTCGAATATGTATGGGAGTCTGCTGAGGTCAGAAGCTAGTGTTGTCTGTGAGCTTCTGGATATTGGTACTGGAACCGAACTCTGGTCCTCTGGAAGAGCAGCAAGCCCTCTTAACCACTCAGTCATCTCTTCAGCCCCTGACATTGACTTTAATTAAGCACCTAACATCTGCCAAGATGTTTTTAATTTATAGTAACTCTGCGAAGCAAGGATTATTATTCTCATTGCAAGGGTAACCAGTATGTTGAGTCAATAGGACCCATGAGATCAATTCAGAAGGAAAATGTGCTTTTGTTTGCCACTGTCCTTTTAAAGGCATTCGGAGGTTTGTTTTTTCCCTCGACACTAGGTAAAGTCTCTAACTTCTCTGTTGACGTTTAGAGGATATAAGCCATTTGAAATCACCAATATAGTATCTCAAATTAGTATTATAAGTGTCTGGCTTGGCATAGTAATCAACATATTGATCTTTATTCAATGATATGCTAATTAAGCTATTGTGGCTTTGTGCTGTGCAAACAGAGAACACTGAGAGTTTGGTGATTAATTTTTATTCATTCTTACTCAAGGTCAAGAGACGCTTCTGGGCAGCTGTCCTCTAGGTGGTGACTCAGCAAACCCGGCACTTTAATCTGTGGTTGCATTACTAACACATGACTTCTCCCTGGACAACTGCAAAAGAGAGACTAGAACATAGCCAACCACACAGAGACCGCCCATTGCTCTGGATATGATGAACATTTTCAGTCACCTCCTTCCCTGTAACTAGCCGAGATGCCCTGCTTCCAGGAGCTGGGAAGTAAGTATACCTCAGAGGAAAGAGACTGAGGAGAATTTGATGAGATTCTGACATTGCCTCAGCCACCATGGTAACCCTTGCTTAACTTAGTTGGTAGTTGGTGTAGATTGGCCCCATCACAGAGCTACAGGGATGTGGCCAGCATCCATAACTTCATCCCTTCTTTCCAAGCCCCTCCTCTCAGATGAGTTGGAGCCATGAAGAGAAGACGAGTGAAAACAAAGGGAAAGGTCCCCACCCCACCCCCGACAGACCACTCTTCAATGGCTGTAAGGGAGTTAGGTCTGGAGATGGCTAAAGTTGTCCTATCTTACATGTCCTATCTTATCTGACATTATAGCTTGTCAGAACCCTGGGAAACCGACAGAATTCCTGATGGCTTGAGTTCTGCATCATCTTCCTACTGGTAACCCTCTCCTCTGTTGTCTTCCTCATATTGTTAATTACATATATTTTAATTTTTATGAGTATTTCTATTTATTCTTTAATTGTTTCTTACATATATAAAAATGCATTTTTTTTGTAATATTCACAAAAATTTTTGTAAATATTTGGGGCCCATGCTAAATCAGTCTGCCATGGAAGAAACATGTGGCCGAGGAGATCTGTTCCTCCTAGAAGATACCAGGAAGTGAAAGGTGGGAGAGAGAGTTAGAGATCGGCAGGTCAAGACTAGGGTCCCAATATTCCCTTAAAGGGCACACTCCCAGTGACCCATCTTTCTGTACTAGGCTCTAACATTTAAAGTGCCTAGTGCCTAACAATGCCATGGGTTGGCAACTAAGTTTTAGTATTTGAGTTTTGGGGACATTTGAGACCCCAGTTATAACACTAGAATACTAATATTGATACAAGAAACAGTTCTCACTTCAAAGGGGATAAAAGATAGTTAATTCTGGAACCGTGAGTGAACACGGCCCAGGAATGGAGATTCCAGTTACCTCAAATGCCATGTGCCAGTGTGTTATCTGCCTCATGAAACTTTCACAGTAAGAGAATGAAGAAAGTCATAAATCAACATGCTTTTCAAGAACATCGGTGGGTGCTATAGATAGAGGGGTTACAGTAAAGTGGAGAAATCTGCTAGAGGCCTCAGATGCTGTCTGATGGCATTTTGAGTCTTTGGGTTGATGGAAGCTAGGGATCTGTCTGTATGCTTCAAAAATGTTTACCACGAAGTCACAAAGATGAACATTGCACACAAAGGAGAGCAGTATATGGGTCCTAATAGGGCTAAAGATGGCCCAAGAGAACTTGATTCTGGACTTGTAGCTTGTGAAACTCTCTACCACATTGACTGACATTCTAATCAGCCAATCAGCGTCACAGAAGACTCAGGGCAAGGTGTGGCTCTCTTCTGGGAACTTTGGTTCACAATACGTCACATTAAGTACAACAGGAACTCAGCTTCATAACTAAAGCATCTGGCTTGCCTTGAGGTTCCACGGGCAGGAAAGACATCAGCTTCCGCTTCTCCCCAAGGCAATGGACAACACCAGTTCCTGCAAGGAGAACTGCGGGACTGCCCTGGAGCTGAGAAGGCGTCGAAGCATGCCTAAAACCCCAGATCTTCTCATCCTGAAGGGTGGTAGGAGTTTGGCTGCTTCCCCACCTTGCTCTGGTGCCAAGAGACCCCAGCAGCTAGGCTTTCTTGGGCAGTGACTAGCCTCGGCGCATGTAGCGAATAGTAAGCTCATGTGTCTTCAGGGTTATGAGGGTTGGACTTATGCCATTTATTTGACCACTGGACTGAAACATCCCAGGCTGGATTTTTTTTTTCTGTATAACCCTTATAAGGGTCCTTCCCCTGGCCCCTGCTGCTCCTGAGTATGCAAATGAAGCACCCTCCATGTTCTTGCCTCAGCCAATAACATTTCACCCCATGAGCCCAACCAGCCACTCTCCCTAGGGTATAAATATCACCTGCCCCTCCTAATAAACCACCCATTCTCCATCACAGTCTCCCATTCCTTCTCATTGTACTCACCTCCGTTCAAGATTCTCTTCCAGACCTGCTGCAGTTGGGCTAGTATGTGAAAGTCTGATCACACCAGGACAAAGCGGGACTTGAGCTTGGCAGGGAATTCTCCACTGAAGCAAAGCACCTGCATTCCTCTCCGTTATGAGAAAGGAAAGTTTTATGGTTGCTTATTCTAGAAGCATGCATTTTTAAATCCTCACTCTCTCTTTAAAAATGTATATGCAAAGGTAAGAATGTGTGTGCACACTGGCCTGACCCCTCGATGCTCCTGGAGACTGATCCACCAATCAAAGAATACACATGGAGGGACCCATGGTGCTGGCCACGTATGTGGCAGAGGAGGGTCTTATTAGCCATCAGGGGGAGGAGAGGCCCTTGGGCCTGAGGGTGTTAGATCCCCCAGTATAGGAGAATGCCAAGGAGGGAAGACGAGGGTGGGTGGGTGGGTGGGAGAATACCTCCATAGTGGCAGGGGAGGGGGGAAGAAATGGGGAGGTTCAAAAGGGGAGATCTGGAAAGGGGGAAACATTTGAAATGTAAATAAAGTATGAAAAAAACTTTAAAAATAAACAAGAAAAAAAGAAAGAAAGAATGTGTGTGCATGAGTGCAGTTGTCTGCATGTACTTCCCAGGAGCTGGAGTTACAGGCACTTGTTACATGCACAGTGTGGGCATTGGGAACAAAATCCCCATCTACTGCAAGAACAGCAGCACATGGTGCTTACTGCTGGGTCATGGCTCCAGATCCTTTAAATCCTTTCTTAATTTCCAACAAATCAACAGTGTATGATTCCTTTATTTAAGCAACCTGAAGCATTTGTTATAAGAATATCAGAAAACGTCATGAGACCTAGGAACCTGAATTCACTTGAGTCTAGGAATTACTGTGACAACAAAGCCTCTGACTCTTCAGAACTCTCCCCATGTCTCACAGTCTTTCCTTTTCTCTTCTGGTTTATCCTTTCCCTGATTTATACTATGATGATTTGACACTCTTCATTTCTTTCATCTAGTCGTTGATACACATGTCATATAGCCCAGTTAAAAAAGAGAAGGAGAGGAAAGGAGGAAAAGAGAGAGGGAGAGAGGGAGGGAGGGAGAGAGAGAGACAGAGACAGAAAGAAATAGAGAGACAGAAAGACAGAGAGGCTTTCTAATCTCTCAAGTCCATGACCAAAACTCTCAGGACAAGGAGAGTCTCAGCACCCTTGCCTGTCAGTCACTTGTGGACAAGAATCTTTGTAAGGAGGCAGCTCCCTGCAGCCTTGGGTCACAGAGAAGGTTGAAGAGGCAAGCTTTCTTGTTGGAAGAGAAGAGAATCTTGGGAGAAAGTTGCACTCTCCCAACAGCTCAGTCATTGCACGTGTACAAAAGTGCCAATGAGTTCACAGACTGGCTTCCAGAACATAAACCAGTTCTAGTCTGCACAATACTCATAGAATCAGGCCAGCTAGACAAGCTCCCTCTTCTGGCCTTGTCTACAAATAAAGGCTACTTTCCTAAAATTAAAAAAATATATAATGTTTCTTAGATTTGGGAGATGGCTCAGTGGTTATGACAGTGGTTCTCAATCTGTAGGTCATGACCCCTTTGCGGGTTGAAAGACCACTTCACAGGTGTCACCTAAGACCCTCAGAAAACACATATATTTGCATTATGACTCATAACAGTAACAAACTTACAGTTATGAAGTAGTAATAAAAATAATTTTATGGTGTGGGTTGGGGGTCACCACCATGTTTGGAACTGTGTTAATGGGTCACAGCATTGAGAATCACCAGATTAAGAGCACTTGCTGCTCTTCCAGAGGAACTGGGTTTGGTTCCCAGTATCTACAGTAGCAATTCACAACTGCCTGCAATACAGGTTCTGGGGGATCTGAGGTTCTCTTCTGGCCTCCATGAACCCTGCATGTATGTAACACACACATATGCATGCAGACAATGCATTTATACCAAGAAAAGCTAAAAATAAAACTTGTTAAATTTTTTCTTCAAATAATTAGATGCTTGCTCAAAAGTCTTATCTCTTAAGCAAAACAACACTTATGTAGGTTCTAGAGCTAAGCTTTTGTATTTCTCTTTAATTCTCTTAAGTATTACCCTATTTATGACTGTGAATGTCTGAATGATCCCAGAAGACATGGTCCTTCTGTTTGCACCCATTGACACAGCTTTGAGAATGACAAGGGAAGAATTACTTATGGGTGTTGGAAGAATTTCTTGCTTCCTTTCAAGAAAACCCAAGATTTATTCATAAATATGGTAAAGGTTTAAAATGACAACGAAGCATAATAGGTACAGAGAGAATTGCTCAACAAATACTTGCTAATTGGCTCAGAGACTCTTGGAATTCTGCTCTGTATTGCTTCTGTTTCCTGTCCAAGTCCTGGACCACTGGTCTTCCACTAAGTGGAGACTTCTCTCTCTCCTTCATTGTTTTACTTAAAATCTACACTCTAGTCATTGACATACTGGGATTTGCTTAGTGCTGTACTCTCAAATGACTTCAGTTCTAAACCATTTTTTTTTCAAAGTAGCCGGATTATATAATCCAAGCTAGGAAAATTAGGGATGTCTGAGGAAGAGAAGAATCAGTACAGAGTCACCTTGACCTTGGGTTTACTCAGCTGTAGCTTAGAGACACTTCTCTGAGAAGGTGGAGCTGAGATAAGTCTAAAGAGAAGGTCAGAGGAATGAGTTTGACAAGGCAGATACTTCATCTGAATCAGGCATTAGATGGTGGCCAAAACCTGTAAAAGCACATCATTATTTAAAATTCCCATTAAGGCTCTACTGGGGAGAGGGGAAGGTGGTGCTTGCTAATTTCAGGAAGTAACTGAGCAGATATAAGTACCCTAAATTAATTGATGGTTTTAAGAAAGAAATAGAATGTAGGTAACACTGCGTCATAAACCCATCATTTGGGAAGAGGAAGACTATTAATTCTCATGATTCCTCATACCACAGGACAGAAAAGTAATAGTTCAAGTTGTGTATGATGAAATCTAATGCTGTGGCATAATTTTTTCTCATCGATCGGTTCCCAGCCTATCTCAGGTGATTTATGAGAATAACAGGAGGGAGTGCTCACTGCAGGATGGCCAGGGTTGGAGAGGTTTATGTGAAATACTGGTTTCTAGAGTTAATAGATTTTCAATTATAGCCTATGGAATCGTGTTACATTCCTGCAAGCAGCAAGCCTGTAACTGAACCACTCCTTGCTCCCCAAACCTTACCATCCCTCCAGAGTAAGTACCAGAGAAGAGAAGAGAAGGGAAGGGCAGGAAGGGCAGGGAGAGAGGGGAGGGAATGAAAGAAAGGTTCCCAGTAGAATAGTATCCTGGACCTATAGAAGTCCTATCCTCCATTGCTAGAAGTCTAAGGTCCCAGAAGTATTCATTCCCACATCTTTGCAGCTGAAAACTGAAAGAACCAGATTTATAACCACTTTCTCAGTGTAATATGTTGTCCCAGAAGAGTCTAGCATCAGAGACGGGCAGTCTTAGCAGGGGCAGTGAGTCCAAACAGAAACGGAGCTAGTAAATGAAGGCTCGAAGTTTGAAACCCGAAGACCAAGAAGGAATTAGAAATAGCAAAAACTTAATACAATCCCTCACCCATCACTGTATCAAAAAGCACCTGGCACAGATTTGATATAAACAGGCACTTGGATACTTATTGAGTCAATGATGAAATAAGTGTACAGAGTCTATTCTTGAAATAACAAAGACGTTTACTGCTCACTGTATATTCCTGTGTTCCTCCAGCTCTTGAACATCATGCAGTGAAGTGGAACTCTTAACTAGTATAGTCTGAGCGGCTGTGGATGGGTTATCATGAGACACTGAAGTCTTAATGCACATCTTTCCGCCATTTCATCACCACAATGGTATCTGTGCACACCTCCTGTTACAGACGAAAGAGAAGATGTGAGGACTTTTCTCAGCTTGGTTTCTTTGGTGATCATACGAGGCATCATCCTCAAGTCCCAATTAGCTTTGGACAGATAACGTGAATGAGGAAGGAATCTGTGTTGTACCAAACCATTACTTTTTTTTTTTTTTTCAGTCAGTCATGAGTAGATATAGCAACATTTGTTTACCATGTCATCTCAGACTGCTGTAACAAAATACCATTGACTAGGTTTCTTAGCAATATATAAGGTGTCAAGGTGTCTGGTAAGGTTTTCTCTTTTTTGGTGGTAATTTTGTTTATTGGTTTGTTCCAGATAGCCTAGATTTTGCTATGTAGCTCAATGTGGCTTCAGATCCTGCATCAACTTCTTGATTGCTGGGAGACAAGTCCTCTTGATGGATCATGGAGAGATGACTTCTCACTACATGTTCACATCATCCAATTTTATATGATTCTTGGGATCTAACCCAGGGCTTCCTGTACTAGACAGGCACTCTACAACTGGGCCACATTCTAAGCTCCCCTTGTCTCACATCCTGTCTTAACTCTTCACATCTTTGAGAATATTGTCTTAGTTATTTTTCTATTGTAAAGAGACACTATGATCAAGGCACCTTATATAAGAAGAGTTTACTGGTTTATGGTTTCAGCGGGTGAGTGCATGACCATCATGGTGTGGAGAATGGCAGCAAACAAGCAGGCACAACGCTGGATCACTAGCTGAGAGCTTACATGTTGAGACAACAACCACAAGGCAGAGAGAGCTAACTTAGAATGCCATGGCTTTTGAGACCTCAAAAGCCAACTTCAAGTGACAAGTCTCTTCCAACAATGCCACGCCTCTTAATCCTTCCCAAATAGTTTCACCAACAGTGGACCAATGACCCCCTATGGGGGCCATTCTCATCCCAACCACCAAAAATATAAAATATAAATGGTTTTACAATTTTTATTTGGTGTGTGTATGTGTGTGTGTCACACTGTACATTTAGAAAGTAGAGGATAATCTGGCAATAGGGTATGAGTCTTTGCTTTCCATCTTGTTTGGGATATTGTCTCTGTACACCAGACTAGTAGGCAATTGCTCTGGGTTACCTCTCATCTCCTAGTAGGGACTTGCTGAGATTACAGACATTTGTACAGCAGCTTCTATGTGGGAATCCAAACTTGGGCCAACAGGCTTGCCTAGCATATGCTTTACTCATTGAGTCATTTCCCCAAGCCCTGGAAAAATAAATCCTAAGGGATTGTTTTCCTTGCCCTCCTTCTCTCCTACCACGAAGTTGTGAGACTACAGCTGATATGCCAGCCCATGATAAAGATATGTGCCACCCCTCCCCAAGACTCTCACATTCCTCTCTGTATTTAGATTACTTGTTAAGGAACAACAGGGGAGATATTCATTAAAAAATGGAGGAACAAATGAGCCAACCCTATGCACTTGTTGGCTTCTTCCCTGAACCTCATAAAGGTGCTGTTTCATTAACAAAAATTAAACCGTCTTCTCCAGAGTATCTAAAAGGAAATCAAAATATCTGAAATATAATGTTGGCTCTATTCCAGTTTCCTGTGTGGTCTTGGGCAGGTCTCCTGAATGTTCTCTCTTGTGTCCTTTTTGTTTGATTATTAATAAAGATCAAATGCAACCATGAACATGAAAGTGATTTGAAAATGTGGAGAACCTTCTAGAAATACTGGATTCACGTGGTCCCATTTTTACCATGCACTAGCTTCTTAGAGTGACAGGCTTCATCATGGAAGGAAAAGCTGGGTAAATATTAGAAGTATAAAATAAACCCTCTCCAAAGCCAAAAATGAATGTGAGATCCCCAGCTTAGTGCTGGCTACTATTACAGCTATGCTTACTCTTTCATTTACCAAAGAGTCATGGGCTTCCCACCACATGCAGCTCTTCGGAAAGACACAGGCCCTGGCCTCATGGAGCTCAATCTCTCAACAGAAGATGAGGAGACAAGTCATTGCAATCAAGATATATGAGCAAAATAGAAATATGTGTTGGAAGCTGTGCACTGAGGAATACTGGCTCTCTCTGGGAACAGGGGGCCACTGGATAGTTTCACTCATGCGGTGGATGCCCATACACTAGAATTTCATGCATGTGGTGAGTATTCTCATCAGCTACACAAATCAGATATCCTGGAGGACACTCTCAGAGCTTGAAGAACACAAAGGCCTCCGGAAGCATTTGAGATTGGCTTCAGAGCTCTGGGGTCTGGTTATTATCCAGGTGACCAGTCTGCTTCCAACCAGAGATTCCCCCTGCAGTACAGGTCAAAGAGATCTATACCTTATTATGCCAGAATCCCAGTCCAATGCAATGGAAATTAAATGCTGTCTACATAAGAGCAATGCAGAGGCATTGCATTCCCTGCTGGCTGGGCAGGACCTAGGATGACAGAGAGTGGAAATTGCTTCCCTGTGATGAGAGCCCAACAAAGTGAGGGCACCCCGACACTCAGCTGCATGGCAGACAGATAGTCTGCCCTTCTAATCTCAAGGGCTGGGGTCTTCCATGAATCTTTGGGGTCTTTTGAGCCACAGAGCTTAGTTCAGGCTGCCAAATCTATGGGGCACATTCACCCACTTTGTTCTGAGCAATGAATCCTAAGGAGGATGTGACACTGGCCATTTCTCTGCCCTGGGGCTCCAGAGCAGTTTGAATCAAACAGTTAGGGCATTTTTAGTAACGTGTAGACAGAAATGATTGAAGTTAATCCTTTCTCGTTTTAACACTTCCCTAGCACACTCCCCTCCCATCCTTCCCCCTCCTCTCCCCTCTGCTCTCCTCTTGTCTCCTCTCTTCTCTCTTCTCTATAACCCTCTCTCTTTCTCCGTCTCTAGCCCACCCCTCCATCTCAAAAATATATGTGGGGGTTGGGAGAAATACAGGAAGAAAGCCGTGGGTGAGTGCATGCCCAGATGTAACTATAATAACCAAGTCAGTATTTTCTTTTTTAAAAAGTCTGTTTATGTATGTATAAGTGTTCTGTGTACATATATGGTGCATACCAGAAGAGGGCATCATATCCCATTATAGGTGGTTGTGAGCCACCATGTCAGTGCTGGGAACTGAACTCAAGACTTCTAAAAGAGCAAGCAGCCAGTACTCTTAACCACTGAGCCATCTCTCCAGTTCCCAAAGTCAGTATTTTCAATTACTTTCACTTATTTCTCCCACTACACATTTTTACTTGTAACTATAGAAATTCATAGTAGATGTCATTTGGAGAGAGAGAAGAGGGAACAATTTTATTAATGAAGGATAGTACATCCTTATTAGCTCCACGCTTGGCTTCCTGATCTAGTTGCACTAGCCACTGGTTTACTGTTGCATGTCACTGGTGTTTGTGGCTCAGTATAGAAGAGGCCAGATTATCATCTTAGTGCTCTGTATGACACAGGAGAGGGATGTCAGGAGGTGGAACACCAGTTGCAATGCCTCAAAACATGAAAGGAAACAACTGTCTGGTATTCAGAGAAATTTGAGACCTGAGCACACAGACTCCCAGTCTTGTCCTCAGTAAGAGGATGGCCAGGGCAGGAAGCAGTCCTGCTACAGAAGCAACCTCCACAGACTTCAGAATAGGGGGCCCATGCTTCTGAATATTGTTGTTGAAGGGACATAGTTTTCTACGTAGCACCCCAAGGAGGGAGGACATGGAGGGCTGAAAGCTACAATGTAAAGGTGGCACATTTTCCTCTCAGCTTTACTAGAAGACAACTGATTCAAAGATGTTGTTTGGGGACTGACAAGGTGGCTCAGTGGCAAAAAGCAAGAGAGGACCCAAGTTAGTATCTGGCACCCACATTTGGTAACTCAGAAATGCCCAAAACTCCTCCAGTTCCTAGGGAATCAGATGCCTCTGGCCTCCAAGGGCACCTGCACTCACGTTCACAAGTTTGTTTTGTTTTGTGTACACATCTATGTTCGTGTGTAGGTTTATGTATGTGTACCTATGTTCTTGAGAAATCTTCCAACACTCTACAAGGTTAAAGGGGAATTGTATCTGCATGTGGCAACTTCATACTCTACTTAGGTCTATCACGTAGCATATTATACTAAAGAGTTTGAGACACCATTTCTCCCAGCAGTCCCCAACTCCTCTGGGTCTGAGACGGGGTATAAAGACTTGACCTTTTCCAAAGATTCAGTGAGATCATTTCTTAGCGTTTTGGCATATCTAATTCATCAAGCCAAATCTAAGGTCACTCAGATCCAAAGCCTGCCTCTTCAGGATGAACAATGCTAGTTCAACACCATTGGAAAGCCAAGCTCCTCTTCCTTGCCTTAAATGCCCAGAACACTTGTCAGAATTGCAACATTTTCTGGTCCAAGGGCCGAGTTCTGAGAAGATGTAATTGCCTCTAAACGGAAATGTCATCCACTAGATGGGGAAAACCCAATCATTTTCATTTGAAGGGACCAACATAGAGCCAAGAAGAGAATCAATCAATATTCATTTTCTTTCTACTGAAAAGAGATGACAAAGGATGTTGTCCAACAGAGCAGCCTTTCAGCTTGAGCAATACTAATTGATGGGATGTTTGGCAGGTAGACTTGATTTCCCATACCTGACTCCTTCCCTAATGCCCTCCCTCGTCCTTCTTATTTTCCACAGGTGTAAAAGGCAGTTAAGAGCCCTCCCTGACAGATTTCCAGTAGCACCCTCATGCTTACCAAAGCTGAGTTGAGGGCTATAAATCTAGGGGATGGGCCCTTTAGGAGTAAGCCTTCTGACATCTAATACTGCGGAGAATTGGTCTCATGCCTAGCCCTGGCACCTTGTACAGAAAAGATGAGCCTAGAGTGTTCAGTTTTACTCTCAATAAAACAACAATAACAGCAATAATCAAACAAAACCAAACAATAACAACAAAAAACCAAAAATAGGTAGGTCAAAATGAGCTAAAGCAGAGCAGAAAGACAAGGGAATATGAGAGGGGGGAAGCACCCTTCACCCTGGAATCTGGTTGAAGCCTCTCGCTGAGAATCAAGAATGATGACACAGACTGAGATTGTTACTAAGATCACCTGCATAAAAATAATATTCCTTTATATTTATAGATGTTTTATTTCAAAAGAGCAGTGAACCAGGGTAAAGGTCCGTAAATATGTGTCACTGGGTGGGGCCTCATTCTTCTCTCAGACCTTTCCTGGAATCACAAGGATGCTTGCTCTGTGTGCAGCAAAGAAATTCTATCTTTCTACATCCATGTAATTGAGCTTCTCGATATCCTTAAAACTGCCACTAAATAGGGGGCAATTTAATGAGTTAAGGTAATCCCTGCAGGTGCCCCTCATGGATGGCTGGTGATCTCATTTAAGTTTCTTAGTGTGCCTTTGAAGACAGTAATTCTAAATCCCACAAAAGTATTATATATAAGTGTAATAAAAACAACAACAAAAAAAGAAAAGAAAAGAAAAGAAAAAACAAACAACTGTGAGGGGGCTGGAGAGATGGCTCAGAGGTTAAGAGCACTGAGTGCTCTTCCAGAGGTCCCGAGTTCAATGCCCAGCAATCACATGGTGGCTCACAACCATCTGTAATGGGATCCAATGCCCTCTTCTGGTGTGTCTGAAGACAGTGACAGTGGACTCACATACATAAAATAAATAAATCTTTAAAAAAAAACCAGTGATCTTCCGATCTTCCTCCAACCCACACCCACGCTTGCTAGTATGTCCTCCTTTTCCTCAGCACCTGCCTTTCTCTTCATATTAGTTTTGGAATTGTTTTCTGAAGCCACAAATCTTAGCTTGTCCTGAATTGAGTTCCCTCAAAACTTGGAACGCCTGAGGCTGCTGTCCCAGTAGGGAGCTGTGCCTCTCAACTCTGCTCCCCAAAACAAGGACAGAGCCACACTTGGGGATACAAATCCTAAGGTTCAAAACAAAGTCCCTCTTCACTTTCTTTGTACAGGTAGTTCTCTTTTTCATCCCTAAGTAAAGCACCTGACAGGGTTTGGAACGTGTTTCCACAAAATGTGCCACTTGAGAGCGTTGGCTATTTTGAACTGTAAACACATGTGAGAGAAATAGATGCTACAGAGACAGCACTCTGAGCTTCTTCCCACCTGAAATCAGGTCATAGGGCACCAGGTATTATTAAAGTAGTGTTGATCAAACTCCTTTAAGGCCTATTATGGAAAAGCCACTTCTTCCTGATCAGGTGGATAGATGATAGAAGACAGACAGACAGATCTAAGTTCTGTTCTGGCTCTGGTGGAGACCTAGTATTTCAAGCGACCAAATCATTAGAGGTCTATCAGTAACTTAGCCAAAAGATCACATCCCAGGAAGGCTGATTTACTTTAAGCCATCTTCCAAAGAGGGGTGGAATAACTATGGAATAATTATCCCTTTAATGAGATAATGTATTTTTCTTCCCAAATCTCTGCTCTCCATGCAAGCCTTCACAAACCTGCAGACCTGCTTTTGAGAATTACTCTGAAAAATGTAACTTTTTCTTTTTTCTTCTTTTTGCCTTTTTTCTTTCTTTTAGTTACTGGCAGAGCCTGGACACACTTTTCCTGGTACCTTGGTCTTTCTCACTCTTCCTTTGCAGCTCTCCACTCCTTCCTGCACTTGGATGCTTACAAATGGCAAGGTGGTCTCTCTTCTGCCCTAGGGCAGCTTCCAAAATTTCTAGTGGAGTCCATTCTTAAATATCTTTAGTAGTGAGACTAAGAATCCAAAAATGGTACTTCTCCAAATTTCCAGTACCAGTATTCTTACTCTGGAAGATTGAGAGTCAAGTAAAAGTTGGATCTGTCTAACAAGTCCATCAATGTAACCCTTCTCTTCCATAAAGCTCCCTCTCTATT
This sequence comes from Rhynchomys soricoides, assembly GCA_019843965.1. NCBI lineage: Eukaryota > Metazoa > Chordata > Mammalia > Rodentia > Muridae > Rhynchomys > Rhynchomys soricoides. The sequence continues at coordinate 11,499,443 of JADRCH010000050.1, forward strand.
CCCAGTCACCTTCCCACAATCCCTCCCCTTAAAACCTTGAACCCTTTGCCTTTAGCTTTTTGACTTTCTACACTTGTATCATTCTTGTTTAAAAGACCCCATTCCTAGTCTACTTATTGAGTTTCCTATGGAGGGTACACACCTCAATCTACAATATGTAATATATATGTATTAATATACATATGTATATTGTATACCTGTTGTATATTAAACATTTGTATCTTTTTCTCTTTTTAACCTGTCTTATGCCATATGCAGTTTAGGTATAGGCATTAAAATTTAAAAGAGGAGAGGGAAAAATTTTTCCCTCTTCATAAACTTAGAATCTTCTAGAACCAGGCTAGTCAGTCCAAATTTTCTATGGTCCTTTATGCACCTAGGAGTGCAGACAGGCTAAGCAGGATGTACACAGATACAGCCCCTCCCTCTCTCCCTGTGGGCCAGGGTAAGTGCAACTCATGTTCCATTGATCTGTTCCAGGATTTGGCCCAAGCTTCAGTTTCCAATCCAGTTTCTGCTGGGGAGTGGCCCCACCTTTGTTTTTGATAAAGTGTTTTCCTATTTGGTAATTGTTCTTCATGCACAAACCCCCATCTGTCAGCTCTCTGAGCAGAGCCATATGAGTGACACCACAGACCTTGACATAGCTCTTCTTCATTATGGGAACTAGAATAGAGCCACAGAAAGCAAGTTCTATGCTTACACTCCGGGTTCCCGTGACAAGGCAGTTTGATTTACCTACTGTTCCCTGTCAGCAAAGAAAAAGTCTCCATGTTCAGAAGTTCCAAGCCATCAGATCAGTCATAAAAGCTCCGTAGAGACAGAGCAGAGTTTGGGGTTCAGGTCTTGGCAGCAAGAGATGTGGAGAACCTACTTCTTGGGAATCCAGCTGCCCAGTGACTGTCTTCTGATTTACTCAGGGGTGGGGAACTGGAGACACCTGGTATCTTTCCTCTGCTTTCACAGGACTTTCCATCCCCCTCTACTGTTGCTCCCTGCAATGTCCCCCTCCCCCAGTGCTCTCTCATTTCAATCTAAGAATCTCTCTCTTTGGATCAGAGAATGAATTCAGGATCAGCCCATGGGAGAGCGGCGTTAAAACAAGAATATCCATCTGGCTCCCACAGAGAGATGAGGGCAGGGTGGGGGAGGTGTGGGCTCATCCCTTCAGCCCCTCTGCAGCAGGGACCCCTCCTCATCCCCAGGATCTCCATTGTTACACAAACGAAGTCCCTGGTACTAGAGTGTATTGGATGCAAATTGAATTAAGTCTCCATCTGTTATTCATTGCAGAAATGGGACTTTTTTTTCCCTTTCCTTTTCTGATTTTTTTTCACTCTCCATGTTTCATACTTGCTAATGAGTGGATCTAATAGCATTAGGACTGTGGGCTGGAGGCAGCTCTGCTCAGACTGGAGCCCCCGTACACTCCTCACCACCCCAAGAGACACACTCCCCCTCCCGCCCTCCTTTTGGATTTCTGCTGCCTCGGGCCTCCTAGAAAAAGTACCCAAGCTGTTGATTCAAAATAGATATTCATTTGCATGAAATTAGCATGTTGCTCATTTAACTCTTCATTCCACCCCCAGTCCCACCATCTCAGGTCCTGTCCAGGATACAGACTGGTCTGGCTGCTGCAGGGAAAGAGGCTTGCAGTTTAGACATTTCTCCAGAAGCAGTTTTAGAAGAGATGCACACAACAGTGCTCAGGGCAGCCTGCTACAGCAGGAGAAAGCAGGTACCTGTGAGCCAAAGCTGTCAGTAAGGTTTTGCACCATACTGAAATACCTGTTATTGGCACCTCTCTTTTGAAAGCATGATTGACAGTTGAGAGCAGGGGAGGCAAATGGGGTGCTGTACAATAAGAAGACAGAGAAATTAAGAGGATCTTGGAAGGGAAAGAAGCCACTTGCCCCTGGGATCCAGTTTGCGTTGCTCCATGACTCAGAATCAAAACCTGCCATACAAATGACAAAATCAAGATTGTCTATGGAGACAATATGTGCATTTCTAAGAGATTTCATACAAGGATACTAAAGGTACTCACTCATGGTCATAGTGTTTGTGATCTCTGAATTTAAACCTATAACACTTTGATCTCCTCCCTAAATCAGAACAATGAACCTCAGAAGCCACCTCACCCATTTCATCACAAAGCAGAAAGTGTGTGTGTGTGTGTGTGTGTGTGTGTTTGTATGTGCACACACACATGCACGTGCACACTCATACAGGCATGTCAGAGGACAACCTATAGTATCATTCCTGAGGCAGTGTATTAATTTGTATTTTTGGTAAATGTAGCTTAAATGACATGTGTCTCCAGTAGCGTCACATATTTGAACACATGTCCCAGTTGAGGGTACTCTTTGGGGAGGTTTTGGGGCCTTTAGGAGGTGGAGCCTTGCTGGAGGAAGTGGGTCACTAGGGGAGGATTTGAGTTCAAAAGCTTTGTTCCATTCCCAGTCTGCTCTCTCTGCTTTGAGTTTGAAGTTGGTGTTAGGGTAAATCAGCAAAGGTGGAAGAGCCTTGCCAGGCCCCTGAGGAGGTGTGCCACAAAGAAATTATGCCACACAACAGATCTAATGTAAGAGGTTTACTGCGAGAGGGGCAGACAGGTGGAAATGCCTGATTGTTACAGTTGTGGATGTGACCTCTCAGCTTCCTGCTCTGGCCACTTGCTGCCATGCCACCATAATGGATGCTCACTCTGGGACCTCTGGGACTATAAGCTAAAGTGAAGTCTTGGCCAAGTTGCTTTTGGTCATGGCGATTTATCACAGCAATAGAGGAGTAGCTAATACAGGAAGACAGGATTTTAGAAATTGTTTGACAGTTTCATATAAGCATGTAGTTAATGTCGGTCATTTTCACCCTTCAATACCCTTGTGCTCCCCATCCTGTGCCAGCTAGATCCTCCTCAGGAGGCTCTCTTCTACTTTCTTGTCTTTTGTGTGATGGTGATGGTGGTGGCGATGGTGGTGGTGGTGGTGATGGTGGTGGTGATGATGGTTGTGGTGGTGGTGGTGGTATGTGTGTACACATGTGCATGAATGTGTGTGTATGTGTGTGTTTGTTTCTATAAGAAAAAATAGGGCATCAACTATATACTATTTATGATATATCTGTATATGCATGGGGTACATGCAGAGGGCAAAGAACAACTTTCCAAGAGGCAGTTCTATCTTTCCACCATGTAGGGTTCTGGAGACAGAACTTAGACAGCAAGCCTCTAACCCATGGATCCATCTCCCTGGCCTGGCACTGACTTTTAAAATAAGCTAAGACGCTTCTATAAGGATCTTGGCCACAGACACCCCATGGTTATTTCTCTAAGACCATTTTATTTTGTAAAACAAAATCCTAATAAACAGAGATTTATAAAGAAGAGATACCTTTGACTTACAGCTTTGGAAACTGGGAAGTCCCCAAGCATGACAGCAGCAATTGTCAAATGCTTTCCTACTGCATCATGAGAAGACAGAGGACAGCGTGTAACAATGATGTTACAAGAAGACAGAACAAGTGTTCCAGGCTTGGTCTCTCCTTTTCTCCTCACAAGGTTAGCATTTCGCACCACACTAGGTCCCTTCTTTGGGACTTCACTTAATTCTGACCACATTCCCAAGCCTCACATCTAACTACTATCAGCCCAGGACATTAGAGATTTTAATTTCAATTTTAGATTTAGGGAAGAAGAAACAACCTAGTTCATGATAGTATCTCTGAGACTGCTGGGATCCAGGGCTGTCTCTGTAAAACTGTTTAGTGGGATCTGCTAATCCAGCTGTTCTGTACCCTATGTATCCCTTGTTTTTGTTTGATAAGCAGTAAAAACCTCCATCAGATTAACTTAAGAAGAAGGACATGGGATAGCTAGAGAACAGAATGAAAAAGTGAGCCACTGGTTTCCTGGAGGATAGAAAACAGGACAGTTCTAGGGACCCACAGTTTGAGATAATCAGAGCACCTGATGAACAAGTAAATTGAATGAATTACACATGCTCTCTACTCACCAAGCCTCGTCTCTCTGCAGGAATTTTATCTGTCTGGAGAAGGCAAAGGGTGACTTTTTCTTGGCTCAAAGATGCTACAGTTGCCTTAGGCTCTTCTAAGTATCTCAAAGGTTAGCAGTGGCCCCAGAAATATTGATCAATCTTCTTAGGATGCTGTCATTAAAAAAAAAAACCTGCTTCAGTAATTGCTGATCTTTTTTGTTGTTGTTGAGTTTTAGCCACAGTTCTGATCTTCATAGAACGTCTAGTTTAAATCCCTGATCAATGGTGTCATTACGGCTTCTCAGAATTGCGGGTAAGAGGTGTGGAAGAAGCAAGACTCCAAAGCGACATCATAAGCTCCAAAGGGACATCCTCAAGCTATTGTAAAGAGCAGGAAGAAGTGGGAAGATTGTCCAGAGCAGACGAACCTAGCAGGTACAACAAACCACATACACTGGACAGGAGGTGCGGAATCTCCATGACTCAGGGCTACCATATTGCCCATCACTAGGGGGAACCCTCCAGGTAGGGTTCCATGTAGACAGGGCCCTCTAGAGTTTCGCTGTACAGAAGAAGCCTTTGCTCCTCCCTCATCAATCTTCCCCTATACTGGCCTGCAGCTCTTACAGTCTCAGCATGTTGTCTGAAGAGTCAGCCCAGCATGATATAGCAGGACCCAAATGTTGGTTCTTCCTTTCTTAAGTCCTTTTTTATTTTTGAGACAGGGGCTTGCTGTGTAGCCTTCGTTGGCCTGGAACTCTCTATGTAGACTAGGGTGGCCTTGTATTTACTAGGACCACCTGTCTCTACCTCCGAGTGCTGGGATCAAAGGTATGCAATGCTACATTGTTCAGTTCTCTTGTTCTTTTCATTAGATGTCAGAGGAAGATCTAGATGAGTCCCACATGGGAGGTCCTTGCTTTCCTTTCCATAATCTTCCCATCTGTGTTCCTCTGTCTCCTTCTGACCACTCCTTGTCCCACAGAAGGAAGACACCATCTCCACCTTTGCTTTTGGTGTCTTATAAACTCGAGCCCCAAAGTATGGTGCCAAATATGATGCTGAGAAGGGGTTTTTCCATAGCTTTTAGCAATACGGAAATGGTTGGTCTTCTGATCACAGAGCCTGAACTAGTAAAAGATCAACATGAGAGAACTCCCTTCAGTGTGCCTTTGACCTTGCTCCCTACAGGAAAAAAAAAAGATCTTTGAATTATAGCACTGAGCAGCTTTGGACCCCATCCTGAGCCTGGCTCACATTTAAGAGCCATCACATTAGCTGTGAGCCAAGCCGATGCTCCTCAGCTGTCCAGGCAGCAGACCCAGCCCCTGTTAGATTGTTCCCATCTTCAAATCCCTCTCCTGACAGAGGCTGGCAGGGGTTGGTCTCAGCTCATCACCACACATTTTCACTTAATTCTGATCCTCCCTCCTCTTGGCTCTAAGTATTAATCTTGCTATGAGTCCCCCTGTTTCTGCTTTTAGCTTGACCTTCAGACTTACCTGATACTGCTTTTGTACCGACTTCCCTGGCACCTCTTATCAGCTCTCCTGTGGCTCCTCTCTTCCCTCCTGGCCTGCTGGACATGGCTATTATCCTGGTTTTGTCATTGTAGGGAGGTGTCTGGAAAACTGAGAGAAAATACATTAGACAAGAAAATGAAGGCACAGGAGATGTAGCTCAGTTGGCAGCATGCTTACCCAATATGCACAGAGCCCTAGGTTCAAACTCCAACACTATGACACAAAGGAAGTAAGTAAGCAAGGGCATGGTGGTAGATGCCTCCAATCCCAGCATTCTGGAGGTAGAGGCAGTGGGCTATAAAATTCAAGGTAACCCTCAGCTATATAGCAAGTCCAAAGCTAGCCTGGGCTACTTGAGACTTTGCTGAAAAAAAAATCTTATGTAAAATGAAGATAAGTTTAAACAAAATTCAAGTTTACCAACATGTAAAGTCTTACTGAGAAAGCCACAATGGGGTGGGAGATGATGAGGATGTAAATCCTGAGTCACTTTGGACCAGATTGATAGAATTTTGTGGAACAACAGAAAGGGCTTTTACTGAAAACAGGGAAAAATAGTTAATCTCATTGCAGGCAGTGGCTACCTATTATTAATCAATAGCATGGCTGATGCAGTATAATTCTAGTGTTCAGTTTCAAGCAGAGTGTGGACCCACCCACAAGAGAACTAGATAGAACAGGAAAGAGCCTGGAGATTGGGGATGTCAAAAACAGTCAGGCTTATAAAGCTCCCCACCAGCATTGCTGCCAGACACAGGCACTCTGCAGTTTCCAGCTCCAGGATATACAGGGGGAGCTCAAGATTCTTCCAGGGTAACACTAAGAGGATCAGATTTGTGAGGTGGAAAAATGAAAATTCCTGGCTTCACTAGCTTGTACTTTTATCCTTCATAAAGCACATGTGGAAATCAGGTCTATAGTATTGGAAAATTTGGACTTTGAAGGTTTTTGAAGTAGAGACTCCACACTGATGAATGAGATTGGGTGCTGTTGCAGAAGACTTGACCAAGAGTCTCCCTGTTCCTCCTCTCTAAGTTCTTCTATCCACCGCTCCTTGTGAAGGCACAGCATTCTTCCCTACAGTATCAAGTCGCCATCTTGGAAGCAGATGCTAGGTCTGGACCTGCTGCCGCCTTGGTCTTGAACTCCATACCCTCCACATAAATTATCTAGTTTTAGGGTTTTCTTCCTTAGCAGCACAGATAGACTGAAAACAAACACTGGCTCAGGAAGGGTCAAAGCAATGAGCCTTGGCTTAGCACCCAGTGACTTTGATGTCACCCTGAGGACAAAGCTGAACAAGAGTAAGGGGAGGTGGGAAGGGATGGGGCTATACCATAATTCAGTTCTTTCCCCACTAATGTCCACCCAGAGTGACCCAGATACCCTAAAGATCTCAGCTGTTACCAAGCTCAGAATTCCCCAAGTGGCTCCCAACCTCTATACCTCATACCAACAGGATTGATCACAGTTGCTTCACCCTCAGCATTTCTCAGGGGATCTACTCCCCAAAACATCTGTTATGGAGACTAAGTCATTGCCCATGTAGAATTTCCCAAGCCAGGCACTTAAGTGCTATTTCTGACTCCTTTCTTTCCTTTAAGCCTCTGGTATTTAGGCAACCCATTTAGGCTTGACAATTCTATCTTCTCAGTAGACAGCAAAATACATCCTACCTTCATCCTTAGTACTGTAGCTTGCTTTGAGGCCACCTCTATCCCCATCTAAGGTACTGCAACAACCCTCAATGCTATCATTGATTTATAAGCTTCTACTCCTGCCCTGCTCAGGTTCATCTCTCATAACATACCTGTACTTGAAGATACTATAATGGAGGCAAGGGTAGTAACAAAGACCTGTAACCTAGCTACCCAGGAAGCTGAGCCAGGCAGATTGTAAGTTCAAGGCCTGCCAGAACTAGAAAGTGAGTTCAAGGCCAGCCTGAGAAACTTAGTGAGACCTTCTCTCACGATGAAAAAACAGAGCTAGGAACACAGCTGTGAGGTAGAACGATTGCCTAGTGTGGGTAAGGCCCCAGGTTCAATCTCTAGTATTTCACACAGGAAGAAGGGATGGGAAGAGTGGAGAAGAGAAGGCTGTAATGACCCTGTTCACTAAGGACAAAGTCCAAGTTCAATACCTTGTCTACAAAACCTTTGTGACCTATCTCTCCCCATTCATTCAACTTTACTCCACGATACATTTTGCTCCAAGTCCATATTCTGTCTACACAAACCAACATGTGGTTTTCACTTCATGCTCCTGTTGTAGCTTACTTCCATGTCATTGGTCCAAGGGACCCCTCAAGGAGAAGCACCTTTCTGTTCTATTGAGTCTAGGTTAGACTCAATGAGGCTCCAAAACTGTATTGTTTCCTCTTCACAGATTAAAACCTACTTTACAATACATTAAGAATTTATTTCTCTTCTTTCACGCATCATATACCCTTTAGACACCCCCAATTCTGCTGTCATAAGATGACACCTTCACTATTGATCAAATTTCCCCCTCGTTATGGTTATCTGCATCTATCATCTCAGTAAATATAACAGCAATCTCCATGGAAGCAAGGACAGTCCACTGTCCCCCAGACCAGCTATTTGTAGACATTGAATAAACTTCAAAGAAGTAACTGTATTAATAAATAATGACCAAACCTATGCTCTTTTGTCACTGTGGAAGGGACAACAATGCTCATAATGATTGTCTCCTGCTTCCTCCTATGAGCGGCAACATCAGGGTTCTCACCACTGCTTTGGATGGTTTTGCATCTGGGCACACTGGAGGCATCCTGTCCCTCTCACTTATTAGCAAGGGAACAAGGACAAGTCACTTCACCCCCCTAAGCCTAAATGTCCCTCTTTTGGCAAATGGAGGTAATAAAATACAACTCCTGTTTTTATTGGAAGGATTTAAAAAATATTTATTGTAGTTTTGAGGCTCTCTCTCTCTCTCTTTCTCTCTCTCTCTCTCTCTCTCTCTCTCTCTCTCTCTCTGTGTGTGTGTGTGTGTGTGTGTGTGTGTGTGTGTAGACATATGCATGTGTATATATCCATAGGAAGCAAAAGGTTTGGGTTCCCTGGAGCTACAGTTACAGGTATTTGTTGAACTATCTGACATGGGTGCTAGAAATCAAACTCTGCTCTGGTTCTCTTTAAGAGTAATACCTGCCCTTAAGTGCTGAGCTATCTCTGCAGCCTGGATGACTGGAGCTTTACAAAAGGCTATGCGTAGCTCTATATTCGGCATCTGGTAACTGCTCAAGAAAACAAAACTCCAGGTTACCATCACTTCTCCACCCTTCTCCTTTTCTCTCTCTCAGCTTTTGTAAGCCCAAAGTCTGGGGGAGGGACATAATTAAGTTTGCTGATGGGAAATGATGTATTTTAAACCTGAAGTTCCTGCATATGTTCCTGTAAAGGTCGAAAAGGAAGGGGCTTCATTGAAATCCTAGTTGTTATTTTTTTCCTGCTTTTTCTAAGATGAAAGTATCGCAAAAGACTCAGAGCCACAGCTAGAACACTGGGCCACTGCCAGTGAGCCTGGACCAAAGAAACAGTTGCCTCTTACTGCAAAGGGACAGAACTCATTAATGCTAACGGCCTTTGTGCAGCTAATTAGCAGCATCTCACATTCAATATTTACCCTTGTGTGCTCTGAAATTCCACTTTCTCCTTGAGACACAAGCTGTTTCTCTACCTGACTCATAGCAAGAAAACTCTCTGTGCCAGACTCCAGCTTCCTTTCTGCTTGGAATGGAGGAGGGGGCTTCCCTCCAGGGGCTGAGGCTTTCATTGCAGTCCTGGGTGGAGTGCACAGCAGTTGGAGTCGTCCTCCTAAGGAGGTGCTATTTCCATGATTCACTCAAGCAGCTGTCAGCCCCAAGGACCTTCCCAGACATCAGTGTGTGTTCAACCATCTCTTCTTTCCTCTGAAAGTGGTCATTTTCTGGGGTCAGTGCCTACAAGTCTACAAGGCCTGAGAGAGGATGAACTGTTTAGAAAACAGCTTCTGGGAATCTCATCTAGGCCTGGAACCTCTGGGGACTCGCTCACTATACACGTAATCCATTGGGATTGAACCCTTACTGTAAGGGCTGTTCTCAGAACCTTCCAATCTTGTGGTGCAATGTGGTAAAGAAGGCCACTCACATAAAATGAGAGATACCAAGAAGGACCTAGAGGAACAATCAGTAAACTCAGAATTCTGAATAGATCTCTTTCTTGTTAGAGAGGTCTGGTACCCTTAACTCCCCTCCCCCCAAAACAACAGCTATGAGTTGAGGAAGGACCATAACTCTGGTGCTACATGAAGCAAAACTGCCATGGATGCTGCCTCAGAGGGCCTGCATATGTCTTGACTAACATGCTAATCATTGTTTTATTAGAAAGGATTTATTTGGTCATGATCTTCTGAAAGGCCTCCCTCTCAGCTCATTACAACATTCTTCCCACTGTCTGAGGTTCTTCCCAGCTCCCCACCTACCATCACCATGATCCATCAGCAAATGCTGATTGCACAGTTGACCACAGGGGCAGAGATTTCATCATGCCTCAAGAGATGCTGGCCCCAGACCAATCCTTCAACCTTGTGAATGGGGTACTTGGCTAATGCCCAGACTCTGACTTCATTGGTGTTTTTGACTTGCCACCAGCCATGTTTGAGTCAAAACTATCTTGTAAGCATATGGTACATCAGGAATGAGAGTCAGAATACAGTGACTTGGTGGTCTCTGATTTAAGGACCAATGACTTCTCATGCATGCTCAGGAATTTCCCACATATTACATACATACATACATACATACATACATACAGAGAGAGAGAGAGAGAGAGAGAGAGAGAGAGAGCACACATAAAGCCTTTCCTGACAGCCTTTGCTCACCAGAATATCGAACACCAGCTGAGTACAGTTGTTCAGTGAGGATAGATGGATGGGCTTCCTGACATTTTTAGGGGCTGACAGTTGGCAGAGGAAACTTGTTGAAGAAGACACAGTTAGTACCCAGACAGTGTGCCTCAGTGTACATGAGCTAATAAAAGGCTGGCATGGGTCAGTGGGGGTGATGCTTGAATGGAGAATGTCATCTGGTGGATCCTTTCCATAGAATTCTTTATAGGTCTGAACTGGCACAAGGGTTTTAGTTACACTATAAAAAAACCTTGGTCCACGTCCCCCAGTTCAGCCTGTGCATAGTGATGGCTTCAAAGTACGCAAGGAGATCCTGGGTGAACTATGGCTGGTATCTATTCCTAGGTCTCTACACTTCTGGGGTTCTTTCTATACTATCCTGACAGTTTTCCTGTTAGTTCATTTTTTGTCCCTAGGTAAGCCCAAAGGTATTGCTTTACCACAATGCAAGTATTGCCTTGAAAAGGTGTATATGCTCACTGCAGAATTAGTCACAGAATCAATGCCCTCTCATGCAAGCCAAGGGATTAGATCCTGGCCTAAGACAGATCCAGATTTATAGCAGTCAAATGTGAATATCTAAATATCAGTCTTAGGCTAGGGAGATTTTCTACACATGAAAGTCCCTTGACAGCCACATACATACATACATACATACATACATACATACATACATGGGAGATCCCCCACCATGTGCTTATGCCCCTGTCATACTCAGAGAAGGGACATACACATCGCTTTCAAATGTCGGAGCTGAGAAAAACATCTAGATGTCTTCCCACTTAGGACCTTCTTAACCCACATCTAAAACAAAGGCCTCAGGGAAAAAAAATGACTTGCTTGACTTCAAATTTACAGAAATTTGAAGTCCACTGTATCTCACGACAGTGTTCCACACAGAATCTCACATAACTTTCTGACCCTTTGCAGTAAAGATAGTACCACCTGCTTGAGGCCATCCCTCTGCTGCAGGTCTGTCAGAACCTGACCATCATGACTGACTGATAACAGCTGAAGCTTCAGCAGCCACAAAGGCAGCTGGGCTATAAGATATACTAGTTGGGGATGGGAGGCCCAGAATTCGCTACCACAAAATATACCACTGAAGTCAACTTAGATACAACAAATGTGGAAAGAGTTTGTTATTCTCACATCATCTCCTAGGAGCAATGTGTATACTTATCTTTCTGGAAGCGTACCAAAAGAATGACGGAAGGAATGACAACAGGAAGTACTGCTGAGGGTCTGCAGAAATAAACCTCACTAAAATAATCTTTATTTTTCCACCAATTCACTTATTTTGTGGCGTGTAGAGGTCTTATCTTCCCCATGTTAGTGAGCATTATGTAACATATTTCATACTATATGATACATTACATAGCCTCCCAGCAAGGGTAGATGACCACAATAAAGTAACTTTTTTCAACACTAAGGAAATTGCTACCTTAACCAATGTCTCCCTAGCCCTTGGATATTTAGTAACAACAGTCTCCAGACTATACCTCCCTATCTTATTCCATCAAATTCCATCAATATGGAAGACAGTCAACCCTCTTTTTCTTACCTCCTGTCTCTGTTATTTTTCTGTGATAAAACACCATGACCAACACAATTTGTAGAAGGAAGGTTCTACTCCGGTATATAGTTTCAAAGAAATAATAATCCATCACCATCATGGCCAGATTCTTTGCTAAAGTATCACAGGAATAGCCTCTAGCCCAGTTGCTGTTTACAATCTGTCTTTTCCTCTAACTCCTCTTAAGCCAAGCACCCATAGTCTGCATAACTTTCAGCACTGATCATCATGATCCCAAGATCCTACCAGGATGGTCTGCTAAGCTCTGCATATGTACAACTACTTTTCTACTCCAAAGTTCCAAGGGTTTTCACATCTCTGCTAAAAGCAATATGGTCAGGTTCTTTATTTCAACACCCCACTCTTGGTACCAACTTCTGATTAGTTGCTTTTCTGTTGCTGTGATAAACCATCATGACCAAGGCAACTTATAGAAGGAAGACTTTTAGTTAAGGACTCTGGAGGCTTAGAGTCATAACAGTTGGGACAGCACAGAAGCAGGTGGTAAGTATAACAGCAGGGACAGGAAACTGAATGCTTACATCTTGAACCACAAGTATGAAGCCCAGAGAGAGAAAATTGGAAATATGTGAAGCTTTCTGCTCTGTTTCCAGCCCCAGTGATAAAATTCCTCCAGCTAGACCATGCCACCAAAAGCTTCTCAAATACATCTTCACAAGTTAATTCAAATTCCCAGGATGATGGCTATAATTTCTCATTCAAATTGCCACATCCCTGTCAGTAAATTTGTAGGTGCATATAGAAGCCACCCCAGGGATGAGGAAGCATGTGCCGATGATACTGTGTCCAGTCTTCATAAGTTAAATGTTCAAAACCCTACCATTAGGCTCTTCAAAAGTGACCTAGCTTCAACTCTTTTCCCTTTAAGCCAGCCCATCCTACCCTATTTTCTTGTCTCTTATAATATTTTATCTGCCTTTGTTAATATGATCCTTTAACCTCCAATCTAGCCCTTGGAGTAACTTATCTGAGTTCTTCAATGGTGCTTGTAAATCACATGTATAAATAAACTGGGTTGTTTCCTCCTGTTAATCTCCCTTTTGCATGCTTAATTCATGGGCCTCAGGTAATAGGGCCAAGTCTGAGGCCCAGGGATACTTCCTATTGTTTTATCACAGCAACAGAAAGGCAACTAATCAGAAGTTGGCACCGGGAATAGGGTGTTGAAATAAAAAGGGCCAAGTCAGAGGCAGGAACACTTCTTTCCCAACACCTGAGAATCAATGGCTTTGGGTAACATTAGGTGGGTTGTCCCCCACATCCCCGCCCACCCCACTTCCATCCCCAGGACACCACTATGATGTCTTGCTTGGCTGGAAGCTCACCCTGAAGTTTCATGAATAGGGGGAAGAATGACCTTTTTCCACCTCTACACTGGAATCTACTTCCAACAGTTGCTGGGCTGAGCCTAAATCCCAGGTTAATCTTTTATTCTTATGACCTTAGCAGAGGTTATTTTCCCTTTGTTAGGCTCCAGTTTCATCCTGTGCTGGCTAGATTGATAATATGACACACCTCAAAAACTGTTGTTCAGGTTAAAGGAGAAAGTAGAGAACCTGACACCAAATGTGTGTTATATGAATCCAATGTGTTATAACTACACATAGCTGCATTGGGATCTAATAGCTTGTCTGTTAGAAAGTCTCTAAGGCAGCTCCATGGAGTTATCTAACTTTCAAGATCAGGAAATATAGACCAATCCTACTCTCTTATGTGAAAGAGTTACAGTGACTCTATTAGCTTTCTTGTCTGAATCACTAGACATATGTCCCAAAGTCCTCTCTTTCCTGAAAGGCCTGTTCTAAAGACTGATTCTCAGATCCTACTTTTAACTTGCTGATTCCAACTTTTGAATTTAGATTCTGGGAGATAGCCTTTAAACACTGGGCCCTTTCAAGGTGATCCAGAGGTGACCAAAGTTTTAGACTCACAGGCAAAGAACAAGCTTCCCTGGCCTGAGTCTGCCCAGCCAGGCACCTTGAAATGCAGATCTCTGCAGATTCTGTGGGCAAGGGCCATAGACAAGGGCACCCTGGTTTACCCTTTGCTCCCCAGCACTTCACCCACTCAGGGCTGCTACTCCATAGATCTTGTTTCCAGCCTGGGTGGCATTTCTATAGCGGCCCCTCATTTCCTGCCAAGAACAGAGCTGGCCTCTCTGATCCTGGCTTTCAGCCCAGCCAGGCTGTAGGTGGATCATTAAAGACCACTGGACCTCTTCTGGAGGACTCTGGGGCTGTGTTGTGTAGAGAGAGGCATGACTGAGGTGGGGGTATATTTAAGAAGCTGTTGCTATCAAATCTGGGGAGCAGACAGTCCATGGCCCAGACAGACCTCTGTTACTCATGCAGAGATAATTCATTTAAGGGAAATGCAGATGGGAGAGATGGAGTGATTCAGAGGCTGAAGGCATTTCAATGGGGCTTGGTGACTGAAAGCACTTATTAACCCAGGATGCTTTTAAGCATTAAACAGGGCCGGGGGCTGAGTAGAGACACTGAAGAGTCACCCACACAGGATTTTGCTGGAAGGTTGGGTGTTATGAAGTAGGACCCTCCACTTTCAGCCCATCTAAGAGCTAATTCACCCCTTAAATCCTCAGTGAACTCAGGTTTTCTAGGCTGTTCAGGTAGCTATCATCTGGCCTATACAGCCATCCTGGGAAGAGATAAGGTGAGAAACTATAAAGTGTCAGACAAGAAGAAAAGCTTTTCTGGGATTTAATTTGAGCCATTGATCACCACCTCCCATAGGAACAAGTTATTTCTCTGTGAGCTGTCATCTATGAAAGAAGGTGGCTTGGCTACTGGAGGCCTTGCAAAGAAGAGGACTACAGGGTTCTCAAAGCCAAGTCAGAGGCACAGGGACACTTCCTATCACCTTTTCCCCATGCCTGAGAGTCAGTGTCCTTGGGCAGCATTAGGTGGGTCAACCCCCAACGCCCACCCCAGACCCCATCCCCAGCTATAATAGCTTACGTCCCCTTGCTTGGCTGGGAGCTCCCCCTGCAGTTTCATTTCCATCTACCTGCATCTTGGGAAGAGGCTCTGGTTTAAAGCAGCCTATCTGGTCCCTGGAAATGAAGGGAAATGCCGTAGTGCTTGGAAGGAAGCTCCTTCTATTTGTCTCTGTCTACTTCTTCTCCTGGCATAGAGAGATTTTTCTCCACAGACCATTTGTCTTTTTTATAACCTGCCTATTCTGTGTCAGATGAATGCAAGGCAGTGAAGAAGCTGAAGAAGGCCATTGCTTGGATGCTTGAGACTATGCTAGTAGACCATGGCAAAGCAGTTGGGACCTACCTTCTGCACGGGTGCCAAGTCAAGGTGGGGTGGGTGTGGAATGCACCTCCAAAGGACTAGAAGTAAGCTCTTCCAATGAGCAAGCAGAAGACTGGCCAGCAACGAAGGAGTTAATGGCAGCCAAGCCTTCTTTCTCTGCCCTCTCTTTTCTCACTGGACCCAGATGAATAGCCAGTCAGTAAAATGACCCAGTGGAAGGAGTCCAGAATCAACTACTCTGATCCCAGGGGGCATTTGTACTCTTCACAGCACAAATCAAATAACCCAGAGTGAGGACTGGCAGGCTGCAGAAGGCCCTGAGACAAGACAGCCCTCTGGCCCCTTCAGGCACAGCAGGGACTTAACCCAGGCCAGAACCTTACCCCATGAAGCCCATAGGAGACCGACCTGCCTGGTTCCTGTGGGTCTGGAATCGCTGTGATTTCTCCCTGAGACTTTGTTAGCTATCACAGAGAGGCTCTGCCTCTTGTCCTGTTTTCCCCTCACCTTGTACAGCAATGCCACCTCCTTCCTCACAGTTCACATTGACCTTGGCCCACGTGGGTGCTGTGTTGATGAGAATGCAGGTAGAGAAGTCAGATTTGAACAGTAGTGGAAAAATCCAAATCCCAGGATCTGCTAGAACCTGAGACTCCTCCTTTCTGCTCAGGCAGTCTCTGTTATGTGCAAAGCTCTATCTCTCCCTGCCCCCAGTTCCTTCTCTCTAGGAGAGAATGCTCTGAGCACCCCACTGACTCTTCTGCACAAGGCTTTGTCCTCTTGAAAGCCTGCAGATTTATAGTTCTCAGCTGCAGACATTCCAGCCCTACCATTCCAGCCCTTCACAACCCTTGGACACCCTCCTCCATGTCCCTCTCCCAGCCTCCCCGAGTTGCAAGTTGTGGGGGTGGGGCAGGGAGAGAAGGTTGACCTCTAAATACAGAGAAGCTCAGCCTGAGGGAGTCTCCTCTGTCAGGTCACTTGGGCATAAGTTTCCTGGAACTTGAGTGGCTATGGCCTGTTAGTAGCCCAGAGATTGTCCACAAAAAAATAAACATGTGTGACTATCCATTTCCCTGTGGTTCTCTGTCTGCAGTAGCCAAGTATTTCTGGAAAATTCTGTTCTGTAATATTTCTCCTGTTATCCTACCAAGGTAGGACTTAGGAAACCCCATCTCCTTAGATCAAATTAAATATCTCCAGCCTGGGAATAATGTGAGCAAATCCTAATAACATTTTGGTGATGCCAATGGGATATTTGTATGGGAAGAGATGATGGCCAAAGGTGGAAATCTGCTGTCACAGAGAGCTTTAGACCCACCCTTGAGCTGTGGGTAAGCCCTAGCCTTAGAGACTATTCCTGAAGCATGGACCTGAAGCTGGCCTATACTTGATGGGGAAGATGAGGTATGCTACGTACCACAGCGGTATCTCTACAGATGTTAGAGAAGATCTTTGTGAACTAAAGCTATTGTCAAAATAATTGTTAGAGAATAATGAGCTTGCAGGGCAAGTTGAGAACAGGCCACAGAGAGAGATGAAGCCAAGATGCAGGCTAGGAGCTGGCCCAAAGTCTGAGAAGCGGCACCATATCTACAGGGCCAAGGGACCAGAAGAGGCAGCCAGAGACTGGATCTGGAGAAAAGCTCAGTGGGTGATCCCTATGAGCAAGGCCAAATGTCTCAGCAGCTATCTCCCAGGAAGTTTTGGTCTTGGCTCAGATGAGTAAGATGGAGTCTGGCTGCCATGCTGAGAAGTCCAGCTGTGGCCATACCTTGGCCATCCCATATAAATATGAGGCACTTTGAGCTAGCCTTAGAGGCAGAGAGAAGGACACTGTAGAAAGTTCAAGCATGGGTCCTGGACCCCTAGAGAGTGGGTAACTCTGAGCAGGTTGCCCTCCATGAGCCCCAACTAGCCTTATCTATGAAGCATCTTTAACAGGGCTTTGCAGAATTGTTGTAAGGGTCTGAAGCATCTAATGAGCAACCCTTACATGATTATAAGTATAGAATAGTAGTTATCTTACACAGTCATCAGGACACTCATTTATTATATGTAGATTCGTAAATTGCTCCACCAATGTGAACACAATGTTCACTTGTAGGGGATCCATTCTCTCCCAATATCTCCCTGTCTCAATTTGGCTCTTCCACTCCACTTACCATATCCTCTCCCCGACAGGACCCAGGAAGCTAGAGCCACAGGTGAGCATGGCACAGGTCCAGCTATGAGACTATAGAGAAGGCAGAGAGAAGCGGGAGAAATTCAGTGCTTTAGAACAGCTCCTGAAGACATTTGCTTAGACTCTGAAGGAAGAAGAGATGAATGTGAAATCCCGTTTTGAGTCACCAGTAGCTATACATCAGCTGTGCCTTAAAGACTGAAACTATTCTAGGTTTGGGGGGAAATAAGTAATGTGCCGATTCAGGAATCACTGCTGTGAGAAAGAGAGATGAGACAAAAATCTTTCCCTCCTCATCACACAGCCAAGCCCAATTTACAGCTCATATTTCTGGCTGGAGCATGTGAGAGAAGCATAGCCCAGCAGGCACGGAGAGGAGCCTGCTGGAGTGAAGAAGATAGAGGAAAATGGTTTGAGCATCCATATTACAAGAGGGAGGTGTCTTGAGGGCAGCCGCTGGACCCTGGCAGAGGGAGACTTTTTTCTGGGCAACCATGAGAACTAAGATGTGCTTCAATTGAAAGAAAAATGTTCTTACCCACAAACTATTTTTCAGGATCAGGCAGAGGAATTGACAATGTTGATTCATTTAGCTCAGCAGTATTCAGGTCAAAATCAATCTTGTCAAAAATCCATCACACACACTCAATAAGTAAGAAAGGGGATACAGGCTCGGGGGGAATCAATCACTCCAACAGGGAGAACTGAAAACAGATCTATCATGAGGAAGCTTGCATTACTCAGTGGACTACCTCCTGAATATGCCCTGGGACCCCACCCAAGGTCATGGTCATCAGCCCCATGAAACATTCAAAACTTGAAGCAACATTCAGAACTAAGATGATCCAAGAGCAAGTAGCCAAGCTACTGTTGATCTCCTTGCAGCCAAACCTCCATCAAGCCCTGGAGCAAATTTATACAAGTGCACTTTACACAGGATCTACACTCAGCTGGCTGATGCAGCCCTTCAGAGATCTGCAAGAATCACCACCACTTAACTCTCCTGCTGTCCCCAAATCAGTGTGCAGCCTCACATCTGTGGGAAGGGAGATACTAGACATTCAGCAGCTTCATCCTTATACCTCTCTCCCCCGTGGGACAAGCTGAATGGCTTCTACAAAGTCCTCCAGCCTTAGAAAAATCACAAAATAGGGAAGCTGGGGGTTTCCCATCCTCTTAGTGTCTACACCAGAAGTTGGAATTCCCCAAAGCTAATGTAAGGAGTTGGAAACTCCCAAAGTTAACACAAGGCAAACCTGATATCATCTAATTCATAGGAAGCATATGGATGCACCAGTGAAAGTTCTTCACCAGCCAGATGCTAGGGAGGCCTGGGTACCATCTCTACCTTCCATTACTGGCTTAAGCCAATTATTTCATTTCTTATATGTCCCATTTCATATGCAAAGTTGGAAAGGATAATGGTGCATACAAACGTTAGGATGACTGAAGATCCAGAGACTACTTTGTGAAGGAACAGTGTATAGACTACACTACAGGGAAGCTCTTCTTAGAAAAAGGTCCCTGTTGGCCACAATTCATGGCTTCTAGTCCCACCTTTCTAGACTTTTAAATCATGTGCACACCATGCTTGCATGAAATACCCTACTCAGTAAGTATCTATTAACCACAGGTTTCTCTAGATCTCTTCTAAATACTGGTGGGGTAGTGAATGCATGCCCAGGATGTAGGAGGAAGGCAGCCTTAAACACATCAGTTAACAGTGCAAAAGTAATAATGGCTCAAGGAAACCTTTGCAGCAAAGGGAGGAGGAAGAAAATGGAGGAAGTGTCCTGGGGAACTAGTTGAATTTGTTTCCACAAAGCTCTCCCTGAATGAGGCATGCTTGGGTTGAACCTGAGGTGACTGCATTAGAACTAAGGGAAGTTGAAGGGATAGAAGGCAGAGTGGACTGGTGCAGATGGAGCAGGATGGAGGGGGCCACAGTAGTGTACTGGGCTTTAGATGTAATGAGAAGTCACTGGAAGCAATGTTATCTGATGATATGCTTTGGAAAAGTGGTACCCAGTGCTATTTGGAGTGGAACTAAGTGGGAAAGAGTGGAAGGAAGCAAATGAGTTCCAGGAGGATGCTGGGAGTGTCATCCTAAGAAGCTGGTACTAGAATCCAAGACTCTGCTTAGGAGGCAGAAAAGCAGAACTTGTTGATGAGTTAGATGTGAAGGGTAAAGAATGGGTTCTTCTGAGTGGTTTCTTCATCCACTGGCCACATGGGGATTCTAACTGTGGCTCTGAGGCAGTCTTGGAGGAAGAGGTTGGGGTCTGGAAGTACAATGAAGAACTCTGCCAAGTCAAAATGCATATTAGACTAGAGAGGGGCAGGCAGGTCTAAGAGCTTAGACTTGGAGCATTGCATAAGAGATGTTGACTCAAGGTCAAAGATCAGAATGTGACCAGCTAGGGAGAAGATAGAAGAGGACAGAGCCCCCAGAACAGTTACACCCTCTAAATGCCTGTGGCTCTAGAGAAGGAGGACATTTGGTCCCTCGGAGTGTGGCTTGTTGGGTTTGCTGTTGCTGTGTATTTCTAGAAGGTAGGTGGCACCCAGCTCTAATACCAGCCATGCTGAGTATTCCGGACTAGAGGAAGGAGGAAATGGAAGCAGGATGGATCTCTCCTTTGAATGTGGTGCAATGTTACATGAACCTAACATGGCCCTCTTCTGAAGCAAGCTATATTAACAGGTTTCTGCAGCTTCCGATGTCAAGAAGGGACATTAACACAGGTACCCAAGAGCTTGAGTTTCAGGTCTGCATGGTCTCAGCCTGATTCTGCTGTAGCGATCTCTTCTCTGGTGACTCTGTAAAGTTCCCCAAAGTCTAAACTATGTTCAGCCTTTTCACATTGTGCCTGTCACGACCCCGAGAATCACACAGTGGGTCAGCCATTCTTTCCACTCCCATCCATGCCAAGTGACCATGCACTCAAAGCTAGAGCATTGAGAGGGACTGTTTACAGCCCTACGCCAAGGTGGGTTCCAAGGAAAAGGAAGAGACCCCCCCTTGAAGACAGCCCCCCTTTTCCCTTTCCACATGCTGTTGTCTTTATCAGGGGGAAAATCCCCCATCTCAGAAGCTTTTCACACTTAACCACACCTTGAGCCCCTTCTTGACTATGAGACTCGTGGGTCACTAACACCTAGAACTGAGCCTGCCCCATACTGGGCATGTGATTAATTAATAGCTGACAGTAAACAGATGGATAAACAGCTAGAAATAGGGACCACGAGAAGGGGAAGGGACCACGAGAGAAGACTTAAGGACACCATGGAAGGTCTTCTTAAGGAAATATGACAATAAGGAAGAGATGCTACAGTAAGAAGCTGACAGACCCGGTGCTAGGCAGGATGGAGGGGTGAGGCTGTACCCCACTCTCTATACATACTAACCTCAAGAATGATGCAGTGTGAGTCAGGAAAGGAAGCAGGAGGAAGTAGGTAATGAGCTCAATTTCACAGCTGGGTGGGCTGGGGCTGTGCCCAGGGAATTCATTTCTGGGACAGCAAGACAGCTTTAAGTTCCTGACTCCCCATTTGCTTCAATTCACTCAGTCAGACGTCTGGATAGATGCAGCCTGATAATCTAAACTCTAGAGCATGCATCCTAGACTCTCTCACTGCCTTTCAGCCCACCCCCTGCTGCCAGGCCAGACTAAAATCTCATCTCCAGAGCACATGGCATCCCATCACTGTTGTTTTTAATACACTTCTAATAAAGAGAGTTACCACTTACATAGTGCTTTCTAAATGCTATGCACAGACCTGTCTATTACTCCCCCTGTCTTCTATCATCTTCCGCATTTCTGCCCCAAGATAAAACCATGTTATGTAGCCTACACTGACCTTAAACTGACCCATCACTGTTCCCCAGCCTCCGAAGTGCTGGAATTTCAGGAGTGCACAACCCAGCCACCTTCTTCTTCTTTAGTCTTAAAGCCAACCTTATTAGGTGAGTGAAGTGGGTGCTATTATTTTCACAGATGAGAAGCCAGGGTCTAAGAAAACTAATATGTCTAAGAGTTTACAGCCAGAAAGCATTAGAACCCGTAGACAGACAGCTGTCTGACTTTAACTCACGCTGACTTCCAGGATAATCAGGTCTCCACGTGATATAGGAAATTGCAGAGAAGAGAGGACACCTGGCCATTTTCTACTAGCATGGTCTGCTAGGCAGGAGGCAAATAGGAATTATGCCATATATGATTAATGTGCCCTGGGTTGCACACTAAGACACACACTCCCCACAGCAGGGCATCCTTCCATGGACCCAGGGACAGGACCACACCTCCTTCCCCAGGCAACCATCTTCTGGCCAGCTAAGGATAAGAAGGAGTCTTCTCTTCAATCTGACCTGGACAAAAGGATCTCTCTCTTACATTTCCTCCATAAATGGGGAAAAAATGGGCATGGAGTAGAACTGGAAATCCAGGTCCATCTCAAGGGTTAGAAAGAGAATCAGAATCCAAGCTTGGATCTATCTGCCACCATTTTAAAAGAGCCAGGACATCAGACAATGGCCTAAGAGCCTCTTCCTGATTCTAGTCCTCTAAAGTCCTAAGGTTCTAAGTCATAAGTCCAGTCAGGTTCTGTGCAGATCCATTGAGCAGCTTCTCTCTCTCTCTCTCTCTCTCTCTCTCTCTCTCTAGTTTATTTATTGGCCTTACATCCTGACCACAGCATCCCCTTCCTCCTTTCCTCCAAGTCCCCCTCCCTTTCCCCACCCCTTCCCTTTCTCCTCAGAGGAGGGGAGACCTTTCTTGGATATCAATCAGCCTTGACATATAAAGTTGCAGTAGAACTAGGCACATCTTCTACTGAACCTAGACAAAACAGCCCAGCTAGGGGAAAGGGTTCCACAGGCAGGCAACAGAGTCTGACATATCCCCTGTTCCAGTTGTTGGACCATATGAAGACCAAGCTGCATATCTGTTACACAGGTGTAGGAGGCCTAGGTCTGGTCCATGCATGCTCTTTGGTTGGTGGTTCAGTCTCTGTGAGTCCCTATGGGCCCAGGTTAGGTGATTCTGTAGATTTTCTTGTGGTGTCCTTGAACCCTCTGGCTTCCTCAACCTTTCCTCCCCTATCCCAGAAGATTCCCTGAGCCCTGCCTAACATCTGGCTGTGGGTCTCTGCACCTGTTTCCATCAGCTGCTGGGTGAAGTTTCTTAGATGACAGTTTTGCTAGGCTCCTATCCTTAAGTATGGAAGGATATCATTAACAGTGTTGGGGTGGGCTCTCTCCCATGCCATGGGTCTTAAGCTGGGCTAGTCATTGGTTGGCTGTTCCCTCAATTCTGCTCCAGCTTCATCCTTGCACATCTTATAGACAGAACAAATTGTGGGTCAAAAGTTTTCTAGGTGGGTTGGTGTCCCCATTCCTCCATTGGAGGTCTTGCCTAGTTACAGAAGGTGGCCATTTCAGGTTCTGTATCTCCTATTACTAGGAGTCTCAGCTAGGGTCACCCTCACAGGTTCCTGGGAGTTTCCCTTGTCCTAGGTTTCTAGTTTGTCCCACAAATGCCTCTTCCACCTCAGTCTCAGTTCTCTCTCCCACTCTCTGACCTACCCATTCTTGATCCCTCCTGTAGCCCTCCCCACTCCTTCCAACCCAGTTCCCTCCCTCCATCCACCCCTGATGTCTATTTTGTTTCCCCTTCTCAGTGGAATTCAAGCATCCTCCCTTAGGTTCTTTTTGTTACTTAGCTTCTTTGGGCCAGTAGTTCCCACTGTCTTTATGCAGCCCTCTGTGTTCAGCAAAATGGTAGTCGTAGCTTTTGCCTGTCAGATGATTGCCTAGAACTTTCCATTTAGGCCTTGGGTTGATATTTGACTACACTTTCTTTCAGTGATCAGCCTTACCTTACCTCCAGGACATCTCCAAGATTATGCTGATTTCTCACCTAAACATCCTGACCCTCTATGACATTCTCTCATCCCCACTGTGGATACACAGCAGGGGGCAGCTTCCTTCCATAATCTGGAACCAGAGGAACACTCCTGGAGCCCTAGGAATACCTGTGTCTGAGGCATGCTGCCAACCAGTGTACTTTGGGCTGAAGTCCAAAAAAAATCTGACCAACTCTGATTCATGTCCGCAGGTGTCAAACTGTAATGTATACGGGGTCACATAAGGTTTCCAAGTGACACTTAAGCCGCTAGTTCAGCACCTACACTTTCAATATTGAGGACTTGAAGATTTAGTCCTTACAGATATGCATTGCTTGTTTATAAGATGCCAAGAACTAATGAAGTGCTCCTAGGATTGGCTCAGTAATCAAGGATCTCCTCTCTAGTATCTGCTCTATAAACTTCATCAGCACAAGATAACTACCAAGCTCTAGGCACTAGATCTCACAGGAACAAAGAATGAACAAGAAGAGGATGGGTATTTCCCCCAACTTTCAGGAAATAAAATTACTACAAAGTTCCTAGTCTCTAACTGACATCTCATGGGTTAGAGCTGTGTCTCATTGTCCATCCTTGAACCAGTCATTATCCAGGGGCGTCAGATTACCATGACTAGGTTAAGTCAATCATTTTTCTCCCATGGGACTAAGGATATTTTTATCTGAATTAAAATATCCATTAGCTATGACCTTCCACCTCTGTATTTGTCAGGCTCTGACAGAGCCTCTCAGAAGACAGCCAACCATTGGACTGAGCTTGGGGGTCCCCGATGGAGGAGTTGGAGAAGGGACTGAAGGAGCTGAGGAAGTTTGCAGCCCCATGGAGGGAGCAACAGTGTCAAAAGGCCAAACCCCCAGAAGCTCCCGGGGACTAGACCATCAACCAAAAAATACACATGGAGCCTTCCATGGTGCTGGCCACATATGTAGCAGAGGATGGCCTTGTTGGACATCAGTGGGAGGAGAGGCCCTTGGGTCTGAGGGTATTCGATGCTCCAGTGTAGGTGAATGGGAGGGCTGGAGGACAGGAGTGCGTGGGTGGGGGCAGGGGGAGGGGGAGGGGATAAGGGGTTTCCAAAGGGAAGACCTGGAAAGGGGAAAACATTTGAAATGTAAATAAAGAAAATAAACAGCAGCAGCAGCAACAACAACAACAAAAACTCCATTGGCAAACAAGAAGAATAGAGAAGTTGTAGGGGCCACAGGGGCTTCCCAGGCAAGCACCAACCATTCTGCTAATTTTGCCCTCTTTAGGGAGAAGCCTTCAAGGGAGAGCCAATAAAAGTTGAGGAGACCAGCAGAAAGTCTAGAAGCAGCATCAAAAGGTCTCGGGTGGGTTAAGGGAAAGGAGATGGCTCGGTTGCTAAAGTACTACTTGCCCTGGAAGGGGGCGGCCCTGAGTTTGACGCCCACAATCTATGTGCAAACAGCTGAGCATGGCAGTGTGTGCTTGCAGTCCACCACTAGGAGGTGGAGGCAGGGCAGATTCCTGTGGCTTGCTGACCCAGAAGCCTAGTCTACACAGTGAGTTGTAGAGCAGTGAGAGACTGTCTCCATACAAAGGTGGGGCTAGCAAGACGGTATAGCACACAAGTGCCCTTGCAATGCAAGCTTGACAATATGAGTTTGCTCTCCAGAATCCATATAAAGCTTGAAAGAGAGAAACAACTCCACAAAGTTGCCCCCTGACTTTAATGTGAGTGCCAAGCACACTGTGACACACATACCCCCTCCCCCACACCAAACACACAACAACAACAACAACAATAATAAATATAGTTTAAAAGTGTATGTTACCTAAGGACTAACACCTGAAGTTATCCTCTGACCTTCACATGCACAAATGTACACATATGCAAATACTCACATCTTTGTGTGGGTGCATGCCCCCAACACATATTCATGCACACATATGCACAGGGTCTTAAGGGGGTAGAGGAGGTCTGTAGGTAAGAGAATAGGAAAGAGATCAACATCAGGCTCCCTAGGATGCTTATCAGAGCAAGGAAGCTCTTCTTCGGGGGTGGTCTCATTCAGAGGTGGTCCAAGCAAGTAGTAGCTGTGCACATGCATGGGGTAGTCATTGCTACACACCAAACTGTCTCAGAACTCACACGTTTAGGGGCATAACAATTAGTACTGCTCTTAGGCCTGTGACATGGAGAAAGCAATGCGAACAGAAAGTGCAGCCCTGAGTCCTGCCTCCCTAGCCAGATGACCTCCCAGACTCTGGTGAGAATGCTCCCGCTCCTGTCTTGCTCGCCTCTGTGCCTCTGTCCCTCTTTGTTGATTGTAACTGCCTGGAGATCAGCTGATGCTGCTGGCAGGGCCGAGTGAGCTGGCATGATGTTTCTGCCACAGGAGAAAGGGGCACTTGTTGTGGGGGAAGGATTCCTAGTCCTCAGTGCTGAGAAGTCAGAGAGGCCAGAGGGTACTCTGGGGACACCACGTCCTCTCTGCTAAGGCCCCCGGAGCTGCTGTGGCTTAGTGTTCATCTATGCTGTTCCTGTCTCTAAATTCTCTCTTCTCCTTCTGAGTCTGATTTCTTCTCCAGTATCACTTCCTGGTCTCCTCAAGTCTAAAGCAGCCCGCTTCCCTTAGGCACACTTGTTACTCTCTGACAGCTGCTCATTTTTCCTGATGGGAGCATTCTTTACAATTTGCAATTACTTGCTGGTGTGTTGTCTCTGAGTCTGAAGCTGGGTGAGGGCAGGGGTCATTCCTATCCCCATCCCACCTGCTCAGCCCAGAGAGCTGCATGCAGTGTTCACACAGTAAATCATTGTCGAATGAATGAAAACATGAATGAACAGATATATACGGAAACTGTTTTCTGTCTCAGGGATCCAGAGTAAACATTTAAATGAAGCAAAGAAAGTAAATGGAGCTATGATGGGTGACCCTTCCCACTGCAGGCAGGGCTCAGATAACTTCTAGATGAACTGGTGAAAATGTGGTTGATCTGTAGCCAGTATTCTGGACGAGGCAAGAGGAAGCAGCAGAACTTCAGGTGTCAGCTTGCCTGGGTTAAGGGACAGCCAAGAAGCTGGTCAAACTGGGTGTCGCCAAGAATGTGTGTGGAAGAACCTGGGATTTAAATCAGTTGAATGAAAGAGAAGACTATGGCCCAAATCCAGTGAAGAATCCAAGGAAGGGCGGAGACAGCCACCTTCACCTGCCACTGCAGAGCACAGTCTGACGTTCTCCAGCCTTTGGACCCAGACTTGAACCAGATGTCCCCTGAGTTCTTGGGCGTTGGGCTCCAGGCTAAATTTATCACACCATTTGCACTTCTTGCTTCCAAAGCTTTTGGTTATGGTCTGAGCTCTGTTGGTCATTCAGCTTTCAGAAGGCCTTTTGTGGGACTTTAGCCCTGAAAACTGCATGACTCAGTTCCTTAGTCTCTTTTTCTATGTATGCATATGTGAATGTATCTGTTTACTTATCCCTATCCATAGATGTATATGTACATATATATTATCTATCACATATATGTGGTATGTATATTTATATCTTCTTCTAATCATCTATTCATCTATCCTTCTATCTATTCACCCATCCTTTTTATACATCCATTCATTCATCCTTCTGTCTATTCATCTATCTATACAATATCCGTCCTTCCATCTATCTATCCACCCACCAATTACTTATCTTTCCATCCAGTATCCTTCCTTCCTTCTTCCTTCCTTTTTGCTTTCCATCCATCTACCCCATTGGCTCCATGTCTGTCCAGGGCAAAGCTCTCCAACTGATGATTAGAGCCTGAAGATCGCCACTTTCCTAAAGAAGACACTTAACCCGAGAGCCCCACCAACACCCTCTTCTTGCACACCGATAATAAATCGTCCCTTGGTTAGCTCCTATGATCCCTGCTGTTCCAGTTTCTGAGTTTAGAAACCCCATCACTTTTGGTGGCATGGGGGCAGGAAGAGGCTGGGATCCTGGGCTAAGGGTTCCACTCCACTGAGCCATGTGATGGGTGGGAAATTGACTAGAATGAGGGACTATGACCCAGAACAGCAAATTTGTTCCCTGAAAAGCCCAGACTTTAATAGCTGGGTGGAGCTGAGAGAAACACCAATTGCTCACACCTGGCTGGAAACTCACTTTTGCTGTCATAGCAGCAGCTTGAAAAGGTTCTGCCTGCTTGTATCATGGCTTGTCCATGTGGTGACAGTAAAAACCATCCAGGCTAGTGATCCCATGGAAGGTCAATCAAATAGTGAGTTTTAGAAAAGCAGAGCCAGCTGGTCCCAGCCTGCCACATCCCTGATCACCAGGGTTGGTGTGCAAAGAAAGCCACCAAACAACCTGCACCATAGCACTGTGAGTCAGCTAGGCAACAGGCTTGCTACAGCTAGGATCTAAAAAATGCTCCTCAAAGGCCAGCATGTTGAAGGCATGGTCTCAAGGCTGGTGTTTGGAGATGGCTCCTTTAAGAAGTGAAGCCTTGTGGATGGATTTATAGGTTATTGGGAGAGTGCTCCTAAAGTGAATTGTGAAAACGAAGCTCTTGTTTTATGCTTCTTTGCTTCCTGTCCATGAGGTGAATCATTTTGTTCTGTCCATGAACTCTCTGACATTGCTGTGTGCTACCAGACCTAAAATTAATGGGTTCAGCTGACCTGGAATCAGAGATTCTAAAACCACAGGCCTTGTCTCTCTTCTTACTTTTTAAAGTTGCGTGTGTGTGTGTGTGTGTGTGTGTGTGTGTGTGTGTTGATGTACATGCCAGACATCCTCCTCCAGGCTAGTTATAAGGGCTGACAAGAATGAGGGTTTGTGTAAACAGCTGAAATGCTACTGAAAGCTACTTTTAGAAACCCTCACATTTGCTTTCTGACTGGCTCACTTGAACCTGCATGAGTGCGTGCTAGCCACTGGGTTTTAGTGGCTAAGCAAATGCCATGCAGTCTCTGTCTGGTATTCCCAGCTCAAGTGGTGGTGAGTGCTGTGGTGAGTGAGAATGTGTAACAGGTGTCAGTCATATGGGCTTTCTTGAGGACATGCGAGTCAGACTAATGGGAGAAGAGGGCGTATTCCACAAAGCAGGAGCGGTATGTGATAAAACCCTGTGGTTGTAAGGAAAGGGAGGCCAGGGTATCTAAAGCAGAAAGGAATGGAAGTCTGGTGGCTCCAGGTATCCCTGTAACCTAGGAGAGTTGGGCAAAACAGGCACAAGTAGAGCCTGACAGATCCACCATACACTCCAATCTAAGATGAGGGAAGAACAGCCCAACCAACAAAGGGTTGAAAATAGAGGCCATCAGGTCCCCTGGTGCACTTAGAGTCCCGGACAAATATCCTCAGGGAACCAGGTATGGTCTCTAAGAATGCTCTTTGCTATGATCTCCTGGGGGAGGGGGTGTGTGTCACAGATCGAGGGAGCTGCACCATTCTCTGTCAAAATGCAGAGGGCCAAATCATCCTATGGATCCTTCTACTTGCATTGGAGGATTCCAAGGTAGACATTGCCTTCCCCCCTCCAGGAGCTCAAGAACCAAAATGCTGATTTTGAACCAGTGCTTCAAGCCTGCCAAGCATTTGTAGAAGGTAAGGCTTCACGCAGTTTTCCAGGGCATTCTCTTAGTTCTTTGCTCTTCTGATAACTCCTCTCTCTCTCTCTCTCTCTCTCTCTCTCTCTGTGTGTGTGTGTGTGTGTGTGTGTGTGTGTGTGTGTTCATTGCTGTGTATCTGTTTCCTCTAAAATTGAAAGATTCCATTCAGCAGGGAAGCTCTTTAAGCAGGAAAGTGATCAGACTCTAGGCCCCCATCTTCCCAAAAGTCAACAAGCAGAGCTACTTCAGGAAGTCCTTGAAACTGACAAGACTCTAGGCTCCATCTTCCCAAGAGTAAACAAGCCAAGCAACTGAGAGTCACTCTCAGGAGAGCCAAGCTGCAAAGAAGTCTCAGACCAGACCAGCTGCCTGAAGAAGCAGAATCAAGCCGAGCTGCCTGGCAGAGTTTAGTCCACCAGAAGCACTTGGAGAGGACTCTCACCTACCTGTTGATCTTCTTACAGGCTCTACAGTGTGCTCCAGGCTCCCAGCTTTGTGAGCTGTCACACATGCTGGGGTGGGCTTTGATGATGCATTGGTCTTTGGGTCATATCTGCTCCTGTAAACCCCAATAAAACTCACTGCTTCACCAAGTTGGGCTTTGGCAGGGTCAGTACCTGTCTGCTGTCCGGGGTGAGTAGACATGTGTTTAGCATCTCCTGGGAAGAACCTGTCCTATTTCTTCCCTCTTCTTCTTTCTCCCCTCTCTTTACCCCTCCCTTCTCCCACACTTGTGGCCCTCCCCCCCACTACTCTCTTCTCTTTATTCCATGACTTTTCCCTTTTGCTGTTTTCATCTCTCCATATTTACTCTTATCCTTCCCTTTTCCTCTTTTCCATTCTTTCTTTTTTGCCGATTCCTATCTTTTCTAATTTTTCAAGAGAGACTTTCTCTGTATATCCTTGGCTGGCCCAGAATTCACTCTGTAGACCAGGCTGGCCTCCAACTCAAGAGATCTGCCCACCTCTGTCTCCTGAGTGCTGGGATTAAATGTGTGCACCACCACTGCTCAGATGCTGCTTTCTTTTGATTTGTATATTGATTTCTGTCTCGTGTGAATATGCATACATATAGAAGTACTTCATATGACTGGTTTATTGTTCATTAAATATTCTTGGCGGTTAACTTTTGTGTCTCTCCTAAAACCCTTTTCTATGTCAGTATGACGGGAACAGACTTCTGTGTTATCCTCTAAAACCTTTGCTGTTTCACCTGAAGTCTGTCCTCCCTCTCTGATTGGTTCTGCTTCTAGAGTGAGATAATAGCTAAGCCTCATCTCCTCTACATATGCAGTTACCTAACTCCCTTCAGTGAAATGTTGTTTCTACCCACTGTGCAACAGAGCACCTTCCCCCAACACATCAGAGGACAATGCACATGTATGGCTGTTTCTAGACACTGCCCATTCTGTTCTTTTGATCTACTTGGTTTTCCTACATTGATAACATTTCTATAATCACTTTTGTAGCAGGCCTTCATAAGCAGTCTTTTCCTGCTTTTTTCCACTGTGATCTTCAAGGTTGTGCTAGCTATTTTTCAATCTGTGTATTTCCACATAAATAACAATAAGTCTCTTAGTTTTCACATGCAAAGTGCGGCTGGCACCTTCACTGGCATCTCACTAAATTTGTAGAGCAATTTAAGACAAACTGGCTATCAAATATCTATAAACTGTAATATCAAATATGGGAACATGAGACATTTTGCATTTACTTAGTTTTCTTTTTTCCTCAAAGTAATATGTAGTTTCCTTTAGATTTATTTCATTTAACTTGTCTCAAGTTATTTGATAGGTTTTTTTTTAATATTAGTTATTTGAGAATTTCCTGTAAAGTATTATGCTCATATTCCCCTCTTTCCCCAATTTCTCTTAGGCCCATCCCCCCTTCCTTCACTACCCAGCCAATTTTCTGTCTTTTTTTTTCCTAAATAAGAAAATTAAGTTCAATTTATGCTGCTCATATGCTCTTGAACATGTTCTTTTCTACTGTTGTGTGGTCAATGTAAAAGGGGCCACACTGATTCTCCCTCTCCCAGCTGGAATCAATTGTCAATAAGCTACTAAGCCAGGGGTTGCACCTCATGGTCCCCTCCCCTCCTACTCTTACTTGCTAACTAGACACAGTGTTCAACTAACTCCTAATGACTTATGACTGTACACCCAAATTAGGCAATTCTCATCCCTCACCACAGAATCTTCTTTTTACAGTAGGCGATCATGAACACAGATATGACTTGTTAAGGTGCGAAGAGTAAGAGATCGAGGAATGCTCAGCTGTAAATGGGATGTCTATATCATACTCCGTTCTCCAAGGCTCTGGGATTAACCTGGAAGAGGAAGTGGAAAGACTGCAAGAGACAGAGATGGTGGATGACTGACTACAAGGAAACTGCCTACTGGACACAGCAAGGTGATTGCCTGTATGAAGTGACAGCATTGTGACAGCATGCACAAAGCCATGCAAATTCCAGCCAGACAAAATCCCACACATGCTTGATATTTTAATACTAGTAGAGCTAATAATACCTCTTTAATTCTTCTTCTTTTATTGGCTAGGGTTTCACCTCACTGTGTATCACAGAATGGCCTGGAATCTACAACCCTCTTGCCTCAGCCTTCTCAGTGCTGGGATTAGCAGTTGTACAACTCAATTCCAGGCTTATAATGGCCTGTTTAAAATTCCATTTTCTTATTGCTTTCTCTCAGTCTGAAGAAATTCTTAGATTGTGCTAAAATGTCTCCAGTCCCAGTGTATATCATTTGTATATACCTTGTGTATTTCATACGTGTTTGCATGTACCAACACCAATCCATACACTTTTCCTTTATTTCATGGCTCAGTTGCACTTGCTTTGTTGCTGATTCAGTGTTGAGAAGAAGTGATGGCGAGTGCTCTGTTGTTTTAAATTCAGCATTATTATTATTTATTTGCTTACCCATTTATTTTCCATTAAGTGAGATTTCCTTTGAAGATTGTTGTCGGGAGAGAAGGTACCCTTCCATTCTTAATTTCCCCCCAATTTTTAAAAATCATAAACAGTTATAAGATTTATAAACACCGAGATTAAATATAAATTTTCACTCCTTGATTCTATGAAAATAAAGAATTATGCTATTTGATTTTCCAACATTAAATTTTCCTTGAATCCCTGAAATAAACCCAA
Organism: Rhynchomys soricoides; assembly: GCA_019843965.1. Taxonomy (NCBI): domain Eukaryota; kingdom Metazoa; phylum Chordata; class Mammalia; order Rodentia; family Muridae; genus Rhynchomys; species Rhynchomys soricoides. The sequence continues at coordinate 11,531,586 of JADRCH010000050.1, forward strand.
GTGGCCATGATATGTTATTTTGAATTGCTACATATGAATTGAGGTTTTTGTATATTTTTACTTGAGCTCTATTTTCCTGAGCAGCAATTGCATGTAATTTTTCCTTTCTTGTAATGCACTTGTCAAGTTGCTGTTAAAATTATGCTGGCTACATAAAATTAGCTGATTTTTTTTCTATTTTCTGAAAGAGTGCATTTAAGATTGGCAACTTAATTTTTTCCCCTAAAATTGTATAAGAACTTAGCAGTAGAGTCATTTGGGCCCAGAATTTTCTTCACAGGTTTAAGATAAGGAGCAATTTCTTGAGCTGTTTGAACTGTTAAGATTTCAATTTCTTTTTATGTCAACCTAAAATGTGTTTTTATTTCCTTCTTGGAATTTATCTGTTTTATTAAAAATGTTAAACTTATATTATTCAGCATCAAATCATTCATGATATCACTATTTTTATAACTGTAATGATGACTCCACTTACTCTTGAAGTAGGCTTCTTTCACTTTTTCTTCAACCCACCTAGAGTTTTACAAAATCCACTAGGGTTTTCAAAAAAGCAAAAGTTAACTTTATTTTTTAAAGATATTTAGTTTTTATTTGTGTGTGTGTGTGTGTGTGTGTGTGAGAGAGAGAGAGAGAGAGAGAGAGAGAGAGAGAGAGAGAGAGAGAGAGAGATTCTGTGCGTACATGTGAGGAGTACCCAGGTACCACGGGGACTTTAAAAGCTTGTCCGAGCCTCTGGTGCTAGAACGAGTGCTCCTAACTACTTCGCCGCCCCTCCGGCCCTGTGCCTTTTCCCTTGTTGTACATCTGGTCTTTATTAATTGGCTTCTGCCTTTTCTACTTTCTAACTGCTTTTTCCTTGGGGTTAATTGTTTGTTGCCAGAAACGTTTTGAAAGGGATACGTGGGCAATTGACTTTTCCCCTTTTCTTTCATAACATGAGCATTTAAAACATAAACTAGCATCTCTTTAGGATTTTAACCCTTCATGTACTTACTACTATGGATGCTCTCAAATACTTCTAAGTAATAATTTTGCAAATCTGCCCAGCTTTTCTACTTCTTCTATATGTCATAACATTAAAACCCAAAGCATCAACTTAACTTTTAAAGACCCATAATTATAATGGAAAAAAGTAAGAATCTTTTAGGGAGTGGGTGGCACAACACATCTTTTATCTTAATGAACTCTGCTCTATAGTTCTATAAAGTGTGACCACTAGAGAATTTTTAATGAGGATCAAATCTGTATTTTAGGATGTATAATTAATGTTTACAAATAGCTCCTCTGTTAGAAGGCAGAGGGGTTAACTATGCATGGTGAAATCAAACTGCCTTGGTTTGAACATCCGCCCTGGTACTTTTTAGCTATGTGACCTTGGATAAATTATATAACTTTCCCAGTCTTCATCATTTACCAAGTAAATATAATGGAACAGCTAACTCTTGCAGTTATTGTACTAGAGTCAAATGAGATTGTGTCTATCATTTAATGATATTTTAGATATAGAAAAAGACTTGGAGACATAAAGTAACTTGTGCAGATTCACCCTGCTTGTGCTAGGACTGGAGTACAGATTTAGATGTCTCCAAAACCAATGGCTCAAGCTGAATGAATGTAAGACAAATTGGTAGAAGAAGCAGGACAAGGTGACTCACATGATAGCCAGGAATAAAGCCCAGGGACCTATATTTGAGCTATGACAGTGTGAAGGGGGGAAGAAATCTGAGCATCATGACAAAGGAAATGCAGAATTTAATGACTATCTGGTGGTTGGACAGGAGTTGGGAGAAAGGAGTAAGAGCTGAGTCACAGCGCTAGATTGGGCTTCCATGAAATAGAAGAACCAAGAGAGGAAGTGAGCATCCAGGAGTGGTGCTGTTCTTGGCTTCAGGCACACAGAGAAAGAGCCATTGGATGCAGAATCAAAGCAAGGGACTGTAGACAGAATCCATGGAAAGGAGGCAGTTAAAGCCTTAGCAGTATGTGTGATCCCTAAGTGAGAGAAAAAGAGGCAGGAACAAAGCCCCAAGGATTGAACCTTGGGACAGAGCCAATGTTTATTTATGGATGTTCTAGAAGGGAATAAATAGGCATGTAGATAAGGGAACTGGTGAATGTAATCTACTCAGACTTTCAATAAGCCTTTGGCAAGATTCCATTTCAAAAACTATAAGAAATCACCGCATGATGGGCACGTGGGGAAAGCAGTTTTGTTAAAAGCAGGGAATGGACTCAGAAAAGAATGGACAAGAGAAATGGATGATCATTTCTCCAAGGAGATAAGGATGAAGGATCAGTGCTAGGTCTTTACATGATCTTGATAAGGGCATTTCCAATAAATTCTCCACGTTTCTAGTTGACTTTAAATTATTTCCAGAAGCCAAGTACAAAACGTAAGATACTAGACTGTCGAGAGACTGGAAGAATCTGTGGATGGCAAAGCCAAAATAAGCCACTGGAGCCCAGTCCTACACATTGCCTCTTCCTGTAACTGAGGCCTGAGCTGTAAGCTTAGTCCTGACTCTGAGGCTAAGTCTATCTGTAATCTAGCCCAGCTTCCTTGGCCTTTGATGAAGTCAGACCTCTTTCAGGGATCTAATGGCCATCCTTGTCTCCAGCTTTAGAGTGTGGTTCAATACAACCCAGAAACTAGTTAACAGCACCTGCTGTGGGTTCAGTATCATGTAAGTACTACAGTAGACTCAGTCTTCAAGTAGTTCAAAATTGAGAGTTCTTGCCCTTATTAATTTCCAGAATACATTATATACAGGCCTGGGCACTTGCATTACTCTTATGAGTTGTAGAAATAGCAGGAACCAAATGTTCCTCTGATTTCCTACATGCTGCAGCCTGTAAGAGTTGGAGGTATGTGCTCCAGTGGTCAACAAACCCTCTCTGGGATTACGAGTAGAGAAGTCAACTGAATGTGGTAGGGGTGGACTGCAGCTGGCCTGCCTCATAACCAAACCTAATCTATCTGTACCATCAGATACACTATTTTCCAGGATCTAGCATCTTCTGGCTAAGGTCCACTTGGAGAACGGGGCCACAGCTGCCTGCACAGATTGCCTGCTCTGACAGCCCCTACCCAGCTCTTTGCAGAGGTGCTGCTTAGTACTGAGTGTTGTAAAAGTCCTCTGGATTGACTCACTTCTGCAATCTTCCCAGAACTGGATGCTAGATCTTTTATGAAGTGTTGTCTAAAATAGAAGATCTACAACTTTCTGCTAGCTGGTAGACTAGCTGTCAGTCACATTGAGAGCTTTAAAGTGACTAGTTAAAAATGAAAGAAAAAAAAAGTCTAATTTTATTTGAATTCATTGGTGTTTAAGCAGCCACATGTGCTAGGCTACCAGGCAGCCATAGGTGGATGGTACTGCCCCTCTCCCAGGCTGTGCTGCACTATCCTGTCTGTGGCTGGTGCTTTTGAGTCTCATCTGCTTGTGAGAGAAGACTTTGAAAAGAATGAGTATATAGATCTCATAGTGAACACTTTTTAGAGATTAAAAAAAAAATGGAGCATTGAGTTAAAGTAAAGAATTGGAGTTCAAACTAAGGAGCTGGTTTTAACCCATCAAAGATTACTTCTGATCTCAACAACTGAATATTGCAGCCTGAATGATCGATCAGTCAGGTATTGTGTCAAGATTCTTCAGTCTGAAGAATCTCTAAATTCAAGTAATCAAAAAAGGAAAATCAAACAGGGTTTGAAAGGTTGAAAGGATGCACACAGCAAAGTGTCCTGATGGGAAGGCCTTGGAGGTGGGGTAATTTAATTGCTGGAGACAAACTTGTTCAAAGGAACATGGCTCAATGCTGGGACAAAACTCTGTCTCCGTCCGTATGCAAATACTTCAGGAGTCTGAAGTCTCCAAACTGGAGTCTCAAGTGTTAGGATTCCCTTACCCATCCTTCAAGGACATAACCAACTGATCACAGTCTCTGCCACTTCCGTCCCAGAGTCACCCCGCCATCCTTGTCCGTGTGTGTGTGTGTGTGTGTGTGTGTGTGTGTGTGTGTGTGTGTGTG
>JADRCH010000050.1:11535624-11579785 GCA_019843965.1 Rhynchomys soricoides
GTGTGTGTGTGTGTGTGTGTGTGTGTGTGTGTGTGTGTGTGTGTGTGTGTCCCTGGCTTCTCTCCCTTCTGTTGTCTCTGCTCTCAGACTCTCTTCTTGCCTTGTGACCTCCTGGCCTTCCATAATGAAGATTAACATCTTTGGCTTTTGCTTTCTGGCTTCTAACACAATCAGCTTTGTCTTTGTATTCCCACGATCACCTGATGGGGTATATCAGCACCCAAGTCCCAAATGCTCAAGAGAGAATCTGGTTATTCAACTCTGTCACCATCAGCTGTGGTCAGGGTGACAGTAGTCACCTAGCATAGCACTACAGAGGCTGTGGGGCTGCTTCTCTGAGAAGGAAGATGGCTGGGGAGGCCATCTCTCTGTATGTGACACCCCTTACTTTACATACAAAGAAACAAAAGCCAAGTGAGTTTCCGTATTTTGCCCATGATCTTAATATATATTCCCTTACACCATATTTTAAATTAATTTTAAAATTTAACATATAAAATAATAGGATTTATTATGATGTTTTTACACATTTGTGTCATGGTGTTTTGTCCTAAGTCATCCATTTAACACACTGCTCTCTCAAGTGCTTTTCTACTCAGACAGCCCCTCCCTACCTTCTGCTGTCATGTCAAGACTTACATTACCTTCATGGTTTTTTTCTTTCTGTACCTCCCTTGAGATCTCTCCTTACTCTCTCATGGACACACACACACACACACACACAATTATCTGTTCTGCATACACAAGAAAACACGATATTTGTCTCTATGAGTCTGGCTTATTTCACTTAACATAGAGATTTCTAGTTCTACCCATTCACTTGTAAATGTCATCATTTCACTTTTTATCATGGCTGAACAAAATTCTACAGTGTGTGTTTCCCACATTTTCTTTATCCATTCGCCATTGCTGGGTCTCGGCTGGTCTATACCTTAGCTATTGTGAATGGCATAGACATAGATGCGTAAGTGTCTCAAGAGAAGCATGCTAACTTAGATTCCTTCACTTATGACTGAGTGGCATGCTGATTCTATTTTCAGCTTTGTCTGAGGAATCTCTGTATTGATTTCCACAATGGTAGTAGCAGTTTGCTTTTATAGCAAAAGCATATAAGGGTTCCTTTTCCCCCACATCTCTGCCACATTTGGTGGTAGTGATTTTCTTGATGGCAGCTATTCAAACCAGAAGGAGATAGGGTCTCGTTAACTTGACTTGGCTTGATGGTTAAAGATTTTGAACCTATTTTAAAATGTTTCTTGGTCATTAATATGTTTGTTTTTGAGAACTGTCTATTCAGTCCATTAACCCATTTATTGATTGGATAAGATGATTTTCTTGTTGTTTAATTTTTGCAGTTCTTTATATATTAGAGATATTAATCCATGTGTTATGTAGCTGGCAAAGTACTTTTTCCCCATCTGTAGGGTGTATCTTTTCTCTGGTAATATCTGCTTACCTATGGAACAGCTTATAAATTTCATGCAATCTCGTTTGTCAATTCTTGGGGTTATTGTCTGTACTAGGAAGAATACCCAATACCTATAGGATGGGCTGATTCCCTGTGTTTTCCTTCATTTCAGAGTTTTTAAGGTCATTGGTCCATTTTGAATTAATTCCTGTGCTATATGAGAAATATGGACCAAGTTCTATTTTTCTATGTGCAGGTATCCAATTTCTACAGCACCTTTGTAGAAAGATGGATTTTTTTTAAAAATAGAAGTATACTTTTGACAATTCTTTTAAAACTTGGGCAGCTGTAGGTATATAGATTTTTTTTTCAGAATTCTCTATTTGATTCCATTTGTCTATGTGTTTCTTTTTATGTGAGTACCATGAAGTTTTTGTTATTTGGACCTTGTAGCATAATTTGAGATGAAGTATCTTGATGCCTCCTGCCTTTGTTCCTTCTTATTATAATTTGACTGTTCAGAGGCTTCTGTGCTTCTGGGTAAATTTTAGACCTTTAATGTTAGCATTGTTCTGTGAGCAATGTCACTGATGGTGGTTGTGGCAGATCTCCTGTACCACATTCCTGATACTGAAGTAGTAACCACAGGTAATTGCCTACTAGGTATTGTCTCTATGTCAGTAAAGTGCTGACTGGTATTTACAAATATTATTGCATATATTTATATATCTTAGGAATTAAATGATCTTTTAAAAAGATTTTTATATTTACTTTGTGTGTATGGGAGTATGTCTGAGTGTATGTCTGAGTAGCACACGTGTTTATGTATTCACAGAGTGAGAAGAGGGCATTAGATTTCCTGGAACTGGAGTTACAAGCAGTTGTGAGCTAAGTGCTAGAGCTGGAACCCAGATCTTCTGCAATATCAGCAATTTTTTTAACTGCTGAGCCATCTTTCCAGCCCATAAAATGAAATATTATTATTGTTTCCTTTCTACAAATAAAGTGAGTAATTAAACCAAAATTATATATCTAGTGTGTAGGAGAACTGGGTTCAAACCATAGCATTTCCAAATAGACCATTCACTATTTTATGATAGACTACCCTCTACTTCAAATAACAGAATAATTTATGGAGTTTATCATGCTGAAGATATGCTAAAGGCAGAGTATGCGGATGCATTCGGATCATGTTTGCATTAGAGAATTATTAATAGGCTGAGACCATCAAGAGGATCTATGGGTATTTAAATGTGCCAGGTGAAAGACCCTGTCCATGGGTGTCTAGCAAAACTCATATGAGTACATAATACATTTGAACTGAGTGAATGGGAAAAAAAGACATAGGAAGAAGACACCAGGGAGGAGAACCCTAGCTTCTAATCATGCACCCTGTCAGATGTCTATTTGTAACAGATAGATTTCTCATCTGAGAAGGCCCAATCTGGGAATGCTATGTTCTCATTTTGAGAAAGATCAGGAAAGTCTAGAGAGACAATAGCCATCAAACATTGTGTGGAAGTGCAGTCATGAGACCCTAGGACATGGGAAGTGCAGTCATGGAGACTGCATGGGGATGGGAACCAAGTAACAAGAAAGGCCAAAAGGATCTAATCCAATAGGGTTAGCTCAAGCCCCCAGTGGTGGGTGAAATTTCACTTACCAGGTAGGAACAATGTTGTGAGCAGACAGTTGCAAATGAGAGCAGTGAGCACTACAAAGAGGAGGCCTAAGGCATGGCCATAAGCAGTGTGATGTTGCCAATAATGAAAGACCCAGATGGCTCAGCAGTTAAGTGTACACACTGCTTGCAGGAGACCCAAGTTCAGTTACCAGCAACCATATTTGGTGGCCCACAGATATCTACAAGTTCACCTTCATACAATCCAATACCTACTTTTGGCCTCCATAGCCCTGCAGTCACATGGCATGGGTGTACTTACCCATCTACACACACACACACACACACACACACACACACACACACACTTAAAAGTGATTAGATATTTAATAATAAAGGTGTGACTGATACATGAGGTCATGGTGGGAAGTAAGGGTTCAGGAGTCTGAAGATGTGCTTTCTGTGCCATGGTAAGCAGATTGGACTCTATCCAAGTGATTAAAGCAGAAGAATATCAGGGTCAGATTCATGTTTTAAATATAGATTTTCCTGCTCTAAGGAGGATTGATTTAAGGAGGAACGGCTTAGGGGCAGGGAGACCTATTGGGAATCCAGGTAAGAAATGATGAGTGTCTGAACTGGGACAGGATTCCTGAGGAGGACTGAAAAGAAGAATTTTGAAAAACATTTATTAGGTTAAATTGGCAGGAAGAGTAATTGACATTGAATGGAGACAAGACAAAGGAGGTGACAGCTAGCATTCTGAAGGTTGTGACACAGAGCTGGCATGGCTGGGGAAGCCAGGAAGGAGAAGGAAGAGAGATCTGTTTGAGGGAGAATTCAGAGCACTTTTTCTGTGTGTCAAGTTGTTTCTAAGACAGAGGAAAATGTCTTGAGGGATCTTCAGAGGAGAGGCTGGCCTTGGGCATACACATTTGGAAATAGCCGGTCAAAACCTCCCTGAGTGAGTTCATCATTGGTGAGCACAGAAAGAGAGGGCCTAGAGCTAAACTCCAGAGGACAGCAGCCTTTTAAGACATGGAGAGAAATGCGCAAAAGGAACAGAGAGAATAGAGGCTTCAAGGGGAGTTTTCCAACGCAGGAGGAGTCACCTATAGAGTACAATAGAAAAATCCAGTAAGCTAAGGACTAATGCTCAGTCCTAGGAGGTGGCAAATCACAGATCGTTGGCCATGGCAGGCTGATATCTATGAATTGGTGAAGTAGGGCAGATTTCAGTGGCTTAAGTGGTAGATAGCACAAGCCTTCGGAGTCAAAGGCTGAGAAGAGAATTGTCCTAATTAGGATTAACAACTATGATATCTGAGTATCCAGCCAAATCCACAGGGAAAGCTGTTAGCTAGAAGTGGTCAATACAGAAACATGGGTAGTTTGCAGAACATTCCTTCTCTAGAGTAGCAGAAACAGAAATCAGGGAACAAGGCAGATGCGCTGGTGGTATGAATATAGCAGCTCTGTGAGCTGACTGGCAGAGCGAGGGAAAAGCATAAGACACGTGGAAGGGACCAGTGTTTCTAGAGGAATTGAGAGAAAGGAGCAAAAGGTCCTTTTGCTCAGGGGTCTTCTGTTTACTGGCTTGTAGGGTGCCCTTTTGCTTTTGTTTTTGTTTTTGGTTTGGTTTGTCCAGTAGGCACATTATGATCACCTTGGCAGGCATAGAGGAAGAAATATTCAGTGGCAAGTGTGACAGTTGATGGGATAAGAGTCCAGAGGAGATGGGAGAAGGGAGGGCTCACGGAGGACACAGAAGCTGGCAAGTTGGAAGCAGGGTTCTCTTTAGATGAGTTGAGAGTAGGCAAATGAATACATATGCAGAAGGACGAGAGTCAGAGGACTCTGTGGCCTCAGATGTCCTGACAAAGGACATGGAATCTGCTCTTCTCTAGGCATGTGTGTGAGCCTGGAGCACATAGATTGGAAACTGAGGACATCTCCGGGAGGAACCAAGAGACAAGTAAAACATGTATTATGCCAGAAGCAGTGTGGGGCATCACTTGAAATCAGACCAATGTTAATAATGCTCTAAGACAGAAATGAAGAGCATTGGATCAGAGTCCCTTACCCAGGACTGGTTAAGGTATAGACCATAGAGGAAAGACAGAAGACATCAAGACTTCAATACTTTCTGCAGGTATCTCACCCTCTGCTCCCACCTTAGATGTCGGTGATGACTTTAGGCCTTTGGAGAGAGGTGTTGTGGGGACAAGCCTTTCAAGTACAGGCTCTTCTTTTTCTTCCCTACTTCCATCTCCAAAATGGAAAAGACCTAAGCCAAGAGCTACAGCCGCACTGCCCTAACCCACCTCTTCAATTCATTTTTGAACGTTAGTGAGTGCCTTCAAGGTGCAAGCACCAGGATCATTGCATAGATGGGCGACAGAGAAAACAAACACAAGTCACTGTCCTTAGCTGCATGGTCCTGTCAGGGTACTTCTAATAATATATTCAGCACACTCCATGCAGATACTAAGCCAGGACAGAATCAAGGACCTGGGAGAGTCCTGTCTTCCTCTGTCTTATATGACCAACCCATATAATAATGGTCCTTCATTTTCATGAATGCTTAAAATATCAGAAGACACATGTGATGACATGACTGAATCAGCTAAAAATGGCAGGCAGGAAGGCTGCCAGAAGCAAGCTGGTGAACACAAGCCACAGATTGGATGTGATAAAGACTGTCTCTTGGCCAGCCCTCTCTGGAAGTTTCCATGTGCCTTACATACAAACAAAAAGACCTGTAGGTATTCCTACCACAAAAAGCATATATCCCACTGCTTTTTCTTGTTGCCCTAAAGTTTCTACAATTACCCCACACAAGAATGAGTCAAATCTAAAAGCAGAGTCAGAGCAGTTGATTGCTACTGAGGGAGGGAGAAATACCTTTCTTTAGGAATGTAGCCACTGGTTGGATCCTTACACTCCAGTGGATGACCCAATGCCTAAATATATACAGGACAGCACTGATAGCACTCAGTGAAAGAGGATGTGTGGCTGAAGGGAGGATGTGATGGGGTCCTGCAGAGAGGTAGAGCAAGGAGGAGTAGGCTTGTAGATTTGATCAAGATATGCTGTCCATATGCATGAAAATATCAAAGGCTAAACAGAAATTGGGGTTTTAATGCACAGACTTATCAGCGTTGATATTCAACTACATTAATGCATTACAACATGCTTAGTGAGCAGCTAAACTCCCTATACTAACTCTGCAGGGCTCACTGCATTCGGCTCTATTGTTGCTTCCTCTGCCACCTTTGGATGATGCCTATCATCTACCTGTTCTTCCTGTTATGTCTTCTTCATGAAGAACCAGAGGATTATGATACTTTTGCTCCCATCAACTCTACTTGGCAACCTGCTACATAACAAGTATGCAATTAGTATGTAATTGTATGATGTTTCCTTGATTTCACTTAAGTTGAATTTTAAATCTCTAAACCAATTCAACCTCTGAATGTCAAAACTTATTTCTTCTCCCTTGAACTGAGGTTTATGATTGATTGACCTTCTTATGCCTTTTATTCATCCAATGTTTCTGAGCATAAACTAATCTTGATACTAAGAATGTAACAGGGAATAGAAATTTTCTGCCCTTAGGAAGTTTAATGTGAGGCACAGGCATAGGCAAAACAAAACAAACAAACAAAAATCCAGAACATTCTAGACAAAATGTCTTATGTATCCATTAGTATTTTTCATGTTCCTGGACCAAATACCGGGAAGGAAGCAATTTAAGGGAGGAAGGGTTAAGTTTGGCTCACGGTTCAGAGGGATACTGTCCATCACAGAAGAGACGTAATGGTATGAGGCAACTCACATTGTATCACAGGCAGTCAGAGATCAGCGCCAGATGAATATGGATGCTCCACTAATTTGCTCCTCTCTATTCAGTCTAGGACCTTCATCCATGGAATGGAGCTGCTCACATTCAGGGTGAGTCTTTCTGCAGTTGTGCTTCTATAGAAGCATCCTCATAGACTCGCAGAGATGGGTTTCCATTTTGTCACATAGGATTTCTCTACATTGGAATCTCTCCTAGAGTGAGGAGGGAAATGATATTTAGGAGGTAAATGGAGTGTGTTCAAAGTTTAGAAGGTTCACAGGGTCCCTACTCAGGGTTCTACATTTGCAGAAGAGAGAAGACAGTGGGGATGTAGTTTCCATGAATGGTCATCCATAATAGCATGGGCTTTTCCAAGATACAACTGACTTTGAGTCACCTGTGTTCCTCATCCCTTAATAAACTCATCCCTTCACTAAGCCAGACTTGGGTGGAATCTCTTCTTTCATCTGTTATTGGTGGCATGTCTAGGGTGAGTAGATGTTTGCTCATATCTCCCTAGGAAAAGTCACACAACATATGGTGATTCTTAATCCAGCCAAGCTGACAATTAACATTCACTTTCCCAAGTGCAGAGATAAGGAAACACATGGGTTTGGGTAGAGGCTGAGAGGTATTATCTAACTTGGTTTAAGTGGACAGCAGGTAGTAATGGGGTAGGCATCTTGTGATGAGCTGAATCCTAGAAGTGAAATACCTGGTACCTCCTGGTACATTCCTATCTCCAGCTCTGCTAACCCCATCCCTACAGCCAAGCTATGCTCAGAACCTTCCTACTGGAGAAAGGCAGAGAAACCAAGAAAAGGATAAGAATAGAGGTATTTTGTGGTTAACTGAATAGACTACCTCCACACCAGGCTCATATATTTGAATGCTTAGTCACCATGGGGTAGCACATTTGAGAAGGAATAGGAGTTGTTGCCTTAATGGAGGAAGTGTGTTACTGGGGGCTGGGGTGGGCATTGAGGTCTCAAAAGTCCATACCAGGCCCAGTTTCAATCAGTAATCCCCACCCCTTCTCTCTCTGCCTGAAGATCAGGATGTACCTCTCAACTACTTCTCCTGCACCATTCCTTGATAATGGACTAAACCTCTAAAACTGTAGGCATGCCCTCAATTAAACACTTTCTTTTATAAGTATTACCTTGGTCATGGTTTCTCTTTACACAGCTGCCCTAGGAAGAAAGTTGGAAGCTCACAGTGCTGAGTGATCCCAGTGAGGCTGGGAAACCCAACGGCCACAGAATTCTTTTCTGAGGGCAAAGGCCTGTCTTGCTGGCCAGTTACATCGTGGGCATTAGGAATACTTACTCAGAGCCTTCTAGAGATAAGCTTCTTGATGGAACAGGTACGATTTTTATTTTTATGTTCCCAGTGTCTTGCATAATGCCTTGTATAGATGTGAGTATTGAATGACGGATTGACAGTTTGAGCTCCTGCCTGGTCCTCCGCAGTCTAGCTACTTCTGAGTATAAACTAGGATGCCTCTCACCCCACCCCCAAAGACTCCCAGATGATCTAATTCTTGAGCACTTCCTGTTTCCTGTGGCCTTATCAAACCCCCAGAAAAGTCTCAGCTAAGTACTCAGTCTTCTTTCTAATACACTTTTCCAACATGGATTGCCTGAGTCAAGCACAACACAGAATTTTATTCATGTGGCCTCCTGATCTCTACCTTCTACTCTGTGTTTCATTTCTAACTTGTGGCAAAATGACAACTACATAATTTTAAATTTTACTGATTAGTTCTTTTTTCAACAGAAATGTTCAATTATATATTCTTAATACATTGAAGTAACTTAATACTTCTAGCCTTCTGTGAAACACTTTGATCATGGTAAAATGTTTAACAGCATAAAGAACAGCACCCCTCCCTGGTTATTGCTCCTGAGATATAGAACAGGGATGTACAAAGCAACATCACCAGGCCAGATTGACTGATTTAGTTTTATTGAACACACATTGGATAATAAAGTTTTATTGAAACACAGATGCACATACTAATTTATGTGCACTGTCCTTTTTTGCTTTTGGCTATTAGTGGCAGAGTTGAAAAGCTGTGACAGAAAATCAGAAAATATAGGTTGGGCATCTTTTATACTTACAGACCAAGTGTTTTAAATTTCACTATTCTCAAGCGTTGGAATATCATCCAACACAGTGTTAGTCATACTGAAGATTGGACTCAAGTTTAAAGTTTAAAAATGAAATTCGTTATGTCTCATTTATATGTTTTTCCTTTAGTCCTGGGGATTAGAGCTAGGATCTTGAACATGTTAGGCAAACATTCTACTTTACCACTCACTGAGCTATATTCTCTCTCTCTCTCTCTCTCTCTCTCTCTCTCTCTCTCTCTCTCCTTCTCTCTCTCTGAAAGTAATTTATATTAGACAGGTATCTGCAACTGTAATGAAACAAAATGTCTAAGAGAATTAATTTTGAAAGAAAGTATATTTGTGTTCATAGGGCTTCTTTTATTTTTGCTGTTTATTTGTTTTATATTGTTTTTGTTTCTTATTGAAACAGTTTCCAGCAGCCCAAGATGATTGGAACTTAATATGGAGCTGAGGTTGGGCTTGAACTTTTGGCCTTTCTACATTAATCTCCTGAGGGCTGGGATTATAGGCAGGAACCACATCCCTGGATTATGCCATTATGGTAGGCAAGCACTGTACCTGCTGAGCCGCATCTCCCCTGACCCATCCCAGCAACGTGCTTCTTAGAGCATATCTGGAGTAGCACCATCAGCTCCCTGGAAGTTATAGATGCATCTGGTGACCCTGCCTGGGCCTGCCTTCAGAACCAGACATTCTGTGGAGGATTCAGTAATCTTTGCTCTCATGGCTCCTCTGGTGATTATTCTGAGGCACACTATAGTCTGAGAAACCCATAGTAGTAATTAGTCAATGGCCATATTTTTAACCTCATTTCAAGGAAAGAAACGTTGTGCAAATCAGCTCCAACCTTCACACGGTGAGCATGGTGCCCATCCTCTCTGCTTGTCTCAGCAGTAGCTTTTCAGCCTAGGGCCCAGAAGCTTACTTCTGTGTTCTGGTTCTAGCCCACAGATATGTTCATTTAATCTTGAATCAGTTGACTTCTGGATGGCCTCTTCTTTTCATATTTTATGTATTTGTGTTGTTTTCAAGGAAGAGGGAATGTGCTGAAACTTGAATTTAGAGTCATGGTAGAGAAAACCAAAAGCATATTTACATTGACCTCTTAAGTTAAGCTGCCACAACACAGCCTTGTCTGTTATACACTCTGAGTGGACCACCAAAGTATCAGAAGCATATGCCACACACATTTCCTTATGGTTTGTAACCTAGGGCAAGGCGCTCAGCCCTATAAACCTTGGTTAATGCATCCACAAAAGGAGCATCAAGGTAACTACTTAGATGCTTTGCTGTGAGCATGAACACTGTACCCTTGCAGAGTGCCTGACTCATAACCAGTTCAAGATTTAGTTGCCTCCCCTTCGAACTTGGAACATGCATTAGATTGAATATTAACTTTATTAAGGTGTACACATCTAGGCTTCTGGTTATTTTGTCAATGTCTCACTTACCCAAATTCTGCTTATTATAACCCCTGATCACCAGAAATAATGCTATTGTAAAGCAGACATATGAAGTATTTCATCCTAAGCCATCAAGAGCAAGCCCGTTTGCTTTACTCTCCCATGGGGAACAGGGCCCATTGGCCTCACCCCTGTGTCTGGAGGGTTGGAGTCAGCATTAGTTACTTTTTTCATCGCAGTGATAAAAATGTCCAACAGAATCAGCTTAGGAGAGGAAATAATTCATCTTGGCTCATGGTTTCAGAGCGTTCAATTCATGGTCCCTTAGACTCAAAGTTTTTCATCATCATAGTAGACAGGAACAAAAGCAAAGATTCAGAATGACCAGGGAACCTTTAAAGTCACTCCTCTTGGGACCTACTTTCTTCAGATTGCTCACACTTCCTTTTGTTTCCAGAATCTCCCAAACAGAGCTGACTAGGGACCAACATTCAAGCCTGTGAGACACATCTGATTTTTAAACCATGACAGGGTCATGAGCAATACATGCTACACAAATGATTGACAACATCAAAAACTTTGATAATACTAGCAAAGCTGTCCAAGTACCACACCTCTACTCTCACAGATCACAAAAACAGTTCCAGAAAAGCTAAATCCACTTGTCCAAACTCAGCCAAACAGTTACAGAGCCAAGATTTAAACCAGGCACCATTGACCAGATAGTTAACCTCCATGGAATCCCAAGACTGGAGGGATGATGTCCTTCTTAGACAGTCATCTGGGTCTAAGATGCTGCATTCTATAGCTTGGATCATTCACAACTATCAGATCCTACAACCCAAGTTCACAGCAGTCCCCCAGGATGAATGGTCCCCTCAAGCACACTCAGTGGATCCTCAGGACACTTCCCACTGGAAATGTGTGCCTCTTTTGATGGGTATCTGTCTCTGCTGCTGGCTGCCTGTCCTTGAATATTTTAAGCCTCTTTGTTCCCTTCTCTGTTGCAGGTCTGTCACTGCCTAAGCTTCTCTTTGACTAATCCTGACTGTTTCTGTCACTCTTCTTCTTTCTTTCTTTAGCAACATTACTTTCATAGGCAGTGACAAGTCCCACCTGCAGTAGAACTATCTGTTTTGAAAGGAATGAACACTAATAAAGAAAAAAATCCTCTACTTGCACCCATTCCTGATTTCTTTCTCCTTAGGCAGTTTCCTTCCTGAGAAATTTTGTCTGCATGACAGCCATAGATGATCTAGGGAATCCTACACCATGGGTAGCCGTCTGGCTGACAGGATCAGGACCTGAGGATGCAGGAAACAGAATGAGCTGTGCTTGTGAGCAAAGGCCTCAGCATCCCTGGGTCCCACAGCAGACACCACGGGCTCCAGCTGGGATGATTCCAACTTGCATTGACTCAAAAATTGCTGTGATTTTGGTCTAAATAAGAACTGAAAGAGTGGGCTTGTGGAGCAAAAGCAACTCTGATTCCAGATGTCAGAGATGCGTCAGGCTTCCATATCTTTAAAGAGGTAGAAAAATAAGGAAAGACCACTCTTGGGCGTAAATGAAGGCAGCTGATTCCTGCAGCTAGCTGTAACATCATCTCTCCCTTCCCATGAACACCAATGCATTGAAACTACGGAGACCCCTGTGGTGTCCAAGCTGAATCCTGATCACAGTTGTAGCACGTACCTGCTATCTGGTCCAGCACTCATTCATCCCTTTGGGCCTATAAGTAGTGAGTACTGTAGGATCTGGAGCCTCAGCAATGCAGAGAAGCTGATCATGGGATTGACATGAACTGACATTTTAGCTGTCTTCAGTACATACTGTAGAGTTTAAGGTGAAGTGTATGGGTAAACTGATCCTTCTTTCATTTTAGAGAAACCTTCCTCCTTCTTCCTTCCCTGTTATCCTGTCTGCTCAGGAGCCACCTGAGAATATATTTCCTCTGAGGCACACCGGGATGCCAGGAAGTCAGCTGCATTTCCTGTGAAGTCACCACAAGGGAGGAGCACTGCCAGGGAGGAGTGGAGTGGAGACATAGTAACTCCTCCATCTTCATCTTCTGGGTGAGTGTAAATTCTAATAGTGGCTTAGTTTTGAGAAATATGCATGAGACAGAAAGTATGCATGTAAGAAATCAGGCAGGAGGACGGCAGTACCAATGTGCTTTTCTCCATCCCATAAGCATTTATTGGACACCTATAATGGGTCTGGAAACCTTCTGGGCACTGCAGGATTGTGACCAAAAGGATAGCAGTATCGCATTTGTGTCAATTCCATCTCCCAGCCATTTTTCCCCTAATCATTTAAATTAGCAATAACTAAATACAAATTATTGACTTTTTGGTGATATTTCTATACTTACAAATTGTGT
Source organism: Rhynchomys soricoides (assembly GCA_019843965.1). NCBI lineage: Eukaryota > Metazoa > Chordata > Mammalia > Rodentia > Muridae > Rhynchomys > Rhynchomys soricoides. The sequence goes on from JADRCH010000050.1 coordinate 11,548,419, forward strand.
GAATTGATTATGTCCCTTTTACGCTCCCCCACCCCTCCCTCTACCCTACATCCCTTCCTGGTCTCTAATAATGTCATCTCTTTGTAGATTATGTTTTATTTAGTTCCTACATACAAGAGAAACATATGTAATACTCATCTTCCTGTGTTTGATGTATTTCATGTAACAGGATATCCTCCTGCTCCATTTACTTTCTGAAAATGGCATGGCTTCATTCTTCTTTATGACCGGATAATAGTTCATTGTGTGTATTACATGCTCCTTCTCCATTCATCTCTTAATGGGCACCAAGGCTTGTTTCATACTTTAACTATTGTGAATCAATATAAGTATGACTGAGCATTGGTTTTGTTTCCTTCAAATAAATTTCAAAATAGTAGGTCTGAATATTATAGGATATGTTAGTTTTGGGGGGTGTGTTGGCTAATTCCATGTCAATAAGGTAGAGTCATTTGGGAAGGGGGAAACTCAGTTAAGAAAAGACACCACCAGATTGTCCTGAGGTGCATAATTTTCTTTAATAATTGATGTGGGTGGGCTCATAAAATGGAGTGGGAAGTGCCACCCCTGGACAGTGCCTCTCTCTCTCTCTCTCTCTCTCTCTCTCTCTCTGTCTCTGTCTCTGTGTGTGTGTGGGTGTGTGTGTGTGTGTGTCCATGTCCATGTCCATGTCCATGTATACGTATGTTGAGCAGGCCATGAGGGCAGTCAATAAGCATCACTCCTCAGTGGCTTCAGCTTCAATTTCTGGTTCCAGGTTCCTGCCTTGACTTTCTGCCCTGACTTCCCTGGATGATGGACAGCAAGCTGTAAGATGAAATAAACACTTTTCTTCCCACGTTGATTTTGTCATCATATTTTATCACCGCAATAGAAACCATAACTATGACAGGATGTGTTTGGGGGTCTCTTTGTGATGTTTTCTATAACGACTGTACTGGGTTACATTCCTACACTATGACCTGAGGGGTGATTCTGGTACATGATAACTTGTGCCCTTGTCTTCTCTTTCTGACAGTTATAACTCCCTACACTGACACTTTAGTAGAGTCTGTCCTGACTGTTTTCTGACATTGACAATGGCTCTCCCTGCCTCCAGCCCTAAGTCTTTCAATATGCATCCTCTCTTAATGCTGCCTGAATGATCTTCCTCACACAGCTCTACTTACATTACCCATTGGCTTAGAAACCCTGGAAGATCACCAATGTCTGTGCTGAAGGATCAATCTGAGATTCTTTGGCTCTGTTTTTGAGTCAGACCTACTCTCACTTTGAGCTGCAACTGTTCCCACCCTTAAACCCAGTATCACCTGTCAGATGCCCACACCCTCTATAAGATCTAGCAGAATGCTGGGTCCTCTGCATCTTGGCTATTCTGAGAGTGGCCTGGGCTTCTTTCTCATGTGCATAACATGCAGTGTGGTTGATTGGTGCATGGGAGCTTCTAGCTGTGGAGCTGGACATGGCTCATCTGTGTACTTGCTATGTGACCTTGACCAAGGCCCTGGACCTTTACAATTTGCTCTTTCTTTGCATTAACTTTAAGATTTAAGAGAGAGAGAGAGAGAGAGAGAGAGAGAGAGAGAGAGAGAACATGCATGGATGCATGGTATGGTGGCAGAGGCCAGAAGAGGGTGTAGGGTCTCCTGGAGCTGGAGTTACAGGTGGTTGTGAGCTGCTCTGTGTGGGTGCTGGGAATCTGACTCCAGGGCTTTGAGAGATCAATACCTGTCCTTAACCCTGAGCCTTCTTTCAGCCATGATACTTTCATTTCCATCAAATGAGACAAATGATACATTTCCTGCTCATGAGATGATAGTAATTATCAAATAAAATGAGCCACATAAAGAGTAACATTTTTCACACAGGATGTGTTTAATAGGTCAATATTGGTCTGTGTCCAGGGCGTACTGTGTTCAAGTATAGAGGTACATAAGGCAAATAGCACCCCTCAAGGAAAGTCCAGGAAACTTATTTAGTTTTTCATAAAAGTGCCTGTTTGTTGTGAACTACCATCCCATCACGGTACTAGAGGATACTAGAAGATAGGAGTCTGAGCTAACTGTCTGGTACTCTTTATTTAACACCCCACTAAAGACACACTAGCAATCAGTCTCATGCATTCTGGTTGATATCCTTTAACACTTTTGTGTAAGCAATCACACAGAATTGTCCTTCTGTGTGTGATTGACAGCATTTTCACACAGTATTCTCTAATTCATCTATGTTGTGTTACAACCACTTTAAGCTTGTCCCCTACTAGCCTACAAATACATAAGATTCAGACTATGGTTACTTTATTTGGCTTTGACAATTTCTGAGGGGTAACCCCTACTCTACTCTTCAAACTGCTGGCCTGGCTACCTCCCCAGCTGTGTCCCCCAGATATTTGCTGTTTCTCCTGGCCCTGTGCTCATTGTCCACCTCGCCTCATAGCGGCTTCTTCCTCTCTTCTTCTTTCTCCTTCTCCCTTTGGTCTCTCTTCCTCCAACCAGGTCACTCCAACCCCATGTGCCTCTAATCCTTCCAGTATTTGGCCAATTTTATTTAAACAATAGTTTTAATCAAGCTTGTAAACATGAGAAGTCACTCGCAGGCCTAGACCTTCAGGTATAGAATTTAGCATTACATTACAGAGCAGTAAACCTCAACAATTTTGCTACAGATCATTTTTTTATTGTTGAGTAATACTCTGCTATATGCATATATGATGTCTTCTTTATCCAGTCATCCCATCCACCACTAGGTATGTAAGTGGATTCTATAACTTAGCTATTGTAAACAGTACAGGAACACACACACACACACACACACACACACACACACACACACACACACGCAGGTGTCATTTTGATGAGCTGTTACTATTTCCTTTGTATATTTAACTTCTTGATAAATTTCCACACCGTTTCCCCAGATTTATAAACGATGGTTATCAGAACAGCTCAATATGGATATAAAAATAGATAGATCCATAGAACAGATGGGAAGACCCAGAAGTAACCAACTAATTTACAGCCAGATGATCCTCCACAAAGACACAGCAATCATGGGGAAAGGGTAGCCTCTTTAGTGCATGCTCCTGGAAACTAGATATGCACACATGGGTGAGCCTGGATGTCCACAAGTAGTTGAGCCTAACTTGTCCTCTGTCTCTCACGATGCACAGAGATCTACTCAGAATAAATCAAAGGCCTAAGTGTAAGATATAGATTCACACTCAGAAAACACACAGAGAAAGGATTCAGGACATTTATATAAGGAATACTTTCCAGCTAAGATCTGTAAAATACAGGAAACAAAAGCAAACAGGCAGGTTGGATTATCTCAATTCGAGAAGCTTCTGCACAGAAAAGGAAGACAGTTGAGTGGAAAGGCAAACCTCAGCGTGGCAAAGTGGGCAAACTTTCACTAACTCCCATTCTGAAAGAAGATCCACGAAACACAAGGGACATAAAGGACTCAGCAGCAGAAAGAAATCCGATTTAAAAATGGGCATCAGAAGAAGAAATTCAAATGGCCAACAAATCTATGGGGGGAAAAGCTCAACTTCGGTAGCCTCTGCAAATTGAACTTAAGTCATCAGGCTTAGTGGCAAGCACCTTTACCTAGTGGCCCATTTTGCTGGCCTCTGTTTTTCTTATTGTTCCTATTCATAATCTTCCCTTAGAGTTGTTCTTTTCATTGAAATATTGCTTGTGAAGAACAAAATTCCCAAATGCTGCAGCATTAAAAATAGAGTTTCTGTGAGTCACTTAATCAAAGGCCTAGAAGAGGGGCAGCCATTCAACCATTTCACTGAGGGCTTGCTGTCCCCAGATCTCTTCTCTGCCACCTGTGTGTAGGTGGAAGGCCGGCTGTGCTGTGGATACAGATGGCTGCGGTACCTCTGGACACATGTCCTGGAAGGATAAATGAGCACAGGACTTTCTGCTGATGAAGATGTCCTCTTTTAGTCCAGAAGCTCATCATGGAGTGCCCAAGGTCACCACTTGCCACAAGACAATGGAAGGACATGGACATTTTCAGGGAGATACATCATCCCTTTGAACTGAATCATGGTTTTGTATCTCTGCAAGACTTGGGAGACAATTAGCAGAGCTCACCACAATCCTCTACTTGGTTTTAAATTTGCAAAAACTCTGCTCAGGCCTGAACCAATTGGATGACTTAATTAGAAACAAGTATTTGGGAAGAGCTTTTAGTATTATTATTATTAAATACACTTAATTTTTTAGAACAGTTTTGAGATTCGCAGAAAACTCACAAAGATGATACAATTTCTGCTGACTACAACACCCAGTTTTTCTTATTGTTAACAGCTTACTTCACAGTACATTTGTTATAATGAGTCAGTGTTGATGTAGCTATTAGTTCGGCAGTTTATTAATCTTTCCTTAGTTTTTACTTAATGTCCTTTTTCTGTCTGTATGTCCCTTGTAGGGTACCATATCACATGTAGCTGTACTGTCTCTTTAGGCTCCTCTTGGCTGTCAGTTTCTCAATCTTTCTTTGGATTTGGTACTTTGACTCAGTGTGTGTGTGTGTGTGTGTAAGTGCAGGCACACGTGTGTGCTTGGGTTTCCATGAAATTGCACATAATGAGGAGGCTGGAGGTTAAGTTTATGGTGTCACATTTCCTACTGAGCCCCAAGAATCTGCTTATCTCTCCCCTCTCCAGCACTGATGTTACAGGCACAGTTACACCCAGCTTTTACACCAGTGCTAGGGATCTGAACTCAGACCCTCATGTTGATTCAGCAAGCACTTTTCTGACTGTGCCATCACCCTGGCTCTGCCTTATTTTTGAAACAGAGTCTCTCACTATCCTGGAGCTCACCTGAGAGGTTAGGCAGGCTGGTGAGGCCTGCAGAGCTGCTTTGCTCCAGCTCCCTAGTGCTGGAATTACAAGTGCACACCACTACATCTGTTTTTCCAACATGGGCTCTGGGGATTGAACCTGTCTCCTCATGTGTGTTAGACAAGCAGTTTATTGCTTAAGCTATCTACCCAGCCTCACTTTGACCATTTTGAGGAATTCTACCAGGTGTGACCAACCTTTTGTCAATGTGGGGTGATTCAGACATTTGTCAGCTAAAGAGCTGCTGCTTAAGAACTGCTCATTTGAGTTCCAAAAGCAATTGCAAAATGTGTTTTAAGTAAGTTTACATTTTCATGTTGGGCTATATTCATAGCTTCTCTGCTCGTGGGTTGCAGTAGGCTAAATCTCTTGGCTCTCATTGGAATTATGATTTGGTGGGCATAAGACCACAGAGGTAAAGTACCATTGTCATCATTTCATATCAAGAGTGCACGATGTCAACGTGAATGACATGGCCATCGTTGATGTTGGTCACCCTTGTAAGGTAGGCTTTACCAAGTTCTACACTGTAAAGTCACTTTTTAGCTTCTCTTTTCATTCTATACTCTTTGAGAGGCATTTACCATCTGAAGCCCACAATCACAGAGTAGAAAGATACACTATTGAAGGCAGCATATTCACATAAATGTCTAGATATTCTTATGCACAAGAGCCTAGCCTCTTCTCCATTCAGGAAATGTATGTACATATTCATTCAATCATTCTACTTATGCCAATATAAATTTATGAATATTTATCTTATACCTTGGTTGTTGATAAAATATTTCTTTACTTTCTTCTCCTAAATCTCCCGACTTTGCCCATGAGGCATGAGTTCAGTTACAGCCCTGTGACATCATACTCTCACCAGTGTGTGTGTGTGTGTGTGTGTGTTTGTGTGTGTGTGTGTGCGCACCCCATATTTTCTGACACTTCACAATGTTTTTCTAGTATTCATCATACCTTGATCCTCGAATGAGCCATTTCTCCAGGGAACCCTGAGTGTTTTTATTAGAGAATTACACTGAAAACCAAGATCTGGGCACTAGAAGTGCTCATGTGGGCAGTCATCTTTAATTACAGACTTAAGACTTCCTTCCCTGCCTCTCAAATGAATAATTACTTTGCTCTTCTTCCCACCTCCAGTTTCTCTCTCTCTATGTCTGCCCACACAGAAATGAGATCAGCAGGAATGCTATACTCAAAAGTTAGGATGCAGGAACAGGAACATAAAAGTTATGTTTTAGGAGTCATGGATTTTTCAGTGTCAGAAATGTAGGTAGTTGGACCTTTCATGTTCCCAAGCCCCTCAGAAGGAAATTGATTGATCCCCTCAGAGGCAGGCAGGCCATTAGTGGCTGAGCCATGATTAAACCACAACTGGGTAGACTTTTCCTTATCACTGTCTGCTCTGAGACATTGCTTTCCACTCTTCTGTTCATCCTTGAGGTTGATATTGATTTGGCTACTGCCTTGGTGGGACTCTTACTAAGGGAAAACAAGGGTTTGCTGGGGAGCAAGTTAAATGTTGACCGTCTATAATATATTTTCAGAGTTGCGTGACCAGAAACAGTGGAGATATGAGACAGCAATCTCCAGCCACACTTGGGCAGGGAGGTGGCACTTCACTGTAATAATGAGGCACAGATGACAAGGTGCCTTATCTCAGGGCTCTTGGGATGCCAGCCACCTCCGCTGCTGTGCTGGAGGAGCCAATCGGACTTGGAATGTGAGGCTGTTTGGATGATGTTGTTTTCTGATGTAACCTCTGTTGGTTTCCCTCCCTCCTTTTTTTCTGCCTCTTTTCTTCCCTCTTGGGAGCAATTTATATGTCTCTGGCTCCTTTTAGGCAGGGACAGAGTGCTAATTAGCTGTCTGATTCATCCCAGGCCACCTGTCCCATGGCACTTGGCAGTGAGACCAGACTGGGTGTGGCCCCAAGCTTGCCTGGGTAGGCAAGTGTCCCAGGGGTCTGGACAGTCCCTGTGTGACGTGAGACAATGATTGTGCAGCACAGTAAACGGGAAAGGAAGTTGTGTCCAGCGCTCCATTTCCTTGATACTAGCTACAACAGGCATTATAAAGAGAGCCATGTCCTCAGACTTTTAACTCGTATCTTCCCTCCTAATGAAATCCACTAGCAGAGGAACTCCCAGGGCATGGCTCCGAGGAGGGGCCCTCTTTTCATTCTTACCACTGCACTTATCATCAGAACTCACAATTATTCTAATCTCCATGAAGAGGTCTCATAAAAAACACCACAAAAGAGTGCTCTGTGCTAATAATGGGCATCCTCACTGCCCCATCTTCTCTATATCCACCAACCCAAATCAGGCTTCGGTACATGTTCCGTGCATAAAACTGGTCCCATGTAGGTCCAGCAACTTCAGTGCCAGATGCTGTGCCACCAAAGCATTCAACACAAGCCCACCCCTCTTTCTTGACTCCTCTCTCCCTGGCCTTGAGAACCCTTGACATTCCTTCTCCCATCTTGGTTATTTCTTTTTAGCGTCCTTTTTACAGGTACCTGCTCTTGGCTAGAACTCCCTCTTTAATTCCTCCTCCTCTTCCTCTAGCTTAATGAGATTTATCTGCCCCCCCCCCAATGGCTCACTTCTGTCTACAGTCAGAGAGGTCTACTTAACCTTTTCTTGTATCCAAATACAAAATGTCCAGCCACTTGGTATCTCCAGTGGGAGAGTAAGCCCCAGGCTTGGCATACCCTAATAAAATTTGGATAATTACACTAATCATCGTTAAATGAATTTGAATATTATAACTGGGTCCTATGTAGCTTTCTGCTCTTTAGTTATTACTCCGGCTTATTTCTGACTCCTACTCCTGCCTGATTAGGTAATGATAGGAACAACACCTTAGCAACAGTGACCAACCAGTGTGAATTTCTTACAATGCGCCAGGCCCCAGATAGGCACTGCTCTATGTTAGACCCATACCATCCTGTGGTAAGATCCTGTTGATTCCCCATGTTTGCAGCTGAGAGCTTTCAGGCTTGGGAATATGAAAGGACTTTTAAACTTAAATTCTCTACAGGCAGAATTATTATAACCCACTTTTCTTAATCCCAGACTATAAACTCTTAAACCCATCCTTCACTAACCAGATCTTTGAATTATCCCACCTATAGCTACCCCCGATCTGGGTATGGAGGTCAGCAACTGACTCTGTACCCTAATCTGGGTATAGAGATCAGCAACTGACTATTTACCCCATCTAGGTATGGAGGTCGGCAACTGGTTATGTGCTCTGATCTGCTGATGGAGGTCAGCAACTGATTGTTAACCCCATCTGGGTCAGCAATTGGTTGTATACCTTGGTCTGGGCAAAGAGGTCAGTGGTGCTGCCCCTTTAGGCCTGCTATGTCATTTGGCCAATGAGACTCAGGCAGGAGTCCTCAAATATGTCTTATAGATTATGGATGCTGGATGTTCTATTGAAAATTGATGGCTTCCAAGACTGACAGAGCAAATTTGTGCTGAGGAGAAGAGACAGTTATCAACTAGGAAAAGCATGGGTCCCAAGGATGCAGGTCCATAATATCCAGTCTCTCTCTTGAGTGAACGAGATACCATAGAGGACAATTGGGCTTAGGCTAAGCTGCATGCCTGCTTTACAGACCCTTCTGGGGACCATCTAGGCTGTAACTTTCTTGACACAATTGGCAATTTTATTTAGGTCATAGATGCAAACTCCCACGTCACAGGTGCTATCTTAGTATATATCTGAAGAAACAGAAAGGACTACATAAGAGGTTTTCAATGTGGGTTCCTTGAAGCTCTGGGGTTCCAATAGAACCTTCAGGTCTACAGAAGCTTAGACCTTCAACAAGAGCATCCCTGCTGCTAAAATATTTATGTTAAATCTTCATATAACATCCTATTCATTAATAAAAAGAATCTTAATTTTTAGGAAGCATACTGAGCAAAAACGGAAATAGGGTTTAATGCCAGGGAAACTTGAGTTGGACTCTTATTCTGAAATCCATTACCATTGTTGATCCTCCCTTTATCCCTCAATAACATAAAGGCAGGTGTCCCTGCATCTCTGGGTCACATACTGAGATATAAGTGCAGTATATGAGCAGGCCTAACAGAGAGTCCCACAGAACAAATGCACTCATTTCCTGTCTTTTGCTCTGTGACATGCTGCCTGTCAGAAAGGACTGAAGATTTTATATACAGTGAATGCTCCTAACTAGGAATTTCCATAGTTTCTCCATCAGTCCAATAAGAAGAAACCACACACTCCAGTAATCTCCAAAGCATTTGACCACTCAAAACCAGCCATCATAAAATTCTGCCTCTGATCCACCAACATTTGACCTTTCAGGGCACCATAGAAGGCCCCAGAGATGCATCTGGACATACCAGCTCAGAAAATGGGTGTCTAAGCTCTGCACTACCCACAGCAGCACACGCGGAAACAGGCAAAAAGGCCAGCCATCAAAGATGGACACTGGATAGCCAGGAGAGTGACAGATGATCTTAGGTAACTGAGGTAGACATGGTTTATATCCCCCCAGAGGACAACTGGAAGAATCTAGTAAAGGAGGAAGGCAAATGCATAAAACACTTTTGAGAAATGTCTGCTAAAAATGATGAATTTTTAAAAGAAATGATTTTGGCTCTTGGAAAGATAAGACTCAGTTGCCAAGTTCAGTTTTTGTTTTTTGGGTTTTTGTTGTTTTGGTTTGTTTTTTTTTTTGTAAATTCTAACGATGCCCAGATAAATGTGGTGTTAGTACATTTAACTCAGTCCCTAGACTTGTGGGTCCACTGTAAGCAGTGAAGTGAAATGGAACAGGCCATTATTAATGAATCTCAGCCAAGAGGAAGGTGCTGTGACTCCTGGGGGGGGGGGGGGAAGCTCCTCCAGCAAAGTGTAGAAAGGGTGACCATACTCTGGAACCTGGAAAAGAAAAGGAGTGCAGGAGACTCCCAAGCTTGAAATGGCAGATGGCTTGGTCCAGCTCAACGCTCGATTCATTAGGTTTTATGCATCTTCGGTGAACAGAGATTGGGAAGAAAGGACCAAGTGTCAAATTAGCCATTTAATTATTTCTTCAACTTCGCTTTATAGGTCCTGCATGACTGCAAATAGACTCCTCCATCTTCTATCAGAGAGGGAGTTTCAGGATGACAGCCAGTCCAATGGATCTGCTCAGGATGTTCTTATCAAAGTGGCACCTGCACTTCCCAGGGGAATGGAGGAAAGAGTTCTGCACACATGAACACCGTATGTGAAGCAGACTTCCAGGTGAAGAAACCCAATGGTTTTCTCCTAGACTTGAAGGAGACTAGTCTTGGCTCCCAGAACTCCAGAAAATCTGCCATATAGTCTTAGTAAAGCCTTGTCTCGTATGAAGGATACTTTGGGACAGTGATGCTGTTTTAGTTAGGGTCATTGCAGTGAGATGTTAATCAGATCTGGAGAAGGAGATGTGTGTGGTCCAGTGGTCGATCTGGAGAAGGAGATGTGTGGGGTCCAGTGGTCTCCAATGAGTGAGGGAGCATACAAAATTTGTACTCAGTGTCAGGAGATTCTCATTTTCTTTTCAAATCTTTGGTCAACCTTCTTGGTTTTCACATCTCTCTTAGTCCTTCTGGCTTCCACAATCACCACATTTCTTTTTCCATGCCCATGTTAAAGACCATTCCAGTTCCTACCACTGGCTTAGGACCTCTGGTACCCAGGCCTTTCTTTGGGACTCAGCATCTTCCTCAGTAGTAATCCAAGGGACACCAATCTCTTCTCTAGCCCTTACCCTTCTCCTTGACTACACGTCTACACACACATGATTCCTTGTGATCAGGTGCTAGAACACTGGCCTGAGTCCTGCAGGGGCCCACCTTACCTACAGAACCCTTTGCTCACATTTCCTCTGGTAGAGAGGCTCTGTGCAAAGTCAGACACTCCCCTTTCCAATCCAGCTCTTCTTGGCACTCAGTGCAGGTGCCTAAAACCTCATCTACCTGGAAGGGATTCCTGGAGGGTGACCTGGGTACTACCAGGAGTGACTTGATCAAGGTCACAATACAAAGTGAGATAAGGCCTGCACACTGGCTTCCTGACATTCACACCCCTCCCCCTTTTCTTTCTCCACCAGCAACTCTTAGGCTAATCTGTGCAGGATGTCATGAGTAATTTGTCACCCAAAGTCAGTACTGACATTTTCAAATTAATTGCTTTATCATAAGATCACTCTAGAATGGAGGATAGCCAAGTTATCACAGTTAGGCCCTTGGGAATCCAACAGAGACTTCACCCTGGTTAAATTGTACACTGATTTTTGTGACTGGGGGCAAGTCGCTTTTCCTCTTCAAGTCTCAGGCTACCTGTCTATAAAATGGGACAATCACAGTAAACACTTTCAGAAAGTTGTTGTCAAGCTTAAGTAGCCTAGATGCCTAGTGTTTAGCATACCATGTGGAAACACTAACAATTAGTGTTGGCTAACACTGGTATTCATGCTTATGTTTATAGTTTTACATATAAATAAATAGAAGAATTTACATGTAACAACTATACCCTTCTCCCTGTTATTCTGACAGTGTTCCTTTGAAGAGTGAGAAAAAGATGGATTGGTGACTACACATAAAAATTGTAAGTCATACTATCTTATTTTCATCACATCTGTAAGTGACATGCCAGTAATACTTGTGGTTATAGCTTACCATCATCCTGATTTTCTCACAAAACAAATATAAATATATATGTGTCTGTGTGTATGTGTGTGTGTGGAGGTGTGTGCTTGTGTGTGTATGGGTGTGGGTGTGCATGTGTGTGCATGTATGTATGCATGTGTGGGGGCGTTCATGTCTGTGTGTATGTGTGTGTGTGTAGGGTGTGCATGTGTGAGCCTCTGTGTGTGTGTGTGTGTGTGGTGCCTTTTCTCTTTATTTGGGTTACACTCAGAGAGCGTCATCATGGAAATAAACTTCATTTGTCAAGGATCTTGGGCAGACAGAAACTGACAATAGCAACACCAGTGTGGTCTCCACAGGTCCTGATGCAAGACATGAGCCATAAAGTCCTAGAGGCACCAGACCGGATGTGGAGCAGGCAGCTTGGACCAGCAGGCCAGCTTGTCCCTGCTCGCCTTGGGCAACACCAGGGGAGGGCTCAGCTGGTGCCTTCCTGATGAATATGGAGGAGGCTGCCTTCAGCTCCTGCAGTGGGGCTTTGTTCCTCAGCTCCACTCCCCTGTTCTCAGATCAGATGTCACTCTTTTTATTATTATTATTCCCTGTGTGTTGACAAGTGATTTAAACACTTCACGGGGAAGAGAAAGGGTGGGGGTTGGTGGGGAATCTTCTCTTTGAATCCAGGGTGTTCTGGGTTTCAGATCCGCAAATAAATGGCTATGGGTGTATAATTAAAACTAATAGGTTAATTAGGGAACATTTAGATCTTTCTGGAAAAAAATAAGAAAGCCATCAACTTGTCTCCTTTGACACAAGCAAAATAGGAGTGTGATAAATAAGCCTAGGCAGGCAAACAGCACACCTACAGTTGCCTCTGTCCCTTCTTTTTGAATTACTGAAAGTGGATGGGCCACAAGACTAGACATTCCCCACAGATCAAAGAAGAAGGACGCTGCAAGTAGAGCCAATTGGAGTCAACCAGAGTCAAGACATGTTCATGGAGCAGGAGACTTGGCAGCAGGGTGTTGTTGAGAGAGGAAATGGTCCATGGCTAAGTATGTGACACACTCAGGACAGACAGGCTCTGTTGGGGGGACTGTTCATGTGAGAACTCTCTTTGTGCCCTGCATTGGGTTCATGGATCCAAGATCATGCAGAAGCACTGGGCAAGCCCATGCTGGGCAGGATGGAGAGAAACCTGTCCACTGTAATTGATATCCTCTTCCCCAAAGATACCGTGAAATATCTTGGAATGTGACCTTAAGTTGGAAAGAGGTGTAATTAGTTAAGCTAACATCAGCTTACTGTCAAAGAATGGGCCCCCTAAGCCAACATCTTCGCCTGCCCTTAGAAGAACAATAGAAAGAGTAGATGAGCATCTGATATGGAGGTAGGAGCTAGAGTAGCCCTGCCATGCCAATAAATGCCTAGAGCTTCCCAAGGCTAAAGAAGAGGCCATTGGCCTCCTCAGCCCTCACTTTTGACTTCTGCTGTCTCAAACTGCTAGTGAACAAGTTTCTGTTGGTTTCTATTTTAAAGTTTCCTTGATTGTGGATGTGCATATGAGGGTCATAAATTGACTTTGGCTGTCGAATCTCAATCATTCTCAATCTTGTATTTTTTAATGCATGAGTGTGTGTGTGTGTGTGCATGTTTGCACACGTGTGGAGCAGTATGCACCGACATGTTATGATGGTTTGAATGTGCTTGGCCCATAGAGAGTGGTACTATCAGGAGGTGTGGCCTTGTTTGGAGGATGTGTGTCACTGTAGGGGTGGGCCTTGAAGCTCCGCCCAATGTGGAAAAGTCAGTCTTCTCCTGTTTGCCTTCGGAAGAAGATGTAGAGTTCTCAGCAACTCCATGCATGCCTACCTTGATGATAATAGACTGAACCTCTGAACCTGTAAGCCAGTATCAATTAAACATTGTCCTTTATAAGAGTTGCTTTGGTCATGGTGCCTCTTCACAGCAATGAAACCCAAACTAAAACAGAAGTTGGTACCAGGGACCAGGACATTGCTGTGGTAGGCCTTACCATACTTTTGTTTATAGGAATGTGGATTTGGGGACTTGGTATAGAAGCCAAATGCTTTAAGTGGGGCTTAATGGGACATCCTAATGGAAGCATGGAAGACGGTGTTCCTGAGTATTTTGAACTATAGGGCCCTAGCGCAAGAGGTTTCAGAGAAGACATTTAGTATGTGGCCTAGAGACTGTTTTAGTGATATTTTGGTGAACAATGTGGCTGCTTTTTGCCATTGTCCGAAGAGTTTGCCTAAAGCTAAGGTGAAGGGATTTAGATGAATTGCTTTCACAAAGGAAGTCCCAAAACAGCCTGGTATAAATTCTGTTGTGTGGTTACTAAAATTCACTCCTATGAAGAGCATTTTAATGAAAAGCATCAAGCATAGAAAGGAAAAATACAAAAAGTATGGTTTAAAGAGTAAAGGGGCACCAGGATGTAGAATGAAGCTAAATCCAGTGTTCAAGAACATTAAATGGAATTAATGGAATGATCACCTTGGGGCAAGATCCTACCCAGCTAAACTTATTGTTTATACATTTGCAGTTGTATGAGGGAGAGTTATATCATGTTAGACGTTATTAAAACTTAGGCCCAGGCATGGTGGTACACACCTTAGAGACAAAGGCTAGCAGATCTCTGAGTTCAAGGTCAATCTGCAGAGCACTTTCCAAGATAGCCAAGCTTAGGCAGTGTGAAGGAGTTGGAAATCAGAAAGCTGGTGATGTGTAATAGAGCAAGGAGACCATGTTCCAGCACCAGAAAGCAGCAGAACTTGGCAGCTTCGACGATGTAGCTCTGCCTTTAGAGTCAAGAATAGAAGGGACTACTGGGACAATTGATGCTGGTTTGCTGGAGCTAAGAAATTAGTGGTGATTGAGAAGAGACCAGCATCATTGAGGTGAAATCTTCTGGGAAGTGTTTTCTGAGAGCACAGAGGCTGCATTCCAGAGATAGCCAAGGTTGTACCTTGTGCTGTGGCTGGACTTGATAATATGTAAGAGTTACCCAGGTGGTTCTAATTTTGAAGGCCTGAAGGGGTCATGAAGAGCAAATGAGGCTTGGCACTGTGAGAGACCAGGGAAGGCCATTGGTGAAGATGCAGCCTCAGGTGTGATTTGGCCCAGGACTGAAGGGGTCATTCAAAGAAGTTGAAGCTTGACACCATAAAGGGAGCCTATGAGAGGCTATTGGTGAAGCAGAAGACCCCAGTGTATTGGAGATGCCAATACCATGGGATGATCACCAAGAATAGCAGCAGCAATGGAGGGGAATCAACCAGACCCTGGAGTGCTACAGAAGGCAGAGCTGGAAATGTGACCCAAGCCCTTTGGAGGAACCCAAAAGATCATACATCATGTGTGGATCCCAGACATTGGAACAAGAAGCTGTGAAGTTGAAGTTGCCTAGGATACCCCAAGATGTTAGAAATGCCAGAGTCATGGGATACCTGCTGGGGACAGCTGCTAACAGGGAGTGGAACCAGCCCAAGAGAAAGAAGTTTGTTGTAGTCATCAACACTGGAAAGAACTGTACATCAGACATGGAGATATAGAGTTTGAAATTTGCCCAACTAGATTTTGGTCTTGCTTTTGTCCAGGATTTTGTCACTACGTCGTTTAGAATGGTAATGTATATCCTATGATGTTGGAGGTATGTGATCTACTTTTTAATTTTGATTTTATAGATGTATTATAGTTAAGAGACTGAATGAATCTCAGAAGAGTCTTTGAAATTTGAACTTTTAAAATTATTGATACTGTTTGAAACTGTGGGACTTTTGAAGTTGGACTAATGTATTCTTTATTATGCTATGCCTAGCTAGGTATGGCCCCCATAGACTCATGTGTTTGAATAAGCCTTTTGAGGGCCAGGGAGTGGAACGTGGTGGTTTGAATATGCTTGGCCCATAGAGAGTGGTACTTTTAGGAGGTGTAGCCTTGCTTGGAGGAAGTATGTCACTATGGGGGTGGACTTTGAAGCTCTGCCCAATGCGGAAAAGTCAGTTTCCTCCTGTTTGCCTCTCAGCTTCTTCCTGCCTAGATGCTGCCATGCTTCCTGCCTTGATGATAAGTCCCAATTAAATATTGTCCTTTATAAGAGTTGCTTTGGACATGATGTCTCTTCATAGCAATGAAACCAAAAGTAAGACACATATACATGCATATGGAGGCCAGAGGTTTCCATACGACATCTGGTTTCTTCTTTAACTGTTCCTACCTTATATACTAAGGTTTAGGTCTCTCACTTGAAGTCACAGCTCACCAATTTATCTAGTCTAATTATCCGGCTCCTGCAAAAGGATTCCCTATGTCTGCTTCCTGCACTGGGATCACAGGCAGGCTACCCATACCTGCCAAAGATTTACCTGGGTGCTGGGGATCCAGATTCTTGTTCCTCTAGTTCTTATGCTTGGTTGGCAAACACTTTACCTGCTCAGCCATCTTCCCTGTCCCACCACACCTGATTCTGAGACTGTGTCACTGATTACCTAGGTTGGGTGACTAATAATCTGTTTGGATCTGCCTGTCCCCATCCTCTGGGAGCTAAAGTTCCAGATGTGTACCATCTTGCCAAGCTTTTACATGGGTGTTGGGGATTCAAGCACAGGTCCTTGTGCTTGCTCTTTATAGACTAAGCCATCTCCCAGCATGGGTTTCTGATGCTTTAAATCACTCATGTGTGATGATTTTTGAGACCTAGGAAACCAGAGCAAGCCTTTAGCGGTTACCTGGATTAGTCACTAATAAAACCTCAGGTCAGCCTGAGAGTGAAATTTCAAATTAAGTCCTCAGAAGGAAACGCACAGGCCTCACAGGATCATTCAAGTTACTACAGCACAAAATGTTCAAGAGACACATCCCTACATCCTTGACTCCCATGGGATCTCCATTGTCATCTGACAGTCAGTAGAGACTGCTTATCCCTTAGGATAGACAAGTAGACAAGTGTGAACCCCAACTGAGAAGGATGTTCTTGGGAGTTTGAAGGGAATATATTGAATCCTTCTCTCATTGCTTCCTCCCCCTCTTTACTAATAGTCATGGCTGCTCTTACCTGGAGAGTGCTTACCTTCTACTAGGGTCATGTGGAACTTTTTCTTAAGGATGTTTCTCATGAGTGGTTACCCTAAGTAAGGCCTGTAGCTTCTGTCACTCATAAAAGGTGCCTCCACTGGTATGCAGGGACCCATCTTGCAAAGGTTAGAGATGACTCATGAGGAATGACTGGAATCAAGTACAAGTTCAGGCCACCATCAGACATATCTGTTTATTTAGCCTAGTTGCTTTTGCCCCTGAAAAGCAGTTTTACTATTTATATTTTTAAACTTAGTGCTATTTTGACCAGACTGAGATGAATATATGGGAAGTCTACCTGGCATAATAGGATATCAAGAACAGATCAGGAAAGTGTCAAGGACATGAAGCCCTGCTTAAATGTTGAAGCGGGCAGCTAAAGTCCCTTGGAGTGAATGGTCAATGAGTGGGCTCAGCTTCCCAGCTTCTACCCGAATATAACAGCAAATCATCCTCACCTAGAACCACAGATGTCACCTACTGAGTCTTGTCCAGCTCAAAAGCCTCCCTGGGAGCAGATGCATGCTCACGGTGCCAGTGAGCACAAGGTATAAGTTTCTGAGACAAGTCAGAAAAGAAGGACTGGGTGGTGATTTTCTACTCTGTGGAATTAAGCTTGTGAAATGACTTTAATGCATTAATACACAGCTATTTCCCCCAATCCACAGTGGTATACCCCCTCCTCACCTAGGGGGTCTGTAAGTCCCCTAGGAGTATAGTGTCCCTTCCTTATTGATCAAGCCACTGAATGCCCCAGCCGACATTTCCTGTAAAATGTGAGGCAAAAATTAAATAACTCACTAATTAATAATATAGTTTTAAAGACATAATTATAATGATAATAATTACCATTTTGCAGACTTCCCAATATTACTGGGGTTGCTGGAATAGCAGGGAGCATGCTAAGACTGCTAAGGATGGGAAGCCACTCACTCCTTCCCCTTGCTAATCCTCTCTGACTTGGCAGACCAGGTGAAAAGCTACAGTTTTAACTTGCAGAAAAAAGATAGCACAGGTTCAATCCTGGGAGGGAGAAAGAATCCAAAGCAGAAGAGAAACAGAGAGGGCCTGGGATGTAGATGGCTTGATTTTTCTGCCTCCAGTTAAAAGTGTTAAGTTCAGAAAGCAGCAACATCAATAGTTGTTTTGTTTGCCCAAAAGAGAAAGATTGTGCTAGACCCCTACTGACCCGCAGCTAATCCCCTTCCTGCGGGTCTGGAAAAGGGCTGTGTGCTCTGGGCTGTGTGTAGTTTCTGCACCTTGAAGCTGAAGCAAACAGACTTGACAAGCAAGCTCAGCAACCACAGGCTCTGCTCACCCACCCAGAAAGCTGGCAGGAACCGCCTAAAGGGAAGGGATTCATTCGCCTCCTTTACTGCCTGGAGAGCCAATCGCGGAGGTATAATCAGCCAACCAGTCAGCTAGTCATATCATTTGACAAGACAAGGACCAATCATTTCGCTTCATCCATCTAGGCCACTGCATCTCTAACCTCCTCCCTCTGAGGGCTGTTTACCATCATTGCCAGGCCCCTGGAGAGGAGCGGAGCTGAGAGCTCTAAGCCAGGGCAGAGTGCAAGCAGGCGAGCTACTGGGCAGGGCCCACTCTGTTTCTTCAAGTTACTGGGCACCATTCCTGTCTCAGGCCCTGTGAATGTGAAAGGCAGGATGATATGTAAAGTCTAGTTGAGATAGAGTTGGCAATCTCAGCACCTTTGTAGTGGGGACAGGGATAAGGGGGGTGGGACTATAAGAACAAGAGACTCCTTAAACAAGCACCAGGAGCCTATGGAGATATATTAGGAAACCCTTCAAGAGGTGACACAACAGTCAGGCCTGTCATAGTCCCCAGGATCTCCTGAGATTGCTAGGTCTGCTGTACTAAAATAGCTCATAGTGGTGTCCTCAACCACAGGAATGTATCCTCTCAAACATCTGGAAGCCAAAAAAATTGAGGTCCAGATTCGGGCAGGGCTACTTTCCTCTGTGGTCTCTTGAGAAGTCATTGCATGGTCTCCTCTCTGTAATTATATCTTTGTCCAAATTCTCTTTTCTTGTAAGGACACCAGTCACATTGGGTTAGAACTCCCTCTAATGACCTCATTTACCCTTATAAAGACGATCATCAGTCATCTTCTGAAAGCTAGGAGTTAGATAGGCTGTGAACATTTAAACTGAACACGACCCAGTTAAGCGATGACATAATTTCACATTGGTTTGAAGATATTATTTAACTACTGACCCCACGCCCCAAGAACCCTATGATCAAGGTCTTTCTGTCCTCTGAATCTTTGGTGCTAAGTGCCTCAGACAGGCTCCTGTCAGAGGCATGAGATAAGGAAGCTCAGGGCCATCTCTAGAAACAAGTCCATGCCTCATCTCTTCCTCCAAAAGCTGCCCATCACTTAAAGACTCAGCATCCCATTTCCACTGCTCGCTAGCTCTGCACAGGGGGTATTTCATGTCTTTTTCTCTGTGATAGGTACTGATGTTTCCTTAGACTTAGTGGGAGGGGACAGGAAGTGGGTAAGAGGAGATGGGAAAGGAGAGGAACAGAAGAAGAATTGTACGCCATTGGTCCTGGTCCTTACTAGTCAGCATGAGTTCCCGAAAAAGGTCTCCAGTATCCTCAGTCTGTGGTCCTGGGGTAAAGGACCCCATTGAGATAACACAGTAGGATGTGGGTGATGTGCAGAAAGCAGGAAAGAGATGTGCTCTGAGTTCCATGCCCACAGCTCTGTAAGATTAACCAGATATTTACTACCTACCAGGCACAGGCACCATGTCAGGAGCCAAATTCAGTTGAATGAGCTACAGTCTGGTTTTCATGGAGCTGACAGTCTCCTGGGAGAGACCATGTGCACAATCCAACGTAAGACAAGTTATGCCCATGAAGTTCAAGGAACAGAGAACAAAGACAGCTGGCCCAACATGGGGTTCAGAGGAGCCTATGTGTGGTAGGAGTGGATGTCTGCTCTGGATCTTGAGGAGTTGAAGAAAGTGAGGAGAGGAAGGGGCCCTGGCGTGGGGGTGATATGGACAGGAGGAAGAAAGCCTGGAGCATTGGAGATGTGAGAATCTTGGAGCAGGTCAGTCATCCTGGTGCCTCGCTACAGTGTGAGGGGCAGAGTGGTAAGAGGAAGAACAGGTAACAGGCAGAAGAGAGTGCAGGGCCCACTCGTGGAACACGTGAAGTGGCTTGGACACTCTGTGGCATTTCATTTCACACTATTCAAACAGGCACTGAACTCTTTAGTGTTGCCAGAGATGAAGACAGTAACTGACCAAGCAGGGAGCTCATCGGGCGTATTGGTAACTTTACAACAGAAAGGAATCAGATGCATGCCAGGGTGGACAGATGAGGAATGGGCTGTTGGCCATGTAGAATCTCGGGCACTAGAAGATCAGCCATACAGAGATTCTCAGGGAACCATTTGACAGAGTCTGACCGAGCACAAACAGCCAAACACAGGGTCTTAATACTGCAAACAGAGTTCAGAAAATGTACCTTTTTATTTGAAAGTGTGCAATAAAGCCTTCGAGGCTCTCTACACTGTCTTATCTCCTTTTTCATCTGGACTGTCCTTGAAATCAGAATAGACTGGTGTGTCCTTTCCATAACCATTCTCTCCCAGAGGCTTCATTGCATCAGTGTCCCCTTGATGCCTCAGGAGATGGAGAGACATAAGTGGTGTCTTCCACATGGGTACACACACATAAAATGTAACGAGAGGCCTGGCACATGACAGACTGACCCTCCATGTCTGCTAATGTCCCCTCCCACACTCCTTTTGTCCTAATGTCACCCCTAAGACTCAGTACTACTCCCATTTGATCCAAGAATCTTTTTCTCTGCCTTGCTCCCATTTGGAGATAGTCATATGCAGTTTATTTGTGGGGAACATTTTTGAGAATTGTGTGGGGGATAATTCAGTCTCACAGAATTACATGCAGGCATGCTTGTCCCCAGATAAAGGGAGTGACGACCCAGGAGAGTCCTTCTAACACCATGCCAAGTATTCTCAGAGCTAAGTGCCAACTCCCTCAGGGTTCAGGGCATCTCTGTTCAGCACAAGCCCTGGACTCCAACAGGGCAGCTAACTCAGCATCGTTTCTAACTCCCTGGCTTCTTTTCCACAGCTCCCTGTTGCTGGGTTTCTACTGCACACACAGGCTCAGCTTGCTTTACTCCTGGATTATTTTTAGTCTGCCCCTTCTCCTGGGTGGATTAAAATTCTCCAGCCCTGAACAAATGCTTAGCAACAAAGCCCCAGAGGCCAGGGCCACTTTCTGTTTCTCCAAGTAACATCTCCTTCTACAGAGTCCTGTCGCATTGCACATTGAAAAGTAGAGTCCACAGTAGAGCTGGTGGCCATTCTCCACTCCCACTCTCCCATTCAGTTTTTGTGGATTTTAAGGTGCGCTGGGAACCCACATATTATGCCAATGTGTATGTCTGCCTCTTTCAGGGCTCATTTTGTCAATGTACCGCCTTTCACCAAATCCAACAGGGATTGTTCCCACCTCTCCCAAAGATACAAAGATTTACATAGCCCACATGGCATACTTGTGAAAGATACATGAGGACTGATAAATCATGTGCTATTTATTATGGTACTAAAATGATTCCCTTTGCTTAATTAAAGTAGCCATATGCTGCAGCACAAATCATTCTCATTCATTAAAATCCCCAAATTGTGTGTGTGTGTGCATGTGTGTGTGTGTGCACTCGCACACATGTGTTAAGGAAGAAAACCAGGAGCAGAACAATAGTTAGGAAAAATACAAACAAATCAAAGTTTGGGAGACATGGGTACACTAAAGAGAGCCTTGATGTCTCACTCCAAACATCAACAAACAAACATTCAAACAAACAAACCTCAACAACAACAACAGCAAACTGATGGGTACCTGTGCTGGGTCACTTGATCTGAGACGTGAGATTGGTTTTCCATTGTCTTGTTTCTTCTGAGTAGTTAAAAGACCACAAATTTAGAATCTCCTTTACTCATTTGCTTCTTTGAGTCTTGTCTTCTTTCTACCCTTGTTTCTATATCTCGATAGAAGGCTCTAACTGCACACCTATCCATCTTGCTCATAGTTCTTACCCCAGCACATATAAATAAAGGTTTAGCCCATAAGAGGCCCTCAAAAGCATGCAGTGAATTAATAAATGAATACTAATAGACTATCATGTGCCAAAGTTCAGAGCTCAGAGCATGTGACATGTTAAAAAAGTTTAAAAAAGGCCAATGCTTCATTCTGTCACTCCATTCTGTCCCCATTTCCTCTCCCTCTCCCTCTCCTGATACACTCTGTCCACCAGCAACCCTCCCCTGTACTCACCTCCCACCCTTTCCCACAGGAACTGACATTTTTCTTACTGGTTCAAGTAAATAAGCACATTTTTTTTCTCTCCTGAAACTACAGCTGCTGTATTTCTCCATGACCCAGGGTTAATGGCCAGTGACTCCTGAGTCATCTACTGGGAACTGTGAGAGCATACACTCAGCCATGACCACCTAGCAGGTTCCCTGTCACCTCTATTCATCACAGAAAGCCATACCCACCCTTGCTCTTTGGAAGCCCAATCCCAGACAAGAGGTACACTGGGGCTAGAGAAGCTAACTACCTGGTCCTATGTAATGTATTTACTCTCTCCAAACCCTTTCTATATCACCGGGATTAAGATTTTAAAATGTCAACTTCATAAGGTTCTCAAGAATCACATTAGTCTATGTATGTGGAGTTTATACCGTAAGAAAAACAATACACAGAATTATAATCATTTGCTACTTATAACCGTCCATTTCTGTGTCCATGCGTTGCAGATGTGAACAGTTTCATCTTTGTCGTCTTAGGACATCCACTTACCTTCTCTATGAGACTCATCTCGATTTGTGCAGAACCGATGGGGCACCTGATCCTCAGAGAGCTGAGAAATTTTTCCAAACCCGTTTGTGAGCAGAAATGGTATTCAAATCAATGACCATCGGAGTCTAGGAGCCTTTTGCTCAACCACTAATAATTGACCCACTGGGTCCCGTCTTGATCTTCTGGAAATTTCTCTTGGAGCAGGAAGAAGAAAATGATGGTATAGGAGCCTGCTCTAGGGCTTAAAGGAGACAAGGATTGGTGGGTGTGTCCTTGCAGCCAGGCTCACTGTGTATTCCTCCATCCTTTGATCAGGTTGGTTGAATCTCTAGCACTTAACAAAG
The DNA here is from genome assembly GCA_019843965.1 of Rhynchomys soricoides. Lineage (NCBI taxonomy): Eukaryota > Metazoa > Chordata > Mammalia > Rodentia > Muridae > Rhynchomys > Rhynchomys soricoides. Next base: position 11,571,259 of record JADRCH010000050.1, read on the forward strand.
CTGGGAGGTATTTCGGCACTCTTATCTAGATAGCCAGCTAATTCAAGGTCTTTCTCCAAAGTTGGATTAGTCTTACCTGTGTATCCTAGCCCTAATCTGTACATGTATATAGTGTCCATGGAATGGATTCTGGAAGCTGTACTTCAGAAGAATAGTCAAGGCAATCTTATATGTTCTTCTAAAATCCTACCATCTCACCCATTGAAAAGTAGACTCCTTGTCTTAGCCTCTTGAACCTGGATAGACTGTTGGTTTCAACATGGGGAGCAACCTAGGTCTTTCGTCACTATTAACAGACCTACCTCTAAGTCCCTGACAAAGCAGAGAATCCTATTAGAGGAGAAGAAATAGAAGACTGGAAGGGTAGACAGGACGCAGACAGTTTGGGGGGTTCTCTCCTTCTCCCTCTTCTCTTCTCTTCTCTTCTCTTCTCTTCTCTTCTCTCTCTCTCTCTCTCTCTCTCTCTCTCTCTCTCTCTTTCTCTCTCTCTCTTTCTCTCATAACCCTGTCATAGCCTTACCCTCTCTCCCTCCACATCTTGCTATGTAGCCCAGACTGGCCATCTGCAGCACACTCTGACTTTTTAAAACTTAGCCTCATTCTAAGCAACCATACTCCTAAAGCCTCGAGATTTTTGTCCTCTCTGCGTTTTGTCTACTAACACAAAATAAGCACAAAACTAATTTTTAAAAAGCTTTTGGCTATGAACTCCTTAATATAATTTCCTGTCCCACATGGGCCTTGCTTCAAAAATAGCATATGAGTCCATGGAAAGTTACCTTGCATTCTGAACCATTCTTTAAAGAAAAATGCACCATTCTTTTGACAAATGCCACAAACACATGCCAAAGACCTGCAGATGAAGGATGCTGAGGAGGAGCACACTGAGAAGCAGCACATAAACTGACTACTGTCCTTGCTGCTCAAGAATAGCTGGGCCTTGGAACATAAGGTGGTGTGATACCTTGAGGAACATGGGGACATCAGGGCTCTCATTCTTGGACATCTAACTCCTTGAGAGGTGATTTAAACGTTATGGTTATGCTATGAGTACATGAGCAAAACAAAAACAAAACAACAAACAAACAAAACAAAACAAAAAAACTGCAGGAATATTTGAGTTAAAATGGATTAGGCTTTGAAACCCCACTCTGGGTTGGGGCAGCTTTGGCTTATGCCCAGAGAGACAGGCACACGGTTTACTTTCTTTGGTTCATGGTCCTCAATTCTGGGAATTCATGAATATCATTTGAGTACTATAAGCATAATCTAGTGTCTTGGTTATTTTCCATTGCTATGAGAGCATCCCTCACACTGGATGAGTTGAAAATAATTTGACCGTGGCTCATGGCCTGGAGACCGGGAAGCCCAAGAGTCTCTTACTGGGATCTACTTTACTTCTAGAAAGGGGTCTTCTGCTGCTCCAGCTCATGACAGAAAGGAAAAGCAAAAGAACACAGGGAGAATGGATTTAAAAACAAATCACAATTGCAAGGATCTACCTGTCTTTGTGACAACCTCCTCTTGCCAGGATGCTCTTATTCTCTTTAGGAAGGGGTAACTCCTCCTAATGACCTGGTAAAAGTATACTGTCACTTTTCAGCCGCATTTCATTGGAAGTCAAACCTCAATACAGATCTTGTCGGGGACATGGCATATCCAAACCATAACACCTAGGCTCGGTCTCTTCTCTGGACTGCCTACCTCAGCTCTAAACTTTATGCTTCTGTTCTAAAGCCAGCATTTTAATTTTTTATTTAAAAATATATTACCATGGGCAGCCATGACGGAGTGATGTCATCTTAGGGTAACTTGGATATAAAATCCAAGGAACCCTGAAAGAACTCCCCAGATTGGGGATGGGAAGCCCAGTGAGGAGGCTATCCCATAATTTGTCTTCCTGTTTTCATCCCTATGGGTGGAAATCTCAACATATACATCCAATGCACATGCAGCAGGTGCACATAAGCAAAGGCAAATGCATAGGAACTAGTTAAGTGCAATCCCACAAGGAACACTCGAGGAAGGGTTTATCCACTAAACAAATACAGTTTGCTTACCCCAAACCAGCAACTCTGCAGACTGGGAACAGAAAAATCAAGAACTGAGCTTCTAAATAGATTTAGGTTTGTAGGTGATGAGATCAAGGCCTTTGAAGTCAGAGCTGCTAAATTTGGGGTGTTTCCTGACTCATCCATAATTAAGGTATTATAGAGAGAAGCAATACAGCAATACATACGCATGTGCTCAGTCATACACATAGTAGTGAGGTGAAGCTAAACAGTCTCAAACTCAGGTGCCTCAAACAGCTTTGAGTGAGCTATCTTTGAGGCTTTTGTTACTAAGCATGGAGACCTACTTCCTCAGTCGGCTTGAAGCATGCTCTCTGTCCCAGATTGGAGGTTGGAGGGGCACTTGGCAGGGGACAAAAAGAAGTTGCAGCCCCTACTCCTGGGGGTCAGTACATTTTTGCCTCACAGTTTGTACTTGCTCCCGGGGGCTGCAAACAACAGGCCACTCACAAATCAGTGTTGCGAAACAAGGCAGCATTGTCTCCTGGCCTGGCCTCTCCTGATGCTTGGGTGGAAGAAAGGGAGATGAGAAGGGCCCCTGAGCCACAGAGGTCTGGAGAAAAGCTGGCACCTGGGGAAGAAAAATTTCCCAAGCAGCTGGCCAATCTGGAGTCTTCCAAACAGCTACAGAAGTTGACTCAGCTGTCATCCCATCTCTGTGAGCCCTTCTCTGCCACTCTTGCTTCAAAGACCCAGCCAAATGGTACTCACCTAGACTGGCCACAGGTTCTCAGCACCGTAAGCATGTTGGATGCTACTTGTGATCAGGCAGAGAAGGAATACCAGCATAGAGCAACACACCTTGAGGTGTTCACCTCCTACACACACATGCGCGCGCGCATGCGCACGCACACACACACACACACACACACACACACACACACAAACACAGCTTAAAGCTCCGATTTGCAGAACGGATGATCCAACCTGGCTGGCTCCAAGGAGTAAGAGTTGGCATGGAGTGCAGCCAAGTTCCCTCTGCAGCCCTCACCTCAAGCCTACTCTTGGGATTGCAGTCATTAGTTACCAAGGGATGTGGTAGTGATGGTGGTAATGGTGATGGTGGTGGTGGTGGTGATGGTGGTGGTGGTGGTTAGTGATTAGTGATTATGGAAGGTCCCACTGAGACTTTGCTTAAACTTTTTACTCAATGTTAACAAGACTCAGAGACCCTATTCTTCAGATTCAGTGTAATACAAATAGGCCTACTGTCCTATAATTTTCCTCTGTGCAACAAATTCACCAGCCTCATTTAGTGGATCAGTTCTTGGGAGCTCAACATTTCCCTCCCTCCCTTTTTTTTTTTTTTTTGTCAGAATGATGTCCCTTCCATCCTTACCTGGTAAGTGGTGGAAACACTTGCCAGGTAAGGTACTTTAACTGTAAGCCATAGAGTGACAATAGGAAGTAGCTGAGATAAAAAAGAAAGTTATAGTCTCACAGGCCCAAGGAATGGGTCTTTAGGGTGACCTGTTGGACATTTCAAATTATATTCGGGATTCTAATTGATCTTAAGATGCAAGCTTTGCTTTGTGTTGGCTGACAGCCTCCATGATTGTATGGTGACTTTAGCAGACCCACAAGTATATGCCCAAAGCCCAGAAGAGTTTCCTCAAGTGTTACTTCATCAAGAACAAGGATGCTCATTTCTGGAAAATATTTAGCAGTCCTCCTTTGAGAATGTCTGTTACCTGGTGTCTTAGTTAGGGTTTTACTGTTGTGAACAGACACCACAACCAAGGCAACTCTCATAAGGACAACATTTAACTGGGGCTGGCTTACAGGTTCAGAGGTTCAGTTCATTATCATCAAGGTGGGAGCATGGCAGCATCAGGCAGACATGGTACAAAAGGAGTTGAGTGTTCTACATTTTCATCTGAAGGCTGCTAGCAGAATACTGACTTCCAGGCAGCTAGAATGAGGGTCTCAAAGTCCATGCCCACAGTGACACACCTACTCCAACAAGGCCACACCTTCTAATAGTGCTGCTCCCTGGGCCAAGTATACAAACCAGGACACCTGGTATCTATGGCTAGTGATGGACTGAGGACCAGATACCTAAATCAATATGAGCTAATCAGAAAACATCTATTGGTCATGATGATCAACCATGTTTTCCAAGCCATGCTGATTATAACTCCTTTTTAGGAATTTCTTGACTGAATCTGGGGTCAACCTTCATCTTTCAACAGTTGTTGATCTTATACAGATCTTAACCTGTCCATGGCATCCATGAGTTACCTCTTCATGGAGGAGCCATCTGATGGAATTATCCCCATAATAAAGAGAAACTGAGTTTGCCATCCTGATGGAAAGTGAGTTCCTGATTTAGGGGCTGCCTTGGGTGAATTTTGGGTATACTCTTTCAGTATTTGGTTGTGGCTAACAGCCCCTGCTGGAGATATCTCCTTATCATGTGTGCCCAATGCTAAACGCATGAATTGCAAGAGTAAGACCAGGGGAGGTCTGTTGCAGGCTTTCTGCTCTGCTCCTGGACAAGCAAAGGAAATCACCTGTTTAGGGGAGGCACAGATTTCATAAATAATTTGTGGGTTCTTTTACAAAGAACATAGTAAGCATGGATTATGTATTGAATAGTAATGTCCTTTGCAATACCTAGAAATCGCCCAGATCAGAATGTTATCTCAAGCTGATGTTATATCTGAGCAGTGAGGTGAAGAGTCTGTGTACCACATTTCATCCAAAAGTTTCCAAAGGCAGACCAGGCAGTAGTATCTTTGCCCAGATTCATGGAAGGGGGAATCGCTATAACCCAGAAACCCTTTGAGGACTGAACCAATGGCAATAAGTAAGAAGATCACATTACAGGATCATGTGGACTCTGACAATAGGCCATGCCTTTCCCATGTCATCTGTCACTGTGGAGCAGGGCCTATGGAAAACTTGAGGCTTCCTCTGGATCACAGAAGAAGATTAGTGTATTACCGAGCCTTTCACTTTTTCTTGTTCTGTTTTTCTTCATTCACTCATCATTTCAGGAACATCTACTGCATTGCAACATGAGTAGTTTATCTTCACTTTCCCATCTCTCTGCAACACTGTTCTACTTTTTATATCAGAGCTATGTTTGCTTTTTATCAACTAGGTTTGCTTCCTGACAATTTCATATGTGTACATAATACACCAAGTATTCTGACCCAGCCACCTTCTCCTATCTACCCCAGATCTTCCCAATAAATAACTTTCTTGCTCATGCCTATCTGGTTTGTCTTCCTTTTAAGCATTTTTTATTTTATTGCATATATATTAGTGTTTGCCTGTATGTGTATGTACTGCATGCTACTCAGTACCTATGGAAGCCAGAATTGTGGATCAGATAGACAATTGTGTGTTGTCATATGGGTGCTGGGACTAGAACAAGGATCATCTAGAAGAGCAGCAAGTACTCTTGATCACTGAGCCACCTCTCCAGTCTCAGTTTTATGACCCATTGAGTTACCAAGGCCATCTATGTGAACTTGAGTTTGGAGCTGTCTGTTGAAGCGTGATGGGCTCAACAATGGACACACAACTGAAGACAGTGACTCTTTTCCACCCAGAATGTATCAGTAGCCAATAGTTCAGCAATAAGTATGTAAGTCTCTGCCACATCCACGACTGATTGTAGAAAGGCCCATCTTGGGTGGGCTTTATGCAGGCAACTCCAGTGTTGTGAGCTTCGGATTTCAGTGTATCCAGAGGGTAGCATGCCATAGCCCTTTTTCTTCCTGCTCTTACGAACTTCCCATTATACATTCTGCCACATTCTCTGAGCATTACACGGAGGGGTGTATGAGCCCTATTTAGGTCTCTCAAAGTCACTTATGTCCAGCATCGTCAGCAGACATGGGTCTGCATTCACTATACATGGGACTTCTGTAAGGCTGAGCATAGCTCCTCCTGTGTGTAGCAGCATGCATGGTGTGCAGAGGCTGCACCTTCATTCCTCCTCCTCAGTTCATTTTCTGTGTTGTCCCTTCCTCACTGGTTATTCTGACTCTAGCATCCTCCCAGCCCTCATTTCCTTTCTCCCCCTTTGATAACTCTCCACGTGCCCTCTAGCTGCTCAATTTTCTTTATAAAATGCATTTACCTAACAGCCCTGCAACTCATTCCTGGGCATAGAAGGAAACAGATCCAATAGAAAAGAGAAGTCAATAGGGTGTTTTCCCTGGAAGCAGGGTCCTTGTGTGATGGAGAATTTTATAGTCAGACCTGTGGACAGAAGGCTGAAGTGAGAGTGATGAGATCCAGAACTAGCATCGCGTTCACCAGCTTTAGGGGCAGACCTTAGCAGTAGTAGATCTTAGCTGTGAGTCCAAAGGGCAGATTGAAGTGCTCTCCACTGAAGTTCGATCTGAAGTACATCTGTGTTGCAGGTCTTGCTTTTCTTAAGATATTTATTTTCAAGTATGTGCCTCTGTGGATGGGTATGTGCGCCAGTGACTGGTGCCTTGTAGTGCCCAGAACATCCGATTTCCTAGAGCTGGAGCTACAGGGGGTTCTGAGCTGCCCTATGCAGAGCTAAGAAACAAACCTCAGATCCGCTGCAAGAACAGTGTGTGCTCCTAACCCCTTCACTTTCTCTCCAGCCCCTGTTTTAGTTTTCCCAAAGGATTCAATCAAAGTCCTTGTTTGATCTTTACAAGGAAACTCTCCATGAACCAGTTTAAGCCAGGATGGGATTTAGATATTATCTATAACTCTAGCACATTTTTTTCTAAGTACAGCCATGGTTTCCTAGTTGCCAGGGCCTCCTTTGAGCCATCCTGCCTGCCTCTACTCAGCACCTCTCCTTCCTTCTTCCTTTGCCTTTTCCCCCTTCCTTTTTCTCTCCACCCACTCTTCCCTTTTTATTATTATGAAGTATTTCATCCCCCAGTCTTACCTCCTTGAACCTTCCTCGTCACTGGCTTCTGGATGGACAGCTGTCTTGTCTCTGGTGTCTTTTTCTTCTTGCTTTCTTCCCTGAGACACCACTGTCCTTGTGTCTCTTCTGTGACCGTATTTGCTCCTCCCACAACCCCTTCCTGGGGTTTTCATCCACATCCTTGGTTAATATTAGTACCTGTATTGACGATTCTTTAAATGATACCAACCTGGCAATTTTGGCTGTCTGAAAGACCCAGGTAGTTCAAAGCTTACCTCATTGGTCTTCCTTGCCTAAAGTGTCCTTCTCCAGGATTCAGCAGCCTAGTCTAAGCTTCACTTTCAGCTATACCTCCAAACTCAGAGTCATTCAGTAGCCTGTCTGTTTACCAATCTCCACTTCCACACAAGCCTAGGCTCCAAGCCATGTTCTTTCTAGACTCTGACGTGTCCGTCTGTCCCGCGCTACGGTCTCGCCAGCAAGAACGACGCGGCACACATAGGATCCTTCTGCAGTAAAGCGTTAATGCATCTTGAGAGGGAGAGCATAAGCTTGCCACGAGTGGAGACCCCGAACAATAGAACACCCGTCCCTTATATGGGTCACAGCGCTTGCCTGGGACGTGGAGCTTCCCATTGGCTCCCGCATATCAGGCCAGATGCCGCCACGAGAGAGGCTGAGACTCTGAGGTGGAAAATTACCAGGTGCATGCGCACTAGCCTGTTTACAACTTGTCCTTGGCCGAATGTAGGCGCCATCTTGTAATGGCGAATGTGGGTGCTCAGGCGGCTTCCCACATCCGTCAGTACACTGTCTCCTGCAACCCAGGCCACTCCCTTTTTCCAAGTGCTCGTGCACTTCCATTAGCCGTGACAACGTGTCTTTGGGTTTTCCTTTTCCAAATCTTATCACTACCCAGACCAGTCCTAAACAGAACAGCCTTTCTTCTGGAATACAGATCTAGTCCTCCTTGACTCACAATAATCCAATCCATTTAATCACATGTTTCTTTATCCTGTCTCCCACCAACTCCAGCCCTCTATGTATTCTGGTAATTTCTTGGAGAAATACTACCTGATGTCTATCCATGCCTCTGTCCACAGTGTTCCCTCTGTCTGGCATTTCTCCATCCACCCATACATAAAGTTCACATCCTATCCACAAGGAAAATTTAATATTGTTGAGTAGATGAACAAATGCTTTAAGATTTGGCTGTGTCATCATATTCCTGGAAAGACCTTTTACCTTGGCAGGATCCGTGTGCCTCTTTGCTTCCATAGTAACGCCTGTGTTCTTGTAGATTGCTGGATTAAAACACAATTTCTATAATGTCTTTTCCCACCATATATTGTGAGCTTCTTGCAGACCGAGTCAGTGGCTTTGTTTCTGTGCAATGTCAAGGGCAGAGACTAGGTCCTAAACAAATATTTGCTCAAGTAAAGTGAGTCAAACTATAAATCAAACCAGTGTGTCAAACTATCATCCACATGTCGCCTTCCCAACTCAGATGCATGGTTTCTGAGTGCAAGCCCAAATGAAGGCAGGAGGCAGGAGGCAGGAGGCAGGAGGCAGGAGGCAGGAGGCA
>JADRCH010000050.1:11579795-11626620 GCA_019843965.1 Rhynchomys soricoides
CAGGAGGCAGGAGGGCAAACATCGGATTTCAGGGTGGGGGTTGGAAGAGTGGGGAGGGCTGAGATGCTGCTCCTTCTGAGAGAGTAATCGACAAAGGGTTCCCACTTTATCCTTTTTAATAACACGTGGGCAGCAATCATGCTTTAACTGCAGTAGTCAGAGCAAGCCCTCTTCTGCTCTGTGTGAGTACTGGGGGGAAAAAAAGCAAACACTACCTGGGAAACCTACGCAGTCCCTCTGTTTCCCATTTAACAGAGCCAGCAAGCAGTCCATTGAAATTAATTGCATGGGGAGAAGGAGACCTAACTGGAACTTAAGGAGAGGTGAAATCATTTCATAAGAAAAGCTTCAACTTGCCTGCCAATATTTATATCCTTTCCAAGACAGGCAATGGGAAGACAGAAGGAAAGAAGCCGGCAGCCCAAGGTGAGCCGGGAAGATCAGCTCTGCAACTGCTCAAACTCTAGCAGTCTTACAAATGCAAATGTAGCTCACCTGGGAGGCGCCTGGATTCAGACAGAGCAATCTGGTGCTAGCAAAACCTAGGAAGGGAGGGAGAACGAAGAGCTGGAGGTGGACTTAGAGATAGATGCAAAGATGGAGATGAAGGAGGAGACATGGAAGAGAAGGAGCAGGGAGAGGAGGAGGATGACAGTGGGGATGAATAGTCAGAATGGAGGGGAGGAGGGGGAGGGGAGGAAGGGGAGGGGAGGAGGGAGAAGGCTGGTGTAACTGTCTACTTTTTAACTTCCTTTGGTTGATATTACAAAGAACGAGAATGTTTAGCCAGCTCCAGACATAGCAATTCTGTACCCGTCAAATCAATCTTAGTAAGGACAACAGTGCCAAATATGTGCATAGGGCCAGGGACACCAGGGAGCCATTGGTGGGGTGACAGATGAGGAGAGATTTTGTACTGAGCTCTTCTGAGATGGGTGGCACATAGTATGCTCTTGGGTGTTTTCTTGAATTATCTTGGAGCCATGCACTGGAGCTATCTTCACCTCGAATTGTGAGTCTTTTGAAGCTGAATATCTAAAACCCTAAGCGACAGCCTTAGGTTCACCATATATACATCCTTTGGACCACTATCAGTGGCATGAATAATATAGTAGCTATCCATTGGGACAATCATTAGCTTGTTTTCCCTTATAAAGCTTGGTCATAATGTTCTTCTTCTCCTGAGAGTGCACTTGTACAACGAGCAGATGGCCCATATGAGGACCAAGAGCTTGTGAGATTTCTCAGTGCTGAGAAAGTGGGATTGGAAGGGCCAGGGGAGACTTAAACCACATCATAGCACAAGTCTCTGTTGCAGCATGATGCCAAAGAGCCTCCCCATAGCTGGTTTTTCCTCTCTGAAGAAGCCCCGTCGATCCAGATATCCTCATGCCAGAGTTATCCTTTATGCTAAGGAAGCTTATTACAAAGACATAAGCTGACGAGTTAGAAAGCTGATAAGAGGAAATCATTAAAAGAAGGGCATTTGAAAATACTATCAAGGAATTTCTATGCCTCCTGGTAGAAATGAGGCCATCTAAATATTTAAAACCAAAGAAAGTAAACCTCATATATGTCTTTTGTGTTGATATTGTATTATTTTGTAATTGTTTGCAAACTTGTTTATGAAACCGATGGCAGCTGCAGCTTAGTGCAAATAAAGCAGAGCATCTCAAAGAAAGGAACACTGCATCCACTGGGCTCCTGCATCTACTGCTACAGCCTCACCCCTATTTCCACCTCAGCTCTCACTTTACCACTTGCTGAGAATTGACTCTTCCTCTAAGCATTGATTGCTATAGAAATGGCCCAGTTAGGACAATAGCATTTTCCCCCTGGAGCCAGTAGACTGGGTATTGGTACACATCAAGACCTTAACTTGTCCAGTCAGACATCTCTTTATGCTTTCTTGAAGTAAATTGATGCACAAAAATTGCACACAGTTAGTTTGCATTTGATGAGTTTGACTTGTGTACATACCTAGGATGTCCTCACTGTAATCATGATTATGAACACAGCCTTTTGCCTCACATGATTATTTGTGCCTGTTATTATGTATTCTTTTGTTTGGCACAGTGCATAGTTATGATATGTCCATGTCCATGTGCATGTTATAGGTTTGTATGTGGGGGCTCAAAGGGCAACCTTCTAATTTTCTACTTAATTTGAGACAGGGTCTCTCCTCTCTCTCTCTCTCTCTCTCTCTCTCTCTCTCTCTCTCTGTTTACCAGGATAGTTAGCCCTCAAGCTTCCGAGGATTCTTTTGTCTCTCTTCTCATCTCCTGCAAGAACACCAGGGTTAAGATGTCCAGCTCTTTGTGTATTCTATAGAATTGAACTTAGGCCCTCATGCTTCTGTAGCAAGTTCTTTTGCCAAGCCCTTTTCTTACAGTATTTTTAGTGAACAAACGACCCATAGCCGTTGGAGCATCTTATACAGCAGCTCCCTAGACCTTACATCTGGCATAGAAATGAAACCCTAACATTTCAGACTGCAGCGCTCCATGATCACCCCTTCTTAGTCCCTGGCAGCTTCCTTTCTAATCTTCTCTGCTCTGAGTCTGAATGCGCTAGATTCTTTCTAGGGAGCCAAGTAGACTCTGTCTTTCTGCAACTGCTTATTTCATCAAGGCTTCTGTCCTCTTGTTCACTCGTGTGGTCATGTAAGATAGGGCTTCTGTCTTTTAATGGTTAAGTAAGATTCCTGTGTGTATGCACCGTATTTTCTTGATTAGATTGCCACTGATGATGCCAATTCTAGATCCTGGCTAGTTGGATTAGTTGATAAAGACTTAATATCAAAAATACACAGAGAATTTATAACAGCAAGAAACAAATGACCAAATTAAAAATAAGTGAAAGATTTTAATAGACAGATATCCAAAGAAAGCATCCAAATGACTAAAAAATATATGAAGGTGTGGTCAGCACCTATCAGGAAATTCAGATTAAAGGCAGAATGAGATATTCATTCCCAATACTCATCTATTCGGATGGCTAAGTGTTGGTGAGAATGTGGAGAAACTGGAAGCCTTGTGCACTGTTGGTGGGAGTAGAAAATGGTATGGCTATTCTGGAAAGCAGTGTGGAGGTTTCTCATGAAAAATCAACACGAGATCCATCAAAGATTCTGCTGTTTTCATTCTCTATATTAGAAAAAATAAAAAGCCATCCCGAAGAGCTACTTGCCCTCCTGTGTTCACCAATATCACTTTCCTTTGGCTCTCTTGGCTTGCTTTGCCTGTAGCAAATGATGTAAGCCCTACATCATACCCAACAGATCGATGTTTGGAAAGATAGAAGATTATAATTCAAGATACCAAGAGGATGTCCCTTTCCCTAAGAAAAGTCCAGCCCCTTTCTTCAAGGAAGAATGGGATTCCTGAAGTATTTCAATGGATTATGACCCCAAGAACATCCCAGTACCCAGTGCTGTATTAAATGTATATTGATGAGATACCCGGACCCGTGACAGTCCACTCCATATGAGTCTACCCACTTTCTTGTTTCAAAGCATCTGTCTGTTGATCATTGAGTGATCAATGTGACAATCATGGTCAATAAAGTTACCCAGATTGTTGAATAGGCATTTGCCCTTCACCCTTGGATTGGTTGACTTCTGCCCACTGCAAATGGGAAGACAGAACAACATACAAAAGGAGTCAAAGGAAACATGAGTCCTTTGGATAGGGGCACATACACACGTGTACAACAAGGCCTTCAGATCACTAGTGACATGTGCTGTGACAAAGCACTGTAAAAACAAACAAACAGTCAAAAAACCCCACTGGCTTTCCCAACTCCTTCAAGAATAGCTATAACATGGTCCAAATAACTTCTTCCCTTGAGTTTAGACCATTGGTGTTGTGACTTTGTAGATCTTCCCACAGTGGAATTCCACATTTCCAGATTCCCAATGTCCTCACATTTAATCTGCTCTGTGTGACTTGGTTTTAGCCCAGAGACTAGGACAATGATGGGACCTCAATTCTGGGCCATGACCTCAGGGGTCCTTTTATGCTTCTACTTGCTCTCTTGGGGTATTGATGCTATAAGGGAACAAAGCCACTTTAGTCAGAAAGGCCCTTAGTCCAATCAGCTATTCCGGTTCCCAAAATTTGTGAAATATCAGTTATAATCTCTAGAACTGGATTCTTGGCCCACAGATGACTCCTAGCACATAAGCAATGATAGAGGAGTCCAGAAGATTCATCTACTTCCCAGTTCCTTTACTGTGGTTCTTGATCCACTCATGAAGTAGTGGAATGGAATATAGGAGCTAGACAATTTTGGCAAACTAAACTTAATTACACAACTAAACTAAAAGTTAATACAAAATCAAACACATATCAGATCCCAGTTGTTTCTAGTAACACTTTTCAGTGATGCATCACAGGACCTCATTGTAGCCTGTGATGCATTACAGGACATCATTGAAGACTGAGATGCATCACATGGCTTCATTGCAGACTGTGATGCATTACAGGACACCACTGCAAACTGTGATGCATTACAGGACCTCTTTGCAGATTGAGATGCATCACAGGACCTCACTGCAAACTGTGATTCATTAAATGGCCTTACTGCAGACTGTGATGAATCACAGGATCTCACAGCAAACTGTGATATATCACAGGACCTCACTGTAGCCTGTGATGCATTACAGAACATCACTGCAGACTGTGATACATTACAGGACTTCTTTGCAGACTGAGATGCATCACAGGACCTCACTGCAAACTGTGATTCATTATAGGACCTCACTGAAAACTGTGATACATCACAGAACCTTACTGCAGACTGTGATGCATTACAGGGTCTCACTATAGACTGTGGTGCATAACATGGCCTCACTACAGCCTGTGATGCATCACAGAACCTCACTGCAGACTGTGATGCATAACATGGCCTCACTGCAGCCTGTGATACATCACAGGACCTCACTGCAGACTGTGATGCATTCATTACAGGACCTCACTGCAGACTGTGATGCATCACAGGGCCTCACTATAGACTGTGATGCATAACATGGCCTCACTGCAGCCTGTGATGCATCACAGGACCTCACTGCAGACTGTGATGAATGACATGGTCTCACTGAAGCTGTGGTTCTGAACACCTAATGTGCCCTATGCGCTGTGCATGCCATCATCCTATACAAAGAATCAGGCTTGAAGGACGGTGTTCAGACACCATGTCATCAATGTGCTCTCTCTAGAGAGCTATATATAAATGTTCCATGTTCGTGTAGAAACATCATGGTTTGTTTCTTGTAGAAAACAAAGACATTTCATATCTGCTCCCATAATTCTTCAATACATATAAATTTGATTAGTGTATCTTTCTTTGGGCTATATTGTGTTTGAATGTTTGATTTCCAAGATTTCTGTTTGAGTTACTGATTCGGGTTTCATTTAAAAAATTCACTCAATGAATTTGGGGTTTGGTAAAGATTAGGATAGATTTTCCAACCATCTCTGAAAGGTCCCTAAACACATTTCTGCAATCTTTCTACACATTTGCATATGATATGACATTTTCAACATTGATAATTATAAAATCAAAATCTTGATCTACTCGGAAAAGCTTTGAAGCATCAAATATACCAAGAACCAAGATTTAGTTCTTTATATAAAACCAAGCAAGCACATTGAGTTCATTAGTGTGTAAATTTGGGTTTGTTTTTTTACAAAATGTTAAAATCACAAGCATACTAAAGAATTGTCTTAAATTATAATTTTGTGATTTGTCCTCAGTAAATGTTAAATTTATATGCCTATTTTATATACTTACATGCCCAGAGATAATTAAAAATTTTCAGGCGCAAAAGAAGGTCATGAGAGGAAAACGTTTTAAAAGCCTTGACCCAGCTGATCTGTAGATTCGTGAATCATAACACGTGCTGGGTTTAGCAGCTGACTATGGAAGTGATTTGTTATGCAGCAGAAGCTAACGGAAACATTGATTTTTAAAATGTCAGCCTTAGAACACTTTGAAGGCATTCAATGATTCTTGGGTCACAGTTTCTAGCACGCCATAAGAGAGGACAGTCTTACCTTCTGTTCTCATTGATCCATGAGGAAGTACAACTTTGCTTATGGGAAAACCCCACCTCCTAGGCAGTACTTCCTGTAAGTCTTCCTGTCACTTCACACCTGGAGTCCTGCTTTCATTTAGATCCTCCTGTACACAGACCTGAACAGTATTCTGTCTCCTCTTTGCAGAAAGCAAAGAAACATACATTATGTCATGAGATAATCTCTCTTGAGATTAGCTAACATACAGGAAGCATTTTGCTACTTGTAAGTGTAAGTACCAATCATTGGATTAATACCTGTGGCATGAAATGTCTCTGCTCAGTGCCTTGTACTTAGTTCTCACTAGATAACTGAAACCCGGACTCAAGCAATTAAGCACTTATCTACCCATTATAAGTTGAATACCATACTGGGGTGTTGGGGGCAAACTGGCAAAGTCAATGTAAGACCAGGACCCCAGGAGCGATCTCCGATGTGTTCAAGCCACCATCTGTTGTTCTACCTTCACCCTGGTTCAAAAGCACCTTAATCCCATTATAGAACATTTAGATATCCTCTCACAACAGGCTCTGCTTTTAGAAACCCACATGACAGAGAGATGGTATTTCTAGTTCCTTAGGTATGAGACAAAACAGAAGTAAAATTTACCAATTAAATGCAAGAATTTTTGCTTTATGCGGACCATAGCCTCAGTGCAGTATCCTCAGGGGGATTCACTGTGTGTGTTTCTTCAATTTAATTTGCTCATCTGTGTTTCAGTTTTCAGGAGCCGTGTTTACTTTTTTGCAAGGTCCAAAAAAAAAAAAAAAAAAAAATCTCTCTGAGATATACCTTAATGAAAAGTAGCAAAGCCCTTATAAGGTGCATAAGATGCTCAAGTCATGAGAAGCTGAAGTCATTGTCTTTTGTGAAGGCAGCAAATGGTTGCCTGAAATGGAGCTGATTTGGGGTGATGTGTACTATAATAGAACAAATTACTAATGAAGTGTGAAGTTACCGGAAACCTTATTTGTTGGCCTAGGGAGATTATATTTAGCCCATAGGTTATCAAGACTATTCATGCCTTGTAACTAGAATAGTTGCCAGACTCAGCCAGTGTGTGCCGACTAACTCTGCCTTGTGACCGTGCAGAGGGTGGAGAGGTAAGAGACAGGACCAGGAGCTCAGAGAGATGACTGTAAGAGGTCAAATGCAAAGAGTCACTGAGTGAAGGTTAGAAGAGCTCTGTGATTCATTTGATAAGAAGCACGTAGGATAAGAAGATGCTGAGTTACACCCGAAGACTCTGGTTTAGACGCAATGATAGAAAGTCAAGCACTCCTAGAGGAAGAGAGAATGGAAGGGAGGTGACAACTGATTTCTGTTTTGTCCAGTCCTCTTCAAAGTGCTTAAGGAGAAGCAGAGCCAAGATGTCCTTGCACAATGAAATGCCCTGCAGAGAAGCTGAGAGGCTGAGTCTGTTATTAGTCCTTAGGTTCTGCTCACCTTGCTAGTGTTATTGAGTTTGTTTGTTTGGTGTTGGTTTTTAGACAGGGTCTTGCTCACAACAAGGTCTCTCACATACCTGGAACTGGTCAAGTAGGCTAGGCTGGCTGTCCAGTGAGTTCCAAGGATTCAGCTCTTTATGTCCTCCCAATGCTACGATTACTGATTCTTATGTATGTGCCACTATGCCCAGCTTTCTTAATATGAGCTCAGGGATTGAACCTGGGTCCTTGTGCTTGCAAGGCTAGTACTTTACTAACTGGGCCATCTCCTTAACACCATGACAAGTCCTTCTGACTAGCTTGTCCTTCTCTTGTGTCTTTACCAGGACATCTGATGAACTCTGACCGTATGCTGCCCCTCAGAGAGCTCACAAGCACCCACAAGCCCAGATACTGCCCAAGATTTCTTGTGTTCATCCTTTCCCACCAGCCTCTGGGTCCAGCATTTCCAGACTGGGGCTTCTCTCAGCCAGCCATGGCCTTGGCTTGTGTCCCCTCTAAGGTCAAGAAAGCAAAGGGAACATAACCATGACTATAGCCAAATGGGAAGAGAGCATAAGAACAGAATAGAACTGCCATTTGCTGTTACTGCTCTAGCTTTTTCATTCCTGTTTGCTTTAATATCTTCAAGGAAATATCCGGTTGAACACAAGTGCAGAAGACTTAAGCATTCAATCTATTTTAATCCCTTAGCAACATATTTCTGAAATAATTTTTAGAAGGTGTTTTGACTTTCAGGAGAAAGAATCTTATCTTCGGCGAATTACTATTTATCGGAGGCTTTAATACAAGTTTGTTGGTTTTGTTTTTCTTTTTTTTTCTGGCAGGCTGCTTTTTGTAGCTCATTAAACTGGGGATTATCTTCGGGAGTGTGGGGTAGGAAAAACACAAAGTCTAGTTTTCAGTCTGGGCGAAGGAGTGTTAGGAATATAAGTAAAAACCGCTACGTGACCAGTGTTAATCTTACCTGCTGAGGTGGTTTCTGTCATTTAATGGCATGTTTGGGAGATGGATGTGACACCAGAGGTTAGAAATAAACAGGACTCAGAGTGACAAGAATGAAAATCACACATTGCAGTCCCTTACTAGACTCCATAGGGATGCTTCCAGTCATTTGATGGGTGGCATCATTTGATGAGAGGCAGATCAAGCTCTGCCTCTATAATCTGCCTTCTGGGGAGGAGAGCTGGGGAAGGATCGACCAGTTTGGTGTGTGCCTGTTTTCTCTGTCCAGTCATGTGACAAAAGTTGGCTGGGAGGATATTGGCTTTATTATTGTCTGTAACACAATCGATACATTATACTGGAGCCTTTTGAAAAGCCGGTGTACTCACTTGCCCACTCTCCTTGTGTGGGAACAGAACATTGGGTAGCCTTGAGGAAGCCCAAGATACGCTCCAGTGGCATGGGAGGGGTTGTTGTTTTGTTGTTGTGTGTGTGCACGCATGCATGTGTGCACAGGTATACTGTGAACAGGCATGGATGTCAGAAATCTTGCAGGAGTCAGTTTTCCCCTTTCACTCCAGGTTTAGAGGATCACATACAGGTTATTGGTCTTACTGGGAAGCATCCTTACCTACTCAGCCATCTCACCAGCCTAAGCTTTGGTGTTTTTATGCAGTGTACTAAAATCTCAGCTTTTGATGACTACAGTGTGTGTGTGTGAGTGTGTGTGCACACACATGCATGTATGTATGTAAAGACCAAAAGTCAGCATGAATGTCTTCTTTAACATGCTCCATCATCTTTTTGTTTGTTTGTTTGTTTGTTTTGGACACAGGATCTAGCATTGGAACCTGGAGCTCACAGATTCGGATAGATTGGCTGACCAGAATGTACCAGGCATCTTCCTATCTCTGCATCCTTGACACTTGGATTTCACACATACCCCTGTTTAGTGGCTTTATGTGGATGCCAAGGATCTGAACTCAAGTCCTCATGTTTACCCAACATTTCACCAACTGAGCCATCTCCACAGCCTCAGAATTAGACCTTTGAAATCATATGAGTGTTGAATACAGCCTTGGAAATGGTGGCTTAGAGGCTTGTCTCCCTGCATACTCTAGGACTGCAATGGTAGAGGTAAAGGATAGGCCTGAATTGTAACATCTTCCAGTTAAACTCATGGTAGCAGGGACAGAATACAAACTGGCCTTGTTTATAGCATCTGCCAGTTAAACTTATGATAGCAGAGACAGAACACAGGTGTCCAGACTCAAAAGTTATGGAGCTGAATCTGATCAATGACACCAGCCAGCTGTGTAACAATACCCTCCTCTCCAGTCCTGATCGTTTACCTGTAAGGCAATAAGCTCATAGGACAGCACAAAAGACAATATAGGAAAATTCAAATGAGATTTACTAATCAGGTCATATGTCAGGGACTCTTTCAGACACCTAGGACCACGTGGGGAGAAACATTGGCATAGAAGTCTGAGATTTACAAAGACCACGGTGCCTGCTCACTGACATAGACAATTGGCAGGGCATCGACAGATCAATGCTTCTAAAGAGCTACATCTAACCCTTATCTATCTCCAGTCTCACTACACAGCCATCACAGGTCATCAAAACACCATAGTCACAGAACAAATCTACAACCACAGCACCTTGTGAGAATCTCTCACCGTTCTCCTCCCTTGGGATCTATGGTAGTCAAGACCTACAAGCACCTGCTATAACAAGGTGTGTTGGTAGGACACATGGGTTACTGGCAACTCCATCCCTAGGAAAGATGAATAAAGGTGTATGGGTCTACCTTCTATCTAAACCACCAAATGCCCCAACAGAGACAAATTTCTCTCCCTTAGGTTGAATGAGACGCTCTCCCATGCTGAACCCCTGGCAGCTCTTCAGGACCATCACAAGCCCATCTGGATTAAATCAGGGCCTAGCCCAGAATGGACATATGAAGAGCAGGTGTAAATAAGATCTAAGAGGCCAGTACCTGTGGGAATTGTTCAGAAGACGAAACTGGGACATGGGCAGAAGAATCAGAGTTTGGTAATGATGGGTAGGTGGATGAACAGAGGTTGGATTTGAACACTGCATGCTGTGTGCATGTATAGAAATATCACACTGAGCCAATTAATACAGACAACTAATACATGTCAATCAGTTAAAAAATAAAAAAAGGAAAGGAAAATGCTTATTCTTGGTAGTAGAATGGGATCTTAATTTCCTGAGCAAGGCTACCAACTTTCCCCAGTTCTTCAACTTTTCTAGAATTTTCAAGAGGACAGACTAACACCTGGAGGCTTTGCCTCCCACCCTACCTTCTAATAGTCTGGTCTGGTAAGTTCCAAGTACCAGGAAATAAAAGCAAGTTCCTCCTTCCACAAACTCTAGGGACCCCATTAAACTCAAAGGCCTCCCATCCACTTCACTGCTCCTGTAAAAGGAACCAGATCGATTTCCCTGAGCTGGCTGGAGAGCAGGGGCTCCTGGAGGTGGGGAAATACCGCCCTATCAGTCCTCCCTTCAGAGGAGGCCTGGCTCTCAGGGAGGCTCCTGGCATTCACATCTGCTGTCAGACTGGCAGCAGCAATGGAAGTGGAACCTTCCTCAAGATGACAGGTCAAAGTAACCCAAGGTGAAGATTTCTGAGCAACATTTTCGAGAAGAACATCCCTGGTAAGAGCACACAGGTGGAGGATAAAGACTTTCCAGCAGCCTGTGGTACGGTTCAGCCTTTACTCTGCAAGCAAGGAGGAGGTTTTGGTTTTTTTTCTCAGCTCACCTGGTGCATCGAGCCACCAGCAGTGTGTGAGAAAGGTGATTTTAGACCGTTTTTTCATGGTTCAGCAAACGGCAAATCCCTCTCTTGTGGTGTAATGATTCCAAAGAGCCTCTGCCTTTCCCATTTGTTCAACTCTGTAACTTTTAGTAATGAGAAAAGGGGCCCTTGGAGAAGAGGGACCAGCTGAGCCCCAGCACTAAAAATCTCTTGGTGGCTCTTGTGTCCCTAGGTCTCCTTTTCCAAAAGTGTCTTTGATCCAGCCTTGCAGGGAGCCACAAGGCAACAAGTTCAGCAGCTAGAGAAATCAAAACACCCCTCCTCCTTCTCTCTAGCCTGCATTTTGCCCCCTTAAGGACAGCTGTGACCTGCTGGCCCCAGAACACTATTGTCTCAAGCAGTGTGGTAATTTGGCAAGTGGCTTGTGTCTTTGCAAGCGTCTGGATTTTAAATTTTACAGGATCCCATTTCCTCTCTTAGGCGACCTAGTAAAGACTGTGGGATGTCCATGAATTGCCAGAATAGGCAGGTTATGAAGCACTTTGATCACAGTTTCTGGTGTACTCTGGGTGGCTGACAAACTCTGGGCCGAGCGAAGAACCCTGAAAGAGTTTGCCTTCACACCTGATCCCAATCCCACTCTGCTCCACCACATCCCTTCCTCTCTCCTCAGCCGCCTCTTCCTTCGGCTGGTGTACAGAAAATTCCAGGCTGTATGGCACAGCTAGTGTCATTGCCTGGATCATTAATTATCGTTGATAATGAAAACATGGGCTTGGACAATTGGTAAAATGTAATTATTTACCATCTGTTTCAGGCTCTCATGTGTAATTACTTAACAATGGAACGCTCATAAAGGAAAGGTAACCATACCAGACAAGTGAGTGCCGGAAAGAGACCCAGTCCGACAACAACTAGCATGGCCCTCCTCCCTTTCCTCCTCCTCTCTCTTCTTCCTTCCTTTCTTTTTTTGGCTTCTCCTTTCCCTTCCCATTCTTGCCTTCCCCCACATCTTCCCCCACTTCTTTCTTTCCTTCCTTTCTCCCTTTTCTCCTTCCCTGTCCCCTCTCTTCTTCTGTCTTTTATTCCGTTTCCTTCCTTTTCCCCATCCCTTCTTCCCTCTCCACCCCTCTGTTCTCTTCCCCGCGCCTTCTTTTCTTTTCTTAAATAACAGCTGAAGCACACAAATCACCCTATGTTTGCGGAAGCCCCCCTTGAGTGGCTCTTTCTGTAACTTCATGCAGTTGTCCCTTCGTATATTTCCATGCAGCCTCTCTTTGTAGAACACCTTGTCAAGAGTGCGGTGGTTTGAATAAGCTTGGTCTGTGGGAAATGGCACCATGAGGAGGAGTGGCCTTGTTGGAATAGATGTGGCCTTGTTGGAGGAAGTGTGTCACTGTGTAGACAGGCTTTGAGAGCTTAGGCTCAGGCTCCACCCAGGGCAGAAGAGACCTTCCTCTTAGCTGCCCACGAGACAGTCTCTCATAGCTGCAGTCAGATCAAGGTGTAGAACGTTCAGCTCCTTCTCCAGCACCTCGTCTGCCTGAATACTGCCATTCGTCCTGACATGATGATAATGGACTGAACCTCTGAAACTGTAAGCCAGCCCCAATGAAATGTTGTTCTTTATAAGAGTGGCCTTGGTCATGGTGTCTGTTCACAGCAGCCAATCCCTAAGACATCTAGTCAAGCTTGTGCCATTTTATGTTCTAACAATTTGCTTTCTCATCTTCTGTTTGTCCTGTTTCCCCATCTGCTCTTTCCTTGACCATGAGTTCTTGAAGCAAAGGTTTCCATCTTCTGGATCCCACTGCCTAACATGGAACAGCCATGCCATGCTTTTTTTTTTTTTTATAAACAAATGCAGGCATAAACTTTGTTCTCCAAGCCAAACTATTTAAAACCCCAAATTATTCACCAGCAAGAAATACTTGAGATGATGATGAGTGTGAAGGGGAAATATCATAAATATTTCCTTGGGGAGAGCTCCTAGCTCTGGAATGTTCATGTGTCAGAGCCCCAGGGCATAGTTCCCATTGGCATTTAGGCCCCTGAACTGCAAACAAAAAGCTGAGATTTGAGATCGCAGGTACCAACCTAGCTCTGAAGCTATTGCAAAACATTTCTTGTTCCTTCATGTATGTTTTAAGGCAGTGGCTGTCAACCTTCCTAATGCTGTGACCCTTTAATACAGTTTTTACGTTGTGGTGATCCACAACAATAAGATTACTTTGTGGCTACTTTATAACTGTAATGTGTTACTGTTAATAACTGTATTATAAACATATGATAGACAGGGTATCTGATGTGTGACCCCTGTGAAGGGTTGCTCCACCCCTAAATGGGTCACAACCCACAGGTTGAGAACCAATGTTTTAAGGGGCTTGGTATATGGAGAAAAGGCCACTTCCTAAAGAATACCCATTGATTCATCCATTCCTTTGCTGTCTATTTCATGGATTACTATTAGGTAGCAGATTCCATGAAAGTGCTGTCAACACACATAGTGGTAGCCAGTGTTTAATGCACTAGTTTACTAAAGGGGAAGAGAAATCTTTTAAAAACGTGCAAACGGCAATTGATCAAGTAGCCTAAGGTCAACACCTTCAGCAGGCACAAGACGCTAGGAGAGCACAGAGAAAGGATACTCTTAGTCGAATGCGTCAGAGCAAACAGAAATACAGAGTGCATTGTGTGTGGGTTCAGGCTAGATCCTGTGGGTTACCTGCTTCTGCACATCTGTGGAGGCTGTTAGGACTCACCATGCTTGATACAAGAGCACAGAGAGGTAAAATTTCAGGGTGAGTTCCCCAAAAGCCAAGGGAAAGAGAGCGTAGCTGTGTTTGCACAGTGCCTGGAGAATATCCCACACATTTTCACTTAGGCTATCCACTACTGCTCTGCATGGCCTCTGAGGACTGTGGAGGGAAGACTTCCAGAAAGTTCTGGGTTATGAACATCTTGAGTGCCCTGAGCCGTGTTGGCCCTCTGTCCCACTTCTTCCTCTCTGTTTCCTTAGTGACAATGAATGTCACTGTCCAAGAACACAACTTCACCTGCCTGCTCAATCTTTCCAGCTTTCTTACAGCTCCAAGTTAAGAAAAGAATTGTAATTTACAACCCCTGCCCTGTGGCAGTGCCAGGCCTTTCTTTAGAAAGCTGTTTTATATTCCCTCTTGAGTTTAGCATGCCATGTTTTCTTTTGCATATTAAGGGACAAAAATCGAGGTGACGGACACGTTCCCTAGTACCAGAGGCAGCTGCCAAGTTTTTCTGGCTGACTTTATCTCCTCCTACAAACACTTCATTGCCAGTATGGTCTTCACCAAGAGAATTTAAAACAGTGTGTATTTCTCCCTCATGATCCCCTCTTTTAGTGACTGACCTGAGCAGTATCAGGAACAAAAATATAGACAATGAAAACCACACAAAAGTGGGCCCGAAGCACTGTTGATTTTTATAAGATCTTAACGCTGCACAGAATGGAGAGAACAAACTATAGTTTATATTTAACTGCAGCAGGAGACTTTATGCTTAATAGGTTTTTTAATATAGTTTGACCTAGTACTGTCAGGAGAAAAACTACACTCAGTTCCTGGCTTCCATGCCGGACATGATTTCTGCAGATAAATAATTTGCAATGCAGTTTCTATTACTAAGATGGTGCCTCACACATCTGTTTTATGTTTCATTAATGGTACAACAAATGAAACCATCAACCATTCTGCTTCTCTACATTAATTCAACATGTAAGAAAGCTCCGATGACTCTAGACAGTAAGGCCGATTAACTTGCCAGGAAAGACTACTGGTGTGGTTATGGATCTGCACAGGACGCCCAAGCACAAATCACTAGGCTGGCAAATGGTGATCCAATTTACTATTTAAATCAAGACTGGGTGCCATGGTCTGATCCACAGCAGAACACTTTAGAGCACATTAAGTACTAATTTAACTTCATCTCCAGGACCAAACTGGCAGGGAATAAGTCAGTAACAATGGGGAAGGACTACTGGGAGAAAGGAGCTGATGATGCCTTTGATGGGGGGGGGGGCATCTTTAGAAGGAAGTGATCTTGATTGGACCAAAGAAACCACATTGCTTTTTGTGGTGATGACCATGGGATAGACTTGATTTACATCTCCCATATTAGATTGCTGTTACAAAAGTCTTCTGTCAATGGGAAACTCCGGTGGTTTGCAATGTAAAGAAAACCTAAAGCAGAGTCAAGCACTTAGTTGTGGTTTAATATAAATTTAGGTCTTCCCATTTGGCCAAGATGCCTCTGAGGTACTCTATAGATCTTTTCCTTTATATCCAGGTTACAACAACAACAATACTTTAGCAGCAGAGAAGTCACACACAACTTTGCACATGGTTCCCTTCTAGTGTCCATTTGCTGAAGAGCTGGCTACAAGTGGGCAGAAGACATCTCAAGCCCATCCAATATGCTGATCCTTTTCTTTCCAGTTCCTAGAACACTGTCTCTCTCTTGCCGGGCAGTGGTGACGCACACCTTTAATCCCAGCACTAGGGAGGCAGAGGCAGGTAGATTTCTGAGTTCGAGGCCAGCCTGGTCTACAAAGTGAGTTCCAGGACAACCAGGGCTACACAGAGAAATCCTGTCTCGAAAAACCAAAAAAAAAAAAAAAAAAAAAGAAAAAGAAAAAGAAAAAAAAAGAACACTGTCTCTCCTGATGGCTGCTTCTGATCTAAAACATCCAGAATTTCATCTACTATGGTATTTAACACCCAGGGACAATGGTCTAGAATATTTTATGAGATCTGTTTGTGCTTGGGGCATAGAAATAAGTCAGAGCTGAAAGTTTTAATCTTCTTTCCCTGTGCATTGTGGGAAAAATCTGGCCCTGCTAGAGAGCTTGTTAATGAGAAATGTTGAGGGACACATGCCCATGGCATAATACTGGTGGCAGCTATCAGAAGACTCTAACCCAGATGGGCCTTTTGAGAGTTGACTTCTCAGAGCTATGTGTTGTATCATCAAGGCCCAAAAAAGAGAGGAGTCAAATCTGTGCCATTTGTTCCTTTATTAAAAACAAACAAACAAACAAACAAACCTTTTATAACTTCTGTAATACGATGACACTAACATCAGGCATCATGGGGCAGACCATGATGTGAAGGATATGACAGCATGCTGAGGAACATGAATAGCTACAGAAATGACCATCAAGGACACTAGGAGATGGCTTAGTGAGTAAGAGTGCTTGCTATGTAGACATGAAGTCCTGAATTCAGATCACCAGGGCTGAGGACTCATTGACAGACCTGTTAAGAACACCCTAAAAGAGAGCAGTAGATTTTCTGCTCTAGATATCAAAGGTTCAAGGCGAATGATGGCCTTGAACTAGGCCTTAATGAAGAATAGAGCAGACCATCTTAGTTGAAGAAATGCGTAGATAGCTCCAGTGGTCTGAAGGCTCAAAAAATATGGAACAGCTTGTTTTCCTTACCATGAAGTATGTAAAAGACAGGTGAAGTGAAGAAAACAGAATGGTGTCCCTAGAGGACTCAGAATGCCCAACTATGGCTTTGAACTTCATTCTATCAGCTGTGGCAAGCTCGCAGGTCATTTTGAACAGTAATGGTATCTGCTAGAGGAATCCTAAGGAAACTGGTTTTGTGTTCGTGACTCACTCCTTAATTCTCCCCCGCCACTGTATATGCCAATATTCCTTTGAAGTTAGCAAAGAGCTCAGTTCTGCTCTGAATGCAGCTGGCTATGGACTGATTTAAGTTTCTCTTTTTTTTCTTTCTGAGAAATGTCTTTTGTGTGGAGCTGATAAGTCTGTAGGTACCAGGATGAAGCCATATTGGGGGTTGTAGAGCATGTAAGAAAATTAGAGTTTAATAATAAAGATGAAGGGTGTTGGGTAACTAGCACAATGAAATATTCATCCCATTCATAAAGCCCATAGAAATATAATGAATGTCCTCCAGGGATAACCTGTGATGCTGAGCAGTGTTAATGGTACCTTCTGCTCTCTGGACACACTTAGAAGGCTTAAAATAGAACACCCTGAAGATGACAGCAATCTCTTGGAGCAAGGCAAAAGGAAAAGGATGTGAAGTGGGGATTCCTAGTGCCTGACAAAAAAGAAAACCCCAGATGTCACAAGGAAGAACACTGTGGTCTGGATCTATTAGCAAGATGAGAAGGGCAGATCTTCCATGATTGGCTAAGATCAAAGACCTCATCTTCCTCCTTCGACGTCACTTATCATGTGCGAATCCCCTCCATTCAGGATCTATGTTCTCTTGTCTCTGTTAAGGTTCTTAAGCCTTTTTCCCCCTCACAATTTCTATTTCATTCTATCCTTCCTTTTTGATTAATCTCCATGATTGCAAATTGAATATCGTTAGTCTTATTTGTCTACAGATCTGAAAGATGCCTCTTTTATCCTATCCATAAGATGCACTATTAGCATGGACTGCTACCTCTCTTAGAAAGCCTTCCAAATATGGTAAAAAAAGACTCTCTCTCACCCTCTTAGCATGTTATGCTCTGTTCAATGTGATCCATAAGGAAAGTTTCCTAGAGTAATTGTGTTCTTGGAAGTGCTGAACAGACTTTTCAAATGATGAAAATAATCTGGCCAAGGGGCGGTGACGGTCATCAGGCCTCCAGACTCCATACATATGTTGGGCAGAACTTGAAGATCGAAGCCATGGCCTGCTATAGCTCTCTGTCCCACTGGGTCTGAAATAACATTACCTATTCCAATCACATACTTTTTCCTTCAACTTCTTTCATATCCTTTGTTCCTAAGGAGTAGGAGGCCATTCTGCTTCCTCCCTGTGTTTTAGGCATGTACAACCTCCCTCTTGTCTTGTAACTGAACTTTAAAAACACTAAGCCTAGATATTTTTTTAATGCATGCTCTTTTCCCCCTGTGTGTTAGCCATTCTATGCAGTTACAGCAGAAGACCTGAGACCAAATAGTTCATACTAAAGAGAAATTTATTGACTCCCATTTCGAAGGTTGGGAAGTCTACCATGAAGGGCCACCTTCTTGCCAAATTATCCTTTATTAGTTACTTTTGTCATTGCTGCATGAACACATGGGTCAGAAAGCAATTTGGTAGAATTTATTTAGTCACAGTTCCATGGCAGGGAAGACACTGGGTCTCTGGTTGTGACAGAAACTTGTGGCTGGTCACATCCCAGCACCTAGGAAGCAGATAGAGAAACTAGGAATGGGCTGGCTATAACCCACAAGCTTGGCCCTAGGGACCTACTTTCACAAACCATGTCTCTCCTCTTAAAGATTCCAGGACCTTCCAGCACCACAGGCTGGTGGCCAGGTCTTTAACCACATGGACTGTGGAGGGGGTGCAGGATTTTGAAACCATGATACTCTAACTTCCACCAAAGCATAAAGACTCTTGTATTTAGGAAGGTAACTGAAGACCAGCCTCTTGCCTCTGTGTTCTACACATTGCCTGCTCTAAACTCCACAAAGGGATCGCTAGGCCTGCTTGTTCCATGTAGAGCCAATCTCCCTTGAACCTTGTCAGAAGGCAGGTTTTATCTAGTCATTTACAGCCTAAAATCGGTTTCCCATCACAGACACTCTTCCAGTGTCAACTATTGAAACCTATTTGTCCAAACATCATCCAGAGCAAGGCTCCAATTTGTCTCTAAATTGTTGCTTGCTGTTGTTAAGGGACAGTTTGCCGTTTGCCATTAGTGGCCAAGAGCTGGGTTTATATGTGTTTATATAGCAATTTATAGAATATCGTTTTAAGATGACTGCAACAGGTAGCTGACAGGATAACATTTGCCTCCTGCAGCAGGGTGAATTGGAACAAAGTGAACTTTAGTAGCACAGAGACACAGGTTTGAATCCCAGCTTAGATATTCACCATCTATGAGGACTTTACTCCTCTGAGTCTCCAACATGAGTTGCCACCAATAAATATAGTTAAAGACACTTGGTAAATGGTGGTCACTTCTATTTATATTATTATTC
The DNA here is from genome assembly GCA_019843965.1 of Rhynchomys soricoides. Classification (NCBI taxonomy): domain Eukaryota; kingdom Metazoa; phylum Chordata; class Mammalia; order Rodentia; family Muridae; genus Rhynchomys; species Rhynchomys soricoides. Next base: position 11,599,050 of record JADRCH010000050.1, read on the forward strand.
AAATCAATTACCCATAGGTATAAAAACCAACCAACCAACCAAAACAAAGCAAAGCTTCTAAACATGGTGTAAAACTAGGAATGGTTTATGTGCGGAACTCATGCTATCTTGCTTGACTTTGCACTCACAATAGATACCATCACTCAACAAATACACATTCCTACTGAGGCCTGCATCTGACTCCAAAATCCTTGACGTAGAATTATAAGTAGACATTAGGGTTAGGTATTTAGTAAACAAAATAATGGAAGCATAGTTACTTTGACATAGTAAACAAGGAAAAATGTTTAGTTTAAGTGTGTCCTGTGTAAAAAATGAAACATTAAGTAAAACACACATGCCGGGCAGTGGTGGCGCACACCTTTAATCCCAGCACTTGGGAGGCAGAGGCAGGTGGATTTCTGAGTTCGAGGCCAGCCTGGTCTACAGAGTGAGTTCCAGGACAGCCAGGGCTACACAGAGAAACCCTGTCTGGAAAAACAAACAAAAAAGAAAGAAAGAAAGAAAGAAAGAAAGAAAGAAAGAAAGAAAGGCACACACACAGACACAGACACACAATGTTACTCACTGTTTTTCTAAAATGCAAATCTGTATTCTATTGTCAAACCTTGGTTTGTAACCAATGTGAAATCAGGTTCCACATCCAACTTTTATATAAATCAGAACTTTGGACTACCTAGTTATTAAACTCAGTTCTAATAGCATTAAATTTAAGGGAAATATATTCGCTTACATATCTAGGAATTCCATCAGTCACCAAGGGAATCAAGGGCTCAAGCAGTGTGTGAAGTCTCTGGCCCTGAGGCTTCCTTCCCAGCTGGGTGCTTTTCAGAGTCCAAGATTCTCTACTGAGGAGAGGAAGACACTCCACTGGCAGCTCTTATCAGCAGGAAATGCTCAACTTAATAAATAGAAAGTTAACTTTCCCCGACAGCTCTACATCAATCCAGGGCAATTCTGTGTGGCTTCACTTGAATCTTGTGCCTGCCTCTAACCTTATAATTTGTTATAAGTCTAGATTGAATTTTATCATGGGTGCTGGATTAAGATATTTTGATGGATAGTCTATTGGTATCATTTAGCATCCTCAAGGTACTCTCTCAAAGAAAGCCAGGGATGAGAGAGAGGGGGGAAGGGAGGAGGGAAGGAAGGAGGGAGGAAAGGAGAGAGAGAGAGAGAGAGGAGGGCTGTACTTTCATTCTGTATTATGTAGTTCTGAGATAGGCTTGAATACTCAGAAGGTCAAAATCTGCCACTGAAAGACAGATATGTCATACAGTATAGCAAACCTCCAGTACCGGAGCGCTTGTGAAAGCAAAACTAGTGACCTGTCACAACCAAATATCTTGCTGCAAGAAACATACAGGGAGAAAGCTCTGCAAATGATTGACAGAGACAGTGAGGACTGCTGGTAAATGCTCCTTAGGGAAGCATTTTTGACTCAGTATTGGTTTTCAAACAATTTCGAAGCATGGAAAAATCCCATGTTTTCTTCACGCTTTTGAAGCAGCTGTCTGTCAGAGCCCAGAGGGCTGACTGCAAAAGGTACTTAAAGAGTCCATTCCCATGGTGTATTTGCAGCCAGGTAATACAGAGAGAAGTGAGTGATGGAATCGATCACTGGGGTTTGGGACCCAGTTCCTGCTTCAAATAGGGTAACCCCTAAGATGCGGCCGTTATGACTGCATTCAGTTGAGTTTTAAGAGAACAGATTGCTCAAAGAAAGGAAGTCACCATAAAAGGAAGTTCTGGATAATCCAAAAAATAAAATCCAAAGGTGGTACCTAAGTCAGAAAGAAAGCTCATCCCATATGCATCTCCCTTGCTATGTGGAATCCCAGAATGCTATGGGATACTTTCTACCTATCTCAGTAGGTATATCTCAATATCTACATCATCTCAATCTATCTCAATATATATATATATCCTTTATTGGTGTGTATGTGAGGGTGGTTGTACACATGTTAGGCATGCATGTGGTGCCTAAAAGATGACCTTGGCTGTTGTTCATCACGCACTTTCTACACATTATTTTGAGACAAGGTCTCTCATTGGCCTGGAACTTGCCAAATAGGCTGGCCAGCTAGTAAGCCCCAAGGGTTTGCCTGCCTCCATTTCTGCCACAACTGAAATTATAGGAACATACCACCAATTTTTTTTTGTTATCTTTTTTGTTTAGCATGGATTCCTCCAGGATGAATTCAGACCCTGTGCTTGAAAGGTAAAAAATTCACCAACCAAGCCATCCTCCTAGCCCCTGATGTCCTAAACAGGATATATTCAAAATATTTTGTGGAGAAGAGATGGGGGGGGCTTACGGCCTGACTAAGTCCTAAAGGGCTTAAAGATCTGTGCAATCCAGACATGGCTTTGGAGGGTGAACACAAGTGAGCAAAATAGGAGAGAGAAACTCTTCTATCAAACACCTTTCAGGCTCAAACCTACACCCTCCTCAGCCACATACTCAAAAGTCCCTTGTTATGTTTTGAAAGGGGAAAAATATGTAAATAATTTAAAGCTTTGATTTGTATTAAGTTAGAAATTGAAAAATAAAACATCACGTCTAAGAACATAAATTTATGATCATGTTATTAGGATCCTAGGGACAGACACTTGGGAGCTCTTACCAGCAGGGAATTCTTAAGCCCAGTGAGAAGAGTAAGGAGAAGATAATAAAAACCTTGGTAGAAAGTAATGGGGGGATTCTCTAAAAAACAAAGACAAGGAGCCACGTGTGGTAGCCCATACCTATAACTCTCTAACTTAGAAGATAGAAGCAAGAGGGATGCTAAGACTTCAAGACCAGCTTGGTTGACATAACAAGTTCCAGGTGAGACCCTGTCTCAAGTAAAACCCACATACAAACTAAAACAAAAGGCATAGGTTACAAAGTACCTATGCTAGGCATATCAACTTGACAGGATAAAGAAGAACAAAGACAGAGTGTCATGTAGAGGGTGCACAGTAAGTGATCCCATTCAATGTTAAGTTCATTTCATATAATTAATAACCTCGCTTGTAGACACAGATTCTAGAGCAGATTGAAGTGAACACTATTTGCTAGCCTTTATACCTGCCCATCACGCAGTTCTCTTTCAACGTGACTTGCCTCTTAGATTATAAGGGAATGATGGGAGGTCTGCTTTGAGGTTTGTTCTAAAAGGACCATGTCTTCTGTGTTACTGGCTTTCTCTTACCTGCACTCGCTCCACTTCCAGGGAGGCCAGCTGCCATGTTTGAACTGTACCACAGAGAGATTTTCAGGACCAGGAACTGGAGAAGACCAAGGGCTCCAAGACAAGGCCAAAAGCCAAGTGGAAAGAGCCCTTAATCCAATTGGTTACAGAGAACAAATCTTACCAACTGCCACTCAAGTGACTTCAAAGAAGACCCATCTGCAGTCAAGCCTTCTGGTAAGACTGGAGCGCAGTCAACGCCCTGATGAGAGCTCATCAGAGATTTGGAGACAGGGACTGATGACTCAATTCTATCCAGATTCCTGATACTCTGTGAGATAATATGTGGATTTAACCCACTAAAATTTTATATGATGCATACCATAGAATACATAATTAATAAAAGTTCAGTATGCTTACTTTGCTTGTTCTCCCTGCCAAGCATACATGCATAATCTCATGTAAGATTCAGGAACAGTGAGATAGATTCATGAGTTCCTTTTACAGCTGAATATCCTCAAGCCTAGTCAGATTAAGGAACTTTTCTAAACTTGCCTAGATGGCTCCAGTGGTTATAATGTCAGTCTTTCTTACTCCGGATAGCTAGTTGTGAATCAGTAACACTGTTCTGAACACAATAGTGTGCTATGGCAACCAGGCATCATTGAGGAAGTACAGAGGTGAGGGAGATAGGGACTTCTAGAAAAATCTCTCATTAAGGGTGCAGCAAATTGGAGAGTAACTGAGAGATAATCATTTTATCTCATCTTTAAAAGCTATTAAACACAAAACAGTGTAATGGAATTAGTGACCCTATTAAAACGTTTGCTCACATATTACTACTTGATAAAATTAATAAACCTCTTTACGCCTACAAATGATACAACCAACTATTTGTCTGAAGGCAAACCATCTACTTGCAAGGCCTCACTGCTTCATTTCAGGAGACATGGGCATCCTTAAAAAGCCAATCATGGGCTTTGGGTATAAATAGAATTCCAAACAACTCCCAGCTCCTTGGAGTCAGGAGGACACTATCAGGTGCCCCTCAGGCCATTAATGAAAGTAGGACCATCTATTAATCTGCCTGCATCCCAACTACTTTATTAATCTTGCTGAGTTCCGAGAATGCCGACCCGAGCCAAAAATATCTTCTCAGTCATTTAGAAAGAATAGTAGACTTGGAGTTTCAACATTGGAGAAGGCGGGAGCAGAGGGGAGTTGTCCAACCTCTGTTCTTGCTGCTGCAATGTAAAGCTGCTTTCGGAGATGACCAGGAGTCTTAGTGGATAAGAGGGAAAGCCAAGCACCCAGTGACAGGTACAAGTGCACAGGGCAACGGAGGGAGGGGAAGGCGTATCCAAACGGACCCTGTGGTCCTTATATCTGCTCTGTTCATGAGGAAATTGTATGTGTGTTTATCAGCTCCACGGGTTAAATCTACTATGCTTTAGTCTTCTCACCCTCTTCATCTTTCAGCTTAGTACAGAGGATCCCCCATCTTAACCCCAATCTTCCTGCCCCTGCTCCATGCTAATTAGTTTTATTGCTAACTTGGCATAACCTAGTGCTGCCTGAGAAGAGGCAGTCTCAATTGAGGAACTGCCCAGATAAGATAGCCCTGTGTCATGTCTATGACAATTGTCTTGATTGTCAATTGATGTGGGAGGGCCTAGCCCACTGTGGGTAGTGCCACTTCTGGGCAGATGTTCCTGGGTTGTATTTTTTTTAAAAAAAAAAAACAACAACAACAACAAAAACACCAACAACAACTAAAATCCCAGGGATCTGCTCCCGTTCCTGCCTCCATCTTCCTGTCTTGAGTTCCTGCCCCGACTTCTCTGTGAGGGGTTGCTTCCTAGAAGTGAAAGCTGAAGTAACCCTATCCTCCCCATGTTGCTTTAGGCCATTGTTACTATCACGGCAACAGAGCAGCAAACTAGAGCATCTCCACGTCTTCTCACTGTAGCTCAGCCTGGCCTCAAGGTTACTACATAGCTAAGTCTGGTCTTGAGCTTCTGATCCTATTGCCTCTAACTTTTGGATGCTGGGATTGCAGGTATATGCTGCCGTGCCTGAATCTCTGTAAGTATTGCTAAGTAAATGGCTATTAGACAGTTTCCCAGAGATCCCTTAGAAACAGCTATATATTTTGAATGGGGGGAGGTATAGGAATTTTTGACAGACGAGGATAATGTGAGAGAAGAAGACATCTGTTATAAAAAAAAAAACTAGACAAATTATGGTACAAGATGTATGGGAATGTCAATTTCTTTAGTTAAAATTATATCCAGTGCTTAAGAACACATTTGTCATCCCACAGAAGTCATCTAAATGTGTAAATATAATGTAATACTCTGAGAACATGCTTGTCATCTCTCAGAAGTCATCTAAATGTGCAAATATGATGACCTACAAAGTGGCCAGAAGTTTAACATCTATTAAAATAGCCAAAGTTACCTTTATCTCAGCAAACCCTTTCATTTTCCATTATTAAAAGTAAAATAAGAGGTGGAATGTGAGGGGCGGAGCAACTCTTCACACTCTGTGCTCTGCATCTTCCTCTCACTCAGAGCCAACACTCTCTGCGCACTAACACGACACATGGAAATCAACTTACATGGAGCTGCTCAGACGGTCTGTACACCTAGTACATGCCAGGTACCATAATAAGACCACTAAATACATTTTCCCATTTACTATGCACAGTAATTCCAGGTTTTCCACACACCAGGAAGGAAACTGAAGCTTAACGGACTTGTATAGTGTATCCAGCTCAGAAGCCATGGAACATGGTATGGATTCAGATAGCTCAGTCCATTGAACATTGGTGCTCCTTCATGTTGAAAACTACTTGTTAGCCATGGGTGATTGTTACAAGAACTGGTGGACCTATGCATACGAGTCTGTCCTCTCAGGAAGGGGACATTCCCTAAAGTTTGCCTCTGCATTAGCAAGAGATCATGCATTTTAGTTGTGTTAGATTTCAAACAATTGGATTTGTGTTAATTATTTACAAGTAACACCAAGGTTATTCGCTGAAAACTAAAGGAATCAGATTACTTTATATTTATCTAAAGTTATACACAGTACATATAAGTACACACACACACACACACACACACACACACACGCACGCACACACGCACACGCACGCACGCACCATAGAATAACAAAATACAGTACCAGGAATGAGAAACTTTCTTTTAAATGGTTGGTCAGGGCAGGTCAAGTGATTCCCAAAACAGTATAGACTACCAACATATCCTTGGTTGCCTCTCTTAGGTGAAGGTGGGCCCTTAATGCTGAAGGCACCACACACTTAGGACATAAGACTTAGATGATCTGAACTGGGTTTGACATAAAAACCTCTTTGCTAAAGTCTAACTTCCATGGCAGAAAATACAATGCAAGCTGTCAAGGGTGGAAAGCAATTAAGCCACACTGCCCAGCTGCTACATCTATGAAGCATAATAATGACCAACATGGCAATAAGTGGCAGCCACATATTGATGGTAACCTACAGCTGTCTAACTTGATTTAAGGCTCACTCAACTGTAGGCAAATAATGCCTGATGCTGAAAACCTACCCAGATTTCCACAGCTATGAAGGTCATGGGTATTAGCAAAGAATCTCTCCCACTACTTGGCTAGACCAGCATGGCTCTTTAGTATATTCTGAATCTTATCCTTCCACCACAAGTAAGTGTAGCTACCCCTCTTCATTAAAGAAGCCCTTCTTTATAACAAATAGAGACCATATTTGGATACAACACAGAGATCAACAAATCATGGTGATCCCAGCTTTAATGGATACACTGAGATCATAGCCCCTGCATCCATGGCTCAGGAACCAGTATGGAAGAGAGAGAAGAAACACTATGGGTTAGACTAAGTAGTCTGCTGTTAAATGTCTCTCCCAGAAATGGCTGCATAAATATGACCAGAACAATGGCAGTTTTGGTGGACATGCAGACGAAGAAAATTTTGTAGGGTCCCACCCCTGGATAAGAAATGACAGGCAACTAGTGACTTCCAGGAGAAAGAGAACCTCTTCCAGGGAAAGACTCCTCATAGGTTGTCCAATGCAGAGTGGTAGGCCTTGAAACCAAATAGATAAAAACAACAAAAATGAACTCTGTAAGTTGTGGTTTTATATATTTATATTTTGACATAGATGTATGTATAGATGTAGTGATCATATTCAAAGAAAAATAGGTTATCAATTCGAGAGTGACGGCATGGGAGGGGTGGGAGGGGGTGTGCCTGGGAAAGGCTAGAGGACGAAAAGAGAAAGGGAAAATGATGCCATTCTATTTCAATTAAAAACAGATAAAAGAAGTAAGTAACAAATTTTCCCCTTTAAAAATCATAATCTGTCACCATGCCAACCCTCCCTTGCACAGCATCAAATTAAGCAGCCAGGTGGCAGCATATTGGGTGTTGGCGCTGTTGTAAGCTGAATCCTACCCTCCCTGTCTCAGAAAGAGGTAGTATATATTGATAACTCAATCCAGGGAACGAGAGAGGGGAAATAAGGAAAGGCAAATGCAGGAAAGCTGATGCATGGTGAGTGCTGGTATTAGTCACCTGTGGGCAACTGGGACTGGATCTCAGCAGGTTTCTGGAGAGCCATGTGGTGTGCATCAGAATGGCCATATGAAAGGCAGAGATGAGCATTTACCCACAGGCTTGGTTCTCCCCGGGTTACACTTTATCTCTAGACTATTCACACCTTTAACGGGGGGGGGGAGGGAGGGAGGGAGAGAGAGAGAGAGAGAGAGAGAGGGAAAGAATAAGCACTGGACACCTGGACACCGGTATTCTGAAGGTGAAGGGAAGAGAGCAGTGTTGGTTAAAATGGAATCACTTTGGTCTAGTTCACAGTCTTCTGAAGCATGCATTTTCTCATCTCAAATCAACAGGCTAGAGGTTCATTCAGATTGAAAGCCCTCCCCTCAAAACACAGCAGCAGAGAGGACCAATGTTCATTTTTCTGGCTTTCTAAACCTCTTGTGAAAGTGTGAATGGCTTGTGTTTTTAAAGTAAAAAGGTGTGTTAGGAAGCATGAGTTTGGACAGGAGATGAGCAAGAGGGATAAAGAAACCTAACACCAAGTATCCTATCTAGCAAGTGGGAAGCAGCATGCTGGGCCACAACCACCCAAAGCATGTGTCATGTGTCAGTGAAACTGGAAGCTTTATCGCTCTAGGATACTACCAGGTTACTAGGCTCTTCTTGGCCTCTTAAGAGGAATACAAAAATAGCCTTGTGGAAGTAGTGGATGTCATATTTTTTGAGATATGGCATTGGGCTGTGCAGATACCTTGAAGTTTAGGCAAAGCATTACCTCATGCTTCAGCAACTTAGAAGTTCAGAAGCATTCGGACAGTGAAGGGTGGGGGCTGGGCAGGCAACAAGATCCTTGGCTGATTGATGCTTATCAGAAAGGATTCTGCTAGAAGAGAATCCAGCACTGGATTTGCTGGGCACCTTAGCAGGGTAACAGCTGGCTCCCAGCTAATGATGGCCATGATATCAAGCTCTAATAGGGCATACGCTATATTAGGAACTAAACACACTAAGTAATTACAAACTAGGTCCCAGCACTATGCATCTTTTATTGATAAGGAAACTGAGTCATCAGAGAACTTGTCCCATGTCATACAGTTAGGTAGATCAGGGATGCTTGTCTGTAATGTAGTATGTTTAGGTGTGTTTTGTGATGGTATAATAGTGTGTATGTGTGCCTTACTTAGAGTTTCTGTTTCTGTATAAAACACAGACCAAACGCAATTTGGGGAGGTCATTTCATCTTACACCCAGGGAAATGAGGGCAGGAAATCAGAACATGAACTTAAGGCAAGAACTGGAGCAGAGGCCATGGAGGAGTCTTGCTTACTGGCTTCCTCCCTATGGCTTGGACCACCAGCCCAGGGGTGGCAATGCCCTTTGTTTTTTTGTTTGTTTGTTTGTTTGTTTGTTTTTGGTTTTTTTCGAGACAGGGTTTCTCTGTGTAGCCCTGGCTGTCCTGGAACTCTCTCTGTAGACCAGGCTGGCCTCGAACTCAGAAATCCACCTGTCTCTGCCTCCCGAGTGCTGGGATTAAAGGCATGCGCCACCACAGCCCGGCTCGGCAATGCCCTTTGTGAGTTGTCCCTACCCCCTCACATCAATCATCAATGGAGAAAATGCACCAGAGGCCAATCCGGTGAGACCATTTTCTCAATTGAGGTTCCTTCTTCCTAAATGGCGTTAGCTGTGTCAAGTTGACATTAAACTAGCTTGTACAACGCGTTGGTAAGGTTATGTGTTTGAGTGTAGATGTGTTTGTGTGGGGATTGAGTGCAGGGTATCTTAGTTTGTATGGGTGTTAATGTGATCATGTCTGAGTGCTTTCTGTATGGCTGTGTTTGTGTGTGAATTTGTATGTGGCATGGATATTTGCAGGGAGATGTCCACGTGGGTGTGTGTTTGTGCTGGGGAGGTGACTGTTCGGGTATGTTTGTGTGTTTGTATTTGTCTGTGAATGTGTTTGTGGAGTAGATATGTTTGTGTGTGGGTGTTTGTATGAGAGGGTATCTGTGTGGTGATGTGTAGGTTGTATGTCTGTGTTTGTGCTTGGGTGTCTGTGTGAGAGTGTCCAAGTTAGATGTATGCTTGTGTCTCTATTGGAGTTTACTTGTGTGGGTGTGTATGTTTGGGTTGTGTTTGTGTGAGGAATTGTTTCTATGGGTAGCTGACTGTGTGTAGATATGTCTGTGTGTAAGCTATGTTCAGACACTTCCCTCCTAGGATGTGGTCTCCCAAGGCCAGGCTACCAATGTCACAAGGCTTACATAGTCAACTGGTCAATGTGGGTCTGGTTTCCCTCTGCTCCCTCCTAGCTACACTTCCTTCCACAGAAGAAGATTTATTAGAAATACAACAAAGACCCACTGCCTGGCACTTGACATCCTGTAGGGGCCTCCCATCATACTTTGGAAAAAACATCTGAGCTGCTTCCCCTAAGGCTTTTGATCAACAAGCTCCTACCTTTGTTCCCTGTCTCTTACTCTCGGATCACATTGCCATCTTTCTGGAAAGCCCTTACTTAGTCCAGCCAAGGACCTCCAGGACCTGCATATCCTCCGGACATTCACCATCCTCACCCTGGTTAGCTCCATCTTGCTTTTTGTTTGGCTTTGTTCTTGTCCTGAGGGAGCACAGGCCTGGGCCACTCACCCCCCTCAGGGGTGCCACTTTAATGCCAGGTCTCTTCCTGTCCATTTTTCTTTTTCTAGTCCTTACTTTCATTCATGTGTCCTCACAGATAACAGGCTGACACTGGAATTATCCTACTGAAGGACACCATGGTATTTCTCATGTTTTTAGAGCTTAGTAGGCTTTGTTCTAGTTCCTGCATTTCACTCAATATGACAGTTTAGAACCAACCAAGCTGCATGCACCCAATTGCCTTGTCTTTATGTTCTTCAGTAAATCTATGACAGTCATTGACCTGAGTGATGCCCCCACATATCTTCTAACATAAGCACGGCCTTTGTGAATAACATGACCTAGATAACATGTCCTTGTAGACCTAAGTCTGAAGCCATCCTCCAGAAACTCACATATTCAGTCTTGGACCTTGTTATTGTCTTGCTTTCCAAAGTGGCTGTACCACATTTTGCCTTTCCCCAGCCCTCAAGAATCTTTCCTTAGATTGTAGATGTAACTGTGTCCCCTTTAATCTTTATTTCAGTTTCCTGTTCCCTTCATAAAACTTTATCTCTTCTATTTGTCTACTTATTTGTATATTGATGGCATCTCCCTTGGAAACAGTAGATCACTCCAAACTGTATACATACACACATACATAATATATACATACATACACACATACATACATACATAATACATACATACATACACACATACATACATACATAATACATACATAATATATACATACATACATAATATATACATACATAATATATACATGCATACACACATACATACATACATAATACATACATACATAATATATACATACATACATAATACATACATACATAATATATACATACATACACACATACATACATACACACATATATACATACATGAATAATATATACATACATACATAATATATACATATGTAATATATACATACATAATACATACATACATAATATATACATACATACATAATATATACATATGTACATACATAATATATGCATACATACATAATATATACATACATACATACATAATATATACATACATACATACATACATACATACATGTCAGCTCCCTGAGATGAAGGCCATTGGTTCTCCAGCTCTCAACCCTATCTTAGAATCTGCAAAAGGACCCGGTGGATGGTAAGTAAGCATTTGTAGAATGAATGAAGAGGTAGATGAGTTTGTTTTGGTGGATAAATGATGGTTAAAATGTGTATTAGGAACTCCATGATGGGAGCACCACAGGACTCCATCGTTATACTAAGAGTTCCTTAGAATCATGAAAGACTGGATCTCCAGGTTCAATGAGAAACTCTGTTTCAAAAAATAAGGTCAAGAACAGTTGAGAAAGCAGTTTCTCCTCCACAACTACCATGTCAACCTTTGGCCTCCACACCATACATAGTTCTAGGTACACCCGTATGTACATAGACACAAAAGTCTTGATGAGCCATCCTGTCTGGTCGATGCATCCCAAGGAGCTGTCTCTATTCCACAGTGCTGAGATTATATACGTGCCCTGTCATGGCTGGCTTTTTCCATAGGTCCTGGTGATCTTAACTCGGGCCCTCCTGTTTATTCAGCAGGTACTTTCCCAACTCAGCAATCTTCTCAGCTCCCAGAAAAGGCCTTTAAATCAATTAGAATAAAATATAGAAAAGATGAGAACCCCCAGAAGTCTGTATCATGGATTTTAGAATTAATGCAGTTAGGAAGAATAGAACGTACCAAAAGAACATCACAGTAAGGGAGATATGCCATTGCTGTTTGTTGGAGTAGGAAAAGCTCCTTTGGGGCTCCTATTACTATGAAGCTGTCATTTCCTGTTTCCTCTAACAACCACAAGGGAGGATTCCTCCCCCAACACACACACACACACACACACACACACACACACACACACACACACCTTAGGTTCTTTAATTCACCTGCTGTGGGATCAGCTTCTCTTGGTCGGTCCCTGGGATCTGATAGGCATTTAGCAGTAGTCATTGTACAAAGAAGAGACTCTAATTGGGATGTTCATGTCATTATTCTTAAAGGTCACTTCCCTTCTCTGAATCATTGCAGCTTCCGGGGCTCTTTCTAAAGCCTCTTTCAAATGATATAACACCACTCCGGGTCATATCCCTACCTGTCACGTCCCACCCTGCCAAGAAGTCAGCCCTGCCCCCTCTCCAGCTTCCACTCCTTTGTCATATGAGTGAGTTCAAAGTGTCCTCAGTTCTGTAATGTCATCTTGGCTCTGTTGTTGCAGCTGCCCTTTGAGAGCCCCCCACACCCAGCACGGGGTCTGGGCACTGTGTTTTCATCCTCTCCAGATGATTTCTTTAGCAGAAGAATACCTAAGCTGCCAAGAAACAAATAGGCTTTCTCTGACTTCTGGGACAGCAGCCTCGATTCGACTGAATTATATTTAAATACCTTCGGTTTTAGGAAGATCAACTGGGGAATGTTTTCTGAACAAGATCAGAATCAACTCCCTTGAATTCCTCCTCAAGCTACAGTTTGCTTGAAGATTTACCAGGCAGCTCTTCCATCAGCCAATAAGCTCTGGTCTAGATTCAGGTCCTTTTTCACCCAGATTTTGTAAGCCCAAGGCCCCTTACTAGATCTGGGAACAAAATAAGGGCTCATTTGCTCCTTTGAGGCCCTACTGCCCACACAAAACATGTCTGTACTCAATTCCAAACAGCAAAGAAAACCCAAGTGTGGCCTGAGAGATTTTCTGTTTGGGGCCTTTCCTTCATTCCTCTGGGAGAGCTAACTTCCTTTAACTCCTAAGGCACCATTTAAGCCACCATCAAAGGCTCAGAGTTCCTGGGAGTGATTGTCCATCTGATCCTTCTCATGTGTGTTTAAAGAGGTGCCTGGGTCTGGGCCTTTGATTCCTGAAAGCCTAGCACCTGGAACAAGGAAATGCTTTCCAAATGTACTGGTGGGCAGGCTAAGATCCGGCTCTCTACAAGAAAAGGAGCATTAAACCTCCACTTTTGTCCGATTTCAGCATGTCAGAAGCTAAAGGGAACTGTGGGTTTAATGTGTGCCAGGTTGTATACCAAGCTCCTACCACCTAATATACTTCCTGTGGGCAATTCCACAGGAACCTAACAGCTTCAAGGCCCAAGCTCCCACAGCCTGGAAGTAGACGGCCCTGGGTGTGACCAGAGGCTGACCAGAAGCCAGTTCCCCTCAGTAGCACCCAGCTGTTTCTCCTACTGTACCGCAGAAGGCCTTGACCTCCTTTTCATGACCGTACAGACTGAGACACGTGGTGCCCTCCCTTCCCCCATTGTCCTTCAGCTTTTAGCAGACAGCCATTTGCTATTCTTATAAATTGAGACCTGAGAATGCCAGGCACAGAATAGGAAAGAAACAGCAACTGCAGCAGACACAAATAAATGAACCAAATGAACATTGTTCTTTGCTTTAAGTGCAAAAAGAAAGAAGAAGAAAAGCTCCCAGAAAACGATGCAGCAGTCAGAAGAAAAAGAGTAGAGGAAAGAGCTTCGTCAAGTATCGAACAGTACGAAAGTAATCATTTTTAGATGATGTGGCATCCGGAGAGAGATTTAGTAAATAAAATAGCCTCTTATTTATAAAAACAGATTTAAGAAAATAATTGCTTACTAACCAGTAAACAAAGGGGAACGGAAGATGTCTGTTTCCACTGTTCCGTGTTCCAAGTGCAGGGCCGACTTGTCCTTGAGTGTACTAAGCATAGGAGGGAGGCATGGGGAGGCAGAGAAATGGGGGATTTGAGGTCACATGAGCCTCACTCTACAGACTGTCTTTTTTCCTATTCTATTCAAATTTTGCCTGGCTTTCTTTTCTTCTCTGAGTCTGGTCTTCTCCCCTGAATATAAGCTGAAGCCAATATCAAAATGGCCCTGGCTTTAAAGAGCATAGGTCACACTTGTTGCTATTTCACAGTTAGACACCCCACAGGCTGAACTGTCCAGATACTTTCATGGAGAAGAGTCACTACTGCTCATGCAGAAGACCAGAGTTCAGTTCCCAGCATTGAGTCAGCTGCTCATAAGCACCTGAAACACCAGTCTGAAGGAAGCTTCTGGCTTCTGTAAGCAACACCTACACATAAAGAAAAAAATAATAATCCTCCAAAATAAAAGTAAATAAATCTCAGGGGTTCTGGGTGAAGAAGCAGCTCAGGTATGGCTCATCTCTTCACCTTTTCCTGTGGGATCACTAAAGTCCCAGGGGCTCCAGGGGAAAGTGGGGTTCCATTTTAATAGTATGCCATTAGTGTCTCTGTTCTGGTCACCACTGAATTGAGCCTGCTTGCTTCTGACTCTAATCTTCATGTTACTGGTTCACTCTTGGGGTTTCCATGGTCACAATGAACTCTGGACTCCAGGCACAACCACTCTGAGTCATCTTTGTCCAAATCCAGGCTGTATTGAATCAGTCCACATTCATTGTTTCTTCTACCAGGTTGGATCTGAGAAAGTCTTGTTTTGTTTCCGTGTGTGTGTGTGTGTGTGTGTGTGTGTGTGTGTGTGATATTGAATACCAAACTCAAGACCCCACACAAGACAGACAAGTACTCCTCCAGCTGAACTATACTTCTAGCTCCTACCAACTGAGAATTCTTGTCTATTTTCTCCATCCATGTTTGAAGCTACAGTCCTTCCAGAGGCTTCCCAAAGGCCTACCCATCTATGTTCCTTACTTACCATTTTTCCTGCTATGGGCCCTTTCTATTCTGGTTTCCTCTGGGCCATAGAAGCATCTTCTCTGCTCTGGACTCAACATGAACTTAGTGGTTCAGCTCATTGTTGGGATGGGATCTCTTTTGATTTTTTAAAAATTTTCATTGTCAATTCTCAGACTTCTTCTCTTCATCACAGGAATGACATAATCGTTGAGCTGTTCCCATGCGCTGTGGGGAAAGTCAGCTATCCTGTGGTATGTGGAACACAGTGAATATTCAAGTCACATTCCCACTTACCATTCTGATTGGACTCAGAGAAGTTAAGACATTCATGTTTATACTATCTTTTAGGCTCAGAAAACATTGCAGAAGAAGGGTTTGTAATTGTGTAAGAGCTGGAAGATGGAGTGAAGGGCTATAAGATGCCATTCTCTAGACTCAATACAACCATTTGATAACAACAATGGTGGTTATGTGCCTTGATCTCTCAGTATTACCCTGTCAACAACCAGTCATGAGCAAGGGAGAAGCTCACAGAAGCTAAGCTTGCTGCTTAGTTATTGGCTATTAACAGATTCTGATAGTAAAGGAACCATTGCTTTTAGTTGTGTACCTACAGCTGAACCCACCAGGCTCTAAGGGAAGGCTCCAACCTTCATTAATCTCAGTGGGTTGTGGGTATCCAATAGCAAATACTATTTAGACATGGGTTTAAGGCAAGGTGTTCAGGATCCCAATGTAGTCTAGAGTCTTTCTCAGGGTGAGCTTTTAAGTACAAAAAACCATATCTGGGGTTAACATACCTCTGTTAACAAGAACAATTAGCCAGAAGCCAAACTATGGAGACAAACAAACAAGGTTTGTGGGACTGTGAAGGGCAGCCTGGTTTCTGGTTGAACTAAGGTCTAAAACCTCAGTGGACCCAGTAGGAAATAACCCTATAAGGGACGGTAGGTGTTTTGCCATGCTTCTGGGAACCAGGCTCCTGGGAACCAGGCTCCTGACACAGGGCCACAGTTCTCCATAGGTCTGTGACTACCAGTCATGTAGCCGCAAACCCCTCCACAGGTAGAGGTGTGGTCATGTAGCCTCAAGACATCCCCATGTTAATGAGGCACCTAGAGTCTTAGCCACTCCCCCTCCCTGCAAAGGTATTTCAACCTCGCCACACCCTGAGATTGTGGGGGTACGCATTCACTCATGCCACTCTCCAGCATGATAATAAGCGCCCTAAAACCCTGGACTGTCTCTCTTCATTGGGATCCGCTGTGGGGAACAATGGAATAGGCCTTTGTCTAAAAAGCTGAGTCTAGTCTCCTAAAGAAGACCTCCCAGTGCTCCCAGCCACGGCCACCACGAAACCAAACCAAGTAAGCTAGCCTGCGACAAGCCTCGGAAACCGAGGTCCCCGAGAGACCCCATCATGCTCGTCCCTGTCTTTCCCCTTCAGCTGGGGCTAGAACCAAGCCGTGGGCCTCCACTTCATTCTCAGCTCTTCCACAGCATTCAGCGGCACCTGGGCTGTCCAAGAGTCTGGGAACCAGACAGAGCAGGCTTCCATGCGGTCCCCTGGACTCCAGGCCATGGGCGGTGTCTCCGCAGTGGCACAGCCTGATACCTGCCTGGTGTGCCGTGGGGTGAGAGGGGTCAAACTGCCCTCATCTCACCTCTCCCAAAGTCCGGAACCCAGGGAGCAGATGCAAGACTCTACCACCCTTTAATCCAACAAAGGTTAGTTATAATAAGGACTTTTCCAGAACCATGAACTTTAATGCATTAGGTTTTTGTTTTCCTTTTGGCAGGTGGTGCTGGCTATGCTCTGAGTGTTACGGCCTGAATGGCATTTCCATCATGGCGTGAGTTGTGCTTAGATCTTGGGGCCTTCTGGGTTCTAGTAACTCAATACAGAGTTAAGAAAAATGGATAGATATGAACATGAGAAAGAGATTGGCGGGGAAGGTGAGAGCAGACATGGGTGATAGGGAAAATGGATAGGATGAAGAGTAAGTATGAGTGGAAGGCACCACGTACACATGCCAAATTGTTTAATAATACGTTTAATTAAACTCAAAAATATTGCTTGTAGAATATAAGTCATGTTCAAATCTCTGTAGGACTCACCTTTTTCACTCTCAAAATCTTTTTTTTTGGGGGGGGGGTAGGTTGATAACCTGAACATTGTAAACACTAAAAACTTCTCAAAAGATACAGTTGAGCTTTCCGTGATGGTCCATCCTTGTAATCAAGAGATGGAGTCTAGAGGATCAGGAGTTCAGGGTCATTCTTGGCTTGCATAGAGTGCTCCAGCCTGAACCATAAGACCCATAAGTAGTCCAGCTTGAACTACATAAGACCCTGTCTCACGAACAAACAAACAAGATAACGAATGCAAACCAAAGAAACTAAGAAGAAAAGGAATACATAAAGCATAGAGGGAAAGAAGGCAATTCTGGTACACAGACCTGCCTGAGGGCTTGTATAGAACATACTTAAACTCCTCTGGACCACTAGGGAGATTGACCATCCAATATTTAAAGTGAGTAAACCACTTGAGCCAACACTTCCTAAAAAAGAGTTATACAAGTGGCCAGTAAGCACACAGAAGAATGCTGAACATCAGCAACTACTGGGAAAGTGGAAATCCAAATCTCAAAGAGATGCCACTTCAAGTTCATGAGAACAACTAAGACCAAGAAGATGGATATCTCAGAGATGCTAGAATATGGGATGCCTGGAACCCCCTCTCAAACACTGCTGGTAAGAATGTGCCCTGTACAACTACTAAGGAAAACATTTCATTTGTGCCAATAAGCACAGAGAAATGAAAACACTGTACATGGAATTTCTGTATGGTGGTGTTCACCCTGTCCTTATTAACAGTGGTGAACACCTGGAAATCTCACGTTTCTACCAGCAGAAGAACGGATGGAGAGACAGGATTTGAGTGTACAATGACACACTGCTCAGGGATTTAAAACCAAAGTATTAACAGCTGGAAGAACAAGGGCTAAGCTCAAAGGCGATATGATGAATGAAATTAGACAGACATAACAGTCTGCTCCCACAAATGTAAAGTCCTGGTGCAGATAAACCTGTGACAGTGACAGAGGGAGCTAAGAGGAAGTGATTGCTTGCAGTTGCAGTGGGTAGGGAGTCTTCATTGTCAGGGGCCCCAAGAGAACTTATCGGGTAAAAAAAAAATGACTGTTCTCTATCTTTAAGATGATGAGGTTATATAGGTAGGTATACACAATTCTCAAAACCTCAAGTCTGTACCTTTAATACATTTAATTCCTGTGGTCAACTTAAAGAGAAAAACATCTTTTGTTTTCTGCCCAGAATCCCAGCCCTTTCAAATCTAAGACTTGCAATGCTGTTAATTTGCCATTTATTTGTTTGAGATTGGATGTACTGTCACTCTTGAAGATGGATAGTGTGAAAAGCAATTACTAGGAAAGGAGTGGGAACAGGGTGTGGTTTGGTAGCCTTCTGAGGATTGGCTGGGAAGACCGGAACACCCCATTGACTTGGATAATGCAGGATGCCAAGATCTGCTCACAGCCTAGGGGGAGAGGCAGATCAGACACAAGTCTACCACTAAGTAATGTGTGATTTTAATATGCAAGTATCTTTGCTAAATAAAGCTCAGAAGATAACAGAGGGACATTTGCTTAAACATTTCAGTCATCAGAGGCTTCTCTGGTAAAAGGGCATTGATCAGATGATGCACTTGAGTACCAGGAAGCAACTGAGTGGAAGACAGTTCTCTGTGCTCACAGAACCCAGAGAAGCAACATGGTCACTTGAGTCCACTTAGGAATACGTATACTAAAAAACCATCACCATGCAGTGCTCCCACCATGTCACAGCAGAAAATCAGCACTTTGTTCTAAGTGGGACATGAATTTATCCAAAGTTGTAAGCAGAGGAGTTAGGGTATTCTCACTTATTTTAAAGATAGTTTTACCAAAGTTTGACACATCTACAATAAAGTATACATATTTATACTGTAAAACTTGATATGTTTTAAATATGTACAAAAGACATAAACCCACCAACAGAATCATGATAGTGACTACATTGAACATTCCCTGAATTCCTCTCCTTAGCCTTCTACATTACAGCAATCCCTGCCCATACCCCAGGAAACCACTTATCTACTTTATGTCCCTCCTTATGAGTTGAACTTTCTAGAACTTAATATGCAAGTTATCATGAATAATGTTCTCATGTCACATGGCTTCTTTTATTAAACATAGTTATCTTGAGGTTAATTTATGCTGAGTGATCCATTATCTTTTCTTTGTTGCAAATTGTGTTCCATTGTACTAACACACTACAGCTTGTTCATCTATTAACCTATTGATAAATATTAGAATTATTTCTAGATATTTTGGTTCAGTAACAAAGAATGACTGTTTCCAGACTTTGGTTATTCCAGACAAAATCACTGTGAACATTTGTATGCAAATCTAGATTCCACTATCTCTCAGTGACACAAGAGGTTGGTCCTTAGTCAATCACACCTTCAGTGCACATCCTTGGGGGACATTTAAAATGGAAACCAAATCACAATGTTGGTATGTGGCAATTAGTTTTAGATAACTTGGAATGGAATCACTACATAAATGGTAAATTTATGCTGAATATTTTAAGATATCCAGAGTTGCAGGCAGTACTCTTGTGACTGCATAGTCCGCATTTCTTTACAGTATTTTCAGTAAATAAATGTACACACATATATATACATGTTAAAATAAAATCATTTTAAAACACCAGAAGATGTTTGCCCAAATGCTTCTGCCATATTTCACCTACGTCAGTACGGGAAGGTACCAGCTGCTTTGAGTGATTTCCTAAGCTTGGTATGTCAAGCTTTTCAGTTACAAACATTCTAATGGATATGCAATGGTTTTTTATGGTGGTTTTAGTTTGCATTTTTCAAAGTATATAAATATAGATGAGGTCAAAGCCTTTCCAGATCTTTGATAAATTATCTCTTCTGAATCTTTGTTCCTGGATTGTCTTGAGTTTCTTTATTCTGTCTGGGTACAAGTTGGTTTTACACAGGGAACTACATATTAATTTGATGCTTCTACTATGTATAAAGCTTAACTTGGGAGTTTTTTCCTTTAATGGTCTTATTTTAGGTGTCCAAGAAGTCTTTGATTGAAGGTAGGCACATGCCTATAATCCTAACACTTGGAAGATAGAGGTATAGGGATCACAAGTTTAAAGCCAACATACATACATCATACATACATACATACATGAGCGATATTGTATTTTTAGTAGGAAGTATTAAAACAGGGTCTCTCTACATAGCTCTGGCTGTCCAAGAACTTACTCTGTAGACCAGTCTGGCCTCAAACTCACAGTGATCCATCTGCCTCTGCCTCCTGAGTGCCAGGA
This sequence comes from Rhynchomys soricoides, assembly GCA_019843965.1. Lineage (NCBI taxonomy): Eukaryota > Metazoa > Chordata > Mammalia > Rodentia > Muridae > Rhynchomys > Rhynchomys soricoides. The sequence goes on from JADRCH010000050.1 coordinate 11,619,546, forward strand.
CTAAAAGCATACATCACCACACCTGACCCAATTGGTGTTTTTTAAAAGATAAGATATTATGTATATGCTTCAATCAGCTTCTTACTGCTAAAACAAAAAGCCCAGGAAAATCTAATTCAAAGTACTTTGGCTCAAGATTTCAAAGGTTTCAGTTCAATGTGGAGCAGCTCTGTTGCCTTTTGTCACATATTAGGCAGAAGTTCTTAATGAGAGCACAAGGCATAGCAAAGCTGCTCATCTGAAGATATAGGCTAAGAGATGGAGGGGAGGGGAGGGGCAGGGTTCCTTCCAAGGCACATCCCCCTCCTACCATGACCCTATTCCCTCCATGAGGACTCACCTCACAAAAGTTCAACCATCTCTCAATAACATATGTCCACTCCTTATTACCCATCTTTGGGGATGCTTAAGACTGAAACCAGGCACAATGTCACCATTTTTAAAAGCTATCTTATGAGCACAACAATGGGATTTGAAATCTTATGTAGTGATCAATGACTGTAGACATTTCCTAGTCTATTAATTGAAAGCTATTTGTATCTTTATGTGTTGAGTCTGAGTGTTTCTAAAGAGAAAGCATACTTCTTGATATTTTTATTCAATCTAGTAATATGCACTGACTAAACTTAGAGCACTTATGTTTATGTTCTTTTTTTTTTTAAAGAAATATTTGAGGTGAAACTACCATCTTGGTAGTCTTAACTTGGCAGTACCAACTTGGTAGTCATTATTCTCTCTTTCCTTCCTTTTATAGAGGTTAATACTTCTAATTATTTCACTTATCTTCCTTCTTATTTACTGTACAGTTTGTAGGGTCTTTAATTACATCTTTTGCACATATATGTGTATGTGTGTTCATGAAGTGCAGGTGTGCACACACATGCATTACTATGTGTTCAGAAGTTAGAGAACAGCCATAGATGTCCTCTTCAGGGATACTGTCTAACTTCTTTGAGATGGGGTCTCTCACTTGCCTCCACTAATGAAGCTGCACCAAATGGCCTGAGTTTCCCAGAGAGTCTCCTGCTTCTGCTTCTGCTTCTGCTTCTGCTTCTGCTTCTGCTTCTGCATCTGCAGAGCCTCACTGCATTGGGCTTTATTACAAGGTCCAGGGTTTTATATGACTGAAAACATTAACATTTAATCCTGGGTCTTATTCTCACCCTGAATGCAGCAGGTTAGCCTTGACCAACTTGTGGTATTCCTTCTGCCTCAGCTTTCCAAGTACTGAGATCACAAGCATGATCTACCATATCTGCCCTACATCTATACACATATGCTTTTTTAAATTGCCATTTTATATATGTGGGAGGGGCACATGTGTCTGTGTGTGCACACACAGGAGGAGAGGGGCCCCCATGTAGTGGTCAGAGGACAATTTCATGGCATAGGTTCTCTCCTTCCACCTTTGAATGGGTTCTAAGATTGAGCTGAGTTCAGCAGGCTTGCTTCTAAGTACCTATACCTCTGAGCCATCTATGACATCAAATTTTTACTCTTCAAGAGGACTGTATTATAGTGTGGAAAATCAATGGGGAAACAAGTAAATTCTTTAAATGTCAGGTAGGGTTTTTTCCCCTCTAATCAGTAAAATATGGTCACTGTTGGTAAAATGTATCTTATGTTGTTACCGTAAAATTAAACAAGATTGCATACATGGTGTACAAAGAAGATTCATTTCATCCTTTTTTTTCCTGTCGCTTAAAGTTGCTGAATGATTTAAGTAATATACATCTTACTTATCTAGCAAAAAGAAAACCCACTTAATGTGCATTTTTGGAAACACAATCCCTTTGTATAATGGCAAAGTAATATAGGTGGCAAGGAACATGGGATTATCAAATCAAATAGAGCTATTTCCAGAAGAGCAGGGGATATTCACCCAGTACACTGGTATTTTCTAACAGGGTGACCTATGAGGGTTGGAGAATACCCCCAAAACTCTATCAGATAAACTTGAGAGTATTCTTTATAAACATTAGGAATACACAACATTAAAGCCACCCAGGAACCAGTCACCTCTGAAGAAACTATTATCAAAAATAATTCCTGCTTTTTAGGATAGAACCCACAATGGGCTCTAAAACAAAATGGAGGGACACATTTAAAGACACCTGTAACTGTTCAAACAGGCAAAAGACAGACTCTGTCAAGAATTCAAAATCAGAGATGTGAGGGTCTGAGGAGATGACTCAGTTGGCAAAGGACTTGTTCTAACACGAGATCCTGAGTTCAATCCCCAAATCCCTGTCAAAGTGAGGCATGGTGGTACGTGCTTGCTCCTTGGGAGGTGAGACAGGCAGATCTCTTGGGCCAGCCTAGCCTAACGGATGAGCTCCAGGACTCAGTGAGACACCCTGTCTCAGAAAACAAAATGGACAGTCCTTAAGAATGTAAGCCTGAGATTGACCTCTGGCCTCTGTGTGAACATACAGACACATGTGTACCCACAACAAACACACACAATTAAACCAGAGACTTGATGTTTATAGTTCTTTCAAAAAACGTGCACACAAGAATGTTGCTCTGTTTTGCATGTACTGCTTCCCTCATCTCCACTCCTCCATCCCGCCGCCTTCTTAAATAAACCCAGAAACTAATGCTCTAAGGTCCAGGTACTCAGCAGGGAACATTGCTCCTATCTGGGAACACACACATCCTTGAGCCAACTCAGAGAAACCGTTATTATTTAACAGTTTATCAAGTCATTTCCAAGAGGTTTCCCTTGCTGTTTATGTTGGAAAGTTGTCCCTGCCTCAGACTGTTTACTTTACCCAGTGTATGTGGCTGGAGTCCACACACTAAGCCAGTGGAGTTTACTCGGAGCGTTCATGCACATGAGGACTCATTTGGAGGTTCATTTTCTTTCTTTTTTTTCAACAAAAACTGCTGATTAGAAAACCCCACAATGAGGCTGGTCTTCAACTCAGCCCTCTGAGCATTTACTAGCTACTTTTTGGCTGCTGCAATATTTACCCATAATAAGCAAAACCTTAATCAAATCAGCCAAGGTTTTCCATGGCAGCGTTCAGCTCCCCTTACTTTAAACACAAGCTGACAGTTTTCATCTACCCTGATGTCGGATGCAGGGAATATGGAAAGGAGGGTTTTTGTTGTTGTTGTTGCTTTAACTGAAGAAGTTACAAATAACAAGTCATCCTACTTTTGGAAGCCAACAACTTACCTAGGAAAAATAAGCAAACCCAGGTGACTGAATTCCCCCCAGATAGTCAACCCTCTCCTCTAAGCTGGTCTCACTCTGCATATTTCTATTTTGATCCTCGTTTTGTTCATGGAATGGCAGTAATGATTGAGAGTGACATGTTGTTGCTATGGAATCTTACTTCTTCTCTCTGCTTCTTGTCTACAAAGGACGTGCGAGCTCTTAAATACCTTCCCATGAGCCCAGTGAGCACTCAAGCACACTGATGTGCTGCTGATGGGCTGGGCAGCTGTTCAAACCCAAACTCAAACCAGGGCTAGTCACAGAGTCAAAGGTTGGGGGGGGGGGGGTTAGACCTGCAGAGCACATAAAATAAAAACCAGGCAAATGTCTAAGTCATGCCCTGTAACTTTATCTTGAAGAATTTTGACAATTTGAGCATTTCAGCTGGGGCTTCGGAGGATATTAGTCCGGCATTCACAGTTCCTTTTCACTCCATGTAGTGTACTCAGAACTACTTTTTCTTATCTAATTTTCATAAGGAGAAATATGGTATTCATTCTGTATGAATGAAACTTCATCTTGTCCTGACCTGGAAGCACACATTGCTATACATAAGGAAAGACTAACTTTATTGCCCTGGTTTCAATATTGACTTACCTCAGGGAGGGATTTGACAGCCAGTCCTCTAGAATACAGTCACATCTAAGACAGACACGTTGTTGGTTTTATTGACTATTGGATAGCTAGCACTGGGAGTTGGGACTGAACATATGGTTGGCGACCAATACACACATTTAGATGGCTGATTAGTATATATATATATATGTATACATATATATATATATATATATATGCGCTTATGTGTTTACGTGTATATGTGTATATATGTATAATGTATAGTATATAGTATAGAAGTGATATACATGTATATATTTATGTGTTTATGTGTATATGTGTATGTGTATATATGTATAGTGTATAGTGTATAGTATATAGTATAGAAGTGATATATATATATATATATATATATATGCACTATATAGCTGCTTTTCAGCTGTGTCAAATGTCTCATCTGCAGAGTGAAGATAGTGGGTCTCACATCTGGAACTACCAATGCCAGGAAACATTGACTACCTAGAGAACAGCTCATCCCTTCTTGCAGGCTATTATTCTAAAGGGTGTTGTTGTTGTTGTTTTGTTTACCTAAAATCACTAGCTATCACACATCTTCTTTGTTCATTCTTGTTCCTCTTAGTAGTGTGGAATCAATCCTTTCTTCACATTGCTTCAAATACTAATGGGGGCCTCACAGTTTCCCACAGATCCTAGCAGCACAAATCTCGGTAAAAATGACAGAGAGTATAGTCCATAGAATCAGGAAGCTCCGTTTTCTCTAGAACCCTTGATTTCTAGAACACACTTCAGACCTATCAATTTTAAAGATTGCATGATACTAATAGAGTAATTATAGTGTTCGAGGTTACTGGACCTTAGGGGGAAAGAATCTCCATTTAAATTTGGCCTGACACAGGGTTTAAAGAACTGGGATTCTCAAGGAATTATATGGTAATTTTTGATCAGGTAAAGACCTTGGAATTGAAATGTTAATTAATTAGTCATACGACTCTTTTTAATTTGACTATGGACTCTGCCATCTCTTAACTTCTTTGTACTGTACTAAAGCGTTATTACTGAACCCTGGGATTTATTGAGTGCTCGTGCCTTGCAAATGTGATCACACTTAACCTTTATAACAAACTCATGAAGAAGGCCCAGTTAATATGCTGACTCACGTAACAGGAAACTAAGGATCAGTGAGCAAGGGCAACCTTTTCAAGGTCACCAGGCAGGGTGTCAAGGCTGGGCTTTCTACTTAGCTCCTCTGACATGGAACTGCTTTTAATCTCTGGCTATGTCCATAAAGACATACATTCCAGATGCAGTTCACTGGCACACCCTTCACGCTATCTCCCCCCTCCCCCGCCCCCGTTGGTGCTCAATATGTTGAATGAGTGAACATTCTTGCTGGGGTATTGGCCATGGGTCAAAGCTTGATCCATAGCTCAGTACATTAGAGCTCAGGTTTCACATCTGTGGAGTGAGGGGAATGGGCTGAGTCATATCTAACTTTCCTCTTAGACTTAAAGAACTATGTTGCTTGTCTGAAAGGAGGATGAATCAGAGTTTAGCAGCCCCAGACTAGCAATATGAGCCGATACAACATTCCTTTGTACAGAATGTTCCCTCTGCTCAAAATCCCCTCTCCCCACTTGCTCACTTGGCAAATGCCCAATGAGCAGCTCAGCTGGCCTCTGAGAAACTGTCCTTGACCTCTCTACCAGTACATATCCTACACACACACACACACACACACACACACACACACACACACACACAGTGATTTCCTTCTTAGACCCCCCTGGGTACACTGTGCATTACTGTGATTATTTGATTATGGGTCTGTCTTCCCATTCTCACACCCTGGACTCCAAGCTCCATAAAGACAAAACCTGCATGCTATTTCTCTTCAGGCCCTACCTTCTAGCTTGGCACACAAAACAAATCTTCAATAAATGCCCTTTTCAGTGACTCACTGAATGAACAGGGCATTTGTAGAGGAGCAGGAGGGGGACAATTTGACCTTAATGGAGAATCTATTCCAGAACATAGTGAGAAATTAGCGTTAGCTTGATGGAAAGAGAATGAAGCACAGAAAAGAGTATTGAGACCCGGTACCAAGGCGGTGTGCGGTCCTTGTTCTATTCTGAGGTGGGAGGGGTGACAGGAAAAAGAAAAGAAAAACACAAAAAAGATCAGTGCAAACATCCTTCTCAGTTTTAAAAAGAAGCGAGAGTAAATGAACTTGCTGTTTTTCTTCACAGACAATTAATCCATCCTCAGCTCAACACTATGTTAGACCCAACTGCAGCAAACAGCAGAACATCCACCTCGAATCTCAACATCCAAGAGACCTTGCAGGACTGCAAGTTCTAGGCATACCTGAGCTATATGGAGACCTCAATTTAAAAAGCCAAAATGAACAATACTTAATAAATTACCAATAGAGCAAATACTTAACTAGGAAAAATTCTGTCTATCTGTCTATCTTTCTTTCTTCTTTCTATCTTTCATCTATCTTTCTATATATTTGTTAATCACCTATTTATCACCTATCTATCTATCTTTCTATCTATTATCTATCTATCTATCAATCATCTATCTATCTATCTATCTATCTATCATCTATCTATATTACCTAGTGTACACACTCACAGCCCTTAGAAGTTCTTGGACACCATTTTGCTATTACCTTGTGTTTGCATTCATTGTGTTTATTCACATGAACAAAGGCCAAAAGCCATGCTCAGATCTAAGGGGAAAAAAAGCTGTGATTATTTTAGCTTAATAAAATGTATTAAAGATTGAAAGCCATTGCTATTTGTTTGTGTTTGGAATATAGAACACACATGTTTGTTTATAGTATGGTCGTCTTTTGAGCCCTCTGAAATATAAGATAACACTAAAATACGTGCGTTGTAACAGGATATATGAATGACTAAAATAGACCAGAGCTCAAATAATGCATACCAATTCCAGCCAGACAGCCCTGTGCCCCGTGTAAGCAGCTGAACAGGTGACATTTCCTTTAGAAGCCAAGCAAGCCTCTTTATTTTGTGCATTTTGGAGAAGCCAGACCTGGGAAACAGTCCAGTCTCAGTTATTGATGAAGAGGGCGTGGCTATGTTTACCCAGGTGATGGGCCCTGTTACCAAGTGGTTGCATCATTTTGAAATCTGGGAATCTACACTTTCATGGGCAGTTTTAGGGTGCAGAATTTTCTTCCTTAGGTAGAGAAGACCAGAATGTGTGTGTGTGTGTGTGTGTGTGTGTGTGTGTGTGTGTGTGTGT
>JADRCH010000050.1:11626630-11672731 GCA_019843965.1 Rhynchomys soricoides
TGTGTGTGTGTGTGTGTGTGTGTGTGTGTGTGTGTGTGTGTGTGTTTCAAGGTGGAGGGAGGGCCTCAGGGAACTTTTCAGTGGTGTTTGGTAACTGCTTTGGGGTAATTAAGCTTGTCCATGACTAAGTGTGATCTACTAGACAACAGTGTGAGAAGTTGCCTTCTGTGTGTAACAAGCTTGTTTGGAACACCCATGACTCAACGTTTATAAAGGAAGGTGAGGTGTTGTCGTGAGTCTAGATTCTTTCAAGGATTGTCATGATAGAGCTGCTCAGCTGATGACTTATTCCTGTCTGTGCGGGGTGGGGCGCAATACTGTTCTCCCAGGTTTGGCTTTCTTCTGCATAGTTATCACTTTTAACTTTCTAGCTGATTGCTAAGGTATCTTTTTAGAAAGACATAAAACTCAACCCCAGTCTCTAGTGAGCATAATGTTTCCATTATACCAAAAGTCTTAGCAGGAGGAGAAGGGCATTTTCTCCCTTACACTTAGAAGCCTTGCTATAATATAAATTTTAGCCAGAGATGGGCTATTACATAATAGGTCTTCAAACCGAGTCCTGGAAACTCTGCAGGATTTCATGTTCTTACGGTGCTTGTAAATCTGTGGGTGAGCCTGAGTCCCATCACATCCATTCTTCACTGACACTCATGTATATTTTAGAGATAACTTATCTTCATTTCTGATTTTGATCTTCCGTGGGTAATGGCTCCCAACTCTCTAGATTTATGTCCCCCTGCTCTTGGTCCCTTTGAAGGCTCTTTATCTCTCTCCCCTAGCTCTGAGTATAGAGTAGTGGGAAAGACTACAGGCTTTGGGACCTATGGCAGGCACGGTTGTTCATGACATAGCTCCGATTTTCCTACTGGACACGATACTTTCCTACCTCCCTGATCCCTTGAAGGTAGGGATACTGATATGGGTTTTTTTTTTCAGTCTAGGAAATGGAAGTGTAAGTGGTAGGAAGGTCGTTTAAGGCATAGGAGTGATTTTCCTTATCATGTCCCTTTTCATGTTTAGGAGACATGGGGATACACTGGGTGTCATAGTCAGCACAAGCCAGAACTTTGAACTTACATGAAGTAATTTGACCTATCACCCCCTCCTCCCTTTCCCTTCCCTCTCCTCCCCTTTCCTCTCCTCTCCTTTTCTTTTCCCTCCGTCTCCCTGTGTATGTGTGTCTGTACATGTATACATGTGGAGATCAGAGTTGAACCTTGAGTATCATTCTTCACAAGTCATCCATTTTGATTTTTGAAACAGTGCATCTCCCTGGGATCTTGGGCTGATTAGAGTGCAGGTTGTCTGCTTGGCCAGTGAGTTCCCTATCTCTTTTTCCCCCAGCTTTGTAATGACAAGCTGTACCACCACATCCAGCTTTTTTACCTGTGTTTTGGGGCTGGAGCCCAGAGCCTTATGCTTGCACAGCAGGCATTTGACCTACTGAGCCGTTCCCCTAGCCCCTAACTTGTTATTCTTAAGCTGTTAAGACATGGGAGTTAATGTTATCTCTACAGAACCTAGGAATGCTGATTAATGCAGAACTAGACACTCGTGGGTCAAATCCTTGAACAAATTACTAAATTTCACACAATCATGTGAAAGTTAAATGCAAATATGTAAGAAAGAAGAACCATATGTAATATATAAGTTTGCTTGGAAATGTATACAAACTCTTTTGATTTCCTCTGTTCTCCCCCCTTTTTTTCCGCAGTGAAAAAGAAGGTAGCTTATATTAACTTGCTGTGCTCAGTCCTGGAATACAGAGGATATTTGTGTATCTAAACACAGAAATATTTGGATGGTATACTAACTTAGTAAAAGATCCTTTCACAATTCTCTTACAACACAAGCATCTTTTTTTCTCTCTTATAAATTTTCTTTTATCATGCTTTCCAAGGTACAGGTAGATTAGGGGACCAGTTTGATAGAGAGTAAATAACACAATTTGTATGGGAATGTTTTCACTTCCCATATTTACTTGTTTCTTGTGTGGCTGTGAGTGTAAGTGTGTGCCAAAGAGAAGGTGTGGAAGTCAGAGGGCGGCTTGAGGAACTCTGTTCTCTTTTTCCACCGTGTGGGTTCCAGAGATGACCCTCAGGTCATCAGGCTTGGTAGCAGGTGGCTTTACCCACAGAGTCATCTCTTAGATCCTTCATTAGAGTTTTGACTCTGGCTTAGCAATTGGCTGGCCTCCGTAAGCCTGGGCTGCATAGGGCAATTTTTGGCATCTTGAAGCATTGCTCCCTGACATCAGCAAGATGTCTTTTAGACTGTTAAGCTTTGCTCTGAGATGCACAATTGAGAAGGATGTTAACAAGCTGAATACTCACAAGTGCCAGGTGAAAAAGACCAGGATTATGATATGACCTTCTGATATAAGGAATAACTTCCCCATTCGCTTGCTTACAAATTGTGTAGGGAATGTGATATGAGTTAACTAAATTATCTAGCCTACACAAGGATGGGATGGAATCATCATGGGCTTTGTCACTCCATTTCATAGGGGCCTCATTAGCAAAGGCAAGGGGGGGCTGGAATGTGTATAGAGAAAAAGGCCCCGGCAGAGGAGAGGAGGGAGTGTCTAGCAAGGTTGTAGGGCAAAGGCAGACTCTTCTAGAGAGATCTTGTGTCTGGTACTCTAGAACTGAGGGACCTACTGTAAAGGTGGGTGTAGTGTCAGGCTACACCCTGGGCTTTGTAGACACAAAACAGGAAGAATTGGTGAGCAACAGAAGTTCTTGATTATAAATAAGGAAGCCCAGAACCAAAATGCACTTGTTTTGAGGGCTAGGCTGAGATACTGACAAGGACATTCTAGAAAATGATGAAATCTGGCTTTCCTTGATAGACCTGAAATTATCTGTGCTTTAAATTTTGTTTCGTGAACACCATGCAATAAACACCATGAAAACATTAAACAAATTAATGTTTTAGCAGCATTAACACACACACACACACACACACACACACACACACACACATTCAAAGCAAGTAATCCAAGGAGTGACTCATAAAATTATCTTCGTTCGTTCCAAAATCACTGCAGAATGCCAGCCAGATGTAGGCAGTAGGCTAGTGATACAGAAAGTGGAAGAGCCAAAGCCAGATTCATACATCAAGACTAGATGTATTCATAAGTGGAAGATATAAGTGAAAACCTGAAGGATTCTGGGAGAAGGAACCAACCCCCAAGAAGAAAGGAAGAAGTAAGAGATAGGAAGGGTCGAAAGAGAGGTGACTCATTCTAAAACTGATTTTCAACAGATAGATGGAAATCAAGCAGATCACTAGCAGATGTTAGGGTCAGCTCATGCAGGAGATGACTGCAGTTCCTTAGGTCTGCAGTAGAGCACAGAGAAGGCAAGAGTTTGGACTGGAGATGGGAAGGGGCCCAATGACAGTGAGCCACCACTGAGAGGGATGGGGAGCTAATCCAAGGGCTTGTGCAGTGCAGTGGTATTTGCAGTTGTCCACTGATTTCTCATTAGAAAGATAGCTTTGAGGAAGGGGAGACGGGAGTGTCGAGAAAAGGGGAAGGAAGACAAGTCAAGAGGTCATGGCAGGAGCCCACAGGGAGATAGGGGAGGTGACAAGGCTCTGAACAGCTTCCATGGAGCTGTTGAAGAGCTCCTAGGCCCAAGTCACAGAACAAAGTACCCTTGATCCCTTCGTTTATCCCATTCTTTATGTTTATGGATCCCATTCTTTCCAACAAACAATTAAGTGATATTTATGGTGAGGAACTGACTGGGCAGTCAAGGAAGACTAGAACTAGTGATATGGTGCTTGTCACATTCCTCCCTGTACGGAGATTCACTGAGGTGAGTCTTGTCTTGCAATTGTTACATTGCTGCAGCAAGGATAGGCGCTGGATGGGGTGAGAGTCTCCATGTTAGAGAGCACCACAGCTCTCCACAGCTCCGACTGATGTAATAGGGAATTTCTCTCTCAAAGTGTGGCCGGAATGAGTCCTGTGTCTCCAGGGAACTCCTGTGAGCTCTCTAACTCTGTGAAAATCTTGGTATCCAAGGGGTAAAGGGGTAAAGGAAGAAAAAGAAAGGCTACTTGTCTTTAGAAGATGTGAATGGGGGGTTGCTATATGCTGACTCAGAGCCCGGAGCTTTTTAGGATCTACTAGCACTGTCCTCTGAAACACAGTGTTACTATCATTCTCAAGAGACACGTAGCACAGTGACTGCCCAAAGGGAAATTGGAAACGGTGTGGTTCTTTTTGCAAAGCAAAAAGTATTGACACTGGTCAGGGAGAGTGATGACTTCACTCTCCATTCGGACATTTGTCGTCTTGTTTTCTCATCACCTTGCCTCGTCTTTCCCTCCCTAAGTATGCTCAGGAAAAAGGGTAGCACAGATTTCCTGGATGGGTCTCTGGCTCCAAAGACTCAGATGAGCCTAGAGAGACCCAAAATGGTCCCCTCTTTCCTTAACTCTGGAACTGATGTTCTGTGGTGTTTTAGTGTGCAATAAAATACAGGAGTGTGAGCACAGAACACAACGGAAGAGCAGGGCTGGGTGGGACGAGCAGGGTCAAGTTAGAGAAACAAATGTAGCAGGAGAAGGGAGAAAAGACCTTTGACCTCTTAGCCCAATTACTGAACTACCAATTCTTTTAAAACATTAGAAGCAATTCCCTAATTGCTATGACAATTACTCAAGGAGGGCTAAAGAGTCCTTAAAAACACTACCAATTTCAGCCATGCATGATGGTGCAGACTGGCAATCCCAAAGGCTTAAAGCATTCAGAAGGCTGAGGCAAGAGGATTGCAGTTTTGGCATTCACATAACAAGACCCTGTTTCGGTAAAAATTAAAGCCATGTAATGACAACAGCATCCAAAGCCCCAGAAAAATACCAGCAGCAACAAAGCATTTCTGCTTCACAAGGGCTAGTCAACCAGCCTGAGCTCCTTATGTCCTCAACCCACTCCAAAGGGTTCCTGTTGCCACAGAAGCTCAAAGGAAGGCTGAGTGAGTGCCCAGTGGTGTTGTGGTTACAGTTAGCCTTTACTCATGCCCACTTGGAGGGCAGAGAGTGTATTTGCTCTTCTCAAACCTCCCAGTCTCCCTAGTATCAAATCTAGTAGGCACACCTCTGTGGGCCCCCACTTAACTTCTTAGCAGCCTTTATGGGAATGGCACAGCCTCCTCTGTCAGATTCTGGGTCTCGAGATAGGGGACTTTCTGCCTCTCTGCTGCTCTATCTCAGTCTCAATGCACCATCTGGATTCACAGAGTTGGAATTTGGGCTGTTTTCTCTCCCTCTCCCATCTGCTCTATATCTGCTCACTTCATCTTTCTCCTAGGTTAGAGTCCAGTCATTCTAATGACTCTCACTGAAACACTCATGCCCTGTGGAGACCTCTTCTCTGAACTCCAGACTCTTGTCTGGTCACCAACCTAATATTTCTGCTATCAGATATTACTGATATCTGGGCTATCTCACAGGGAGACACCACACATCCAAACCTGATTCCCCTTTCTGTCCCCATTACACAAATTCTCCTGTCTTTCTTTGCCTCCCTTTTCTCTCACCAACAATTTAGGTCGATTCCATCCCCTGCCACCACTTCCCCAGGCACCATGTTCTCTCCCATGGATTCCTGCAGGAGCTTCTGGTTGGGTCCCCACACTCTGCCCTGCCTCCCCAAGTTACCCTCTTCTCAGCAGCAAGGGTGATTATTGGTTATTAAACTCCCCCAAGGCCTCTTGCATCCCTGGACTGCTAAAAATACTCCAACAGATTTTCCTTGAGCTTTGAACAAAATGCGAAGTCCTCATTTTAGCCCTCAAGGTGGCTCTTGTGTACTGCACTAGTCTCAGCGCATCCCCTCTTTTCATTCTGACTGCTCTGATATTCTATTAGTTTTTGGAATTACCTAGATTTTTCTGAGGACACAGTTTGATCACCCCTGGAACTTATCTCTGTTTGCTCTCTGTAAATGGTCCTTCGTGTTCTTTAAGTTGCAATTTACCACCTCTTCCGAGGAGTCTTCCCTGATCAAAAGTAAATTATTCCTGTCTCTGTTTATTAAGGAATCCAATTTATTTCTTCAATGAATTGATTTAAATTTTGTTTTTTTATTATCATGGTTTGGATATGCCTGGCCTGGGGAGTGGCACTATTAGGAGGCATGGCCTTGCTGGGATAGGTGTGTCACTGTGGGCATGGGCTTTAAGACCCTCATCCTGGCTGCCTGGAAGTCAATAATCTGCTAGCAGCCTTCAGATGAAGACGTAGAACATGAGGATGTATAGCTCCTCCTGCACCATGCCTACCTGGACGCTGCCATGCTCCTGCCTTGATGATAATGGACTGAACCTCTGAACCTGGAAGCCAGCCCCAGTTAAATGTTGTCCTTATAAGAGTTGCCTCGGTCATGGTGTCTGTTCACAGCAGTAAAACCCTGACAAAGACAGTTATCTTCATTCCTTTTCCTTACCAAGTCCACAAACATGTATTTATTCATTTTCTCCTTCTATCTCCGCCCATCTCCATCCCTCTCTTTCCTGACTACTAACACAATGCCTTGAATGTGATAAGTGTTCAGTATACTCCTGTTGAATAAGTGTCTGCTTACACTAAGCCCTCTGTGAGTATTATCTTAATCAGCATTATAGTAAGTCTGAACGACAGCTGCTGTCTCAATTCAGTTTTATAGACAAGTAAAAGACAATTTACAGCTGTAAGTTCATTTACCTAAATAATACAGAGCCTATCTATGGGTTGAGGAGCTGGGATTTTGGCCTTATATCAGCAAGCTTCAGGAGCTGAATGCCTCTTTCACTGCTAGGGATATGTGGGAGCATATGTAAGAAGGTGCTAGGGTTTGAAGGAGAATGGCCCTCATAGGCTCATCTATTTAAATGCTTTGTCCTCCAGTTGGTGGAACTGTTGGTGGAAGCATTAGGAGATGTCTTAGTTGGAGTTTTATTGCTGTGAAGAAACACCATGACCGTGGCAATTCTTATAAAGGAAAACATTTAACTGGGGCTGGTTTACAGTTTTGGTCCATTATCATCATGCTGGGAAGCATGACAGCATGCAGGCAGACGCGGTGCTGGAGGAGCTGAGAGTTCTACATCTTGATCTGCAGGCAGCAGAAGTGAAGACTAAGACAGGCTGGCCAAAGCTGAGTTTCTTAGACCTCAAAGCCACAATCAGTGACCCACTTCCTCCAAGGCCACACCTACCCCAACAAGGCCACATCTCCTAATAGTGCCACTCCCTGTGACCAAGCATTGGAACACCCGAGTCTGTGGGGCTCATTCCATTCAAACCACCGCAGGGGGTATGGTCTTTTAGGAGGAGGTGTGTCCCTGGGGTGAGGGAGGCAGCTTGGAGGTTTCAAGAGCCCACACACTCCCTTTTATCTCTTTCTTCCTACCACTTGTGGATCAGGTGTAAGCTCTCAGGTACTGCTCCAGCACTAAACTTGCCTGCCTGCTCCCACATGCCCCTCCGTGTTGGTCATGAGCCCCAAATTAAATGTTTTCTTTTATACATTTCTTTGGTCACAGTGACTCTCCACTGTAATAGAAAGGTAACTGAGGCAGAGCGGGGAAAGTAAGTTAGGCCCTTATCGAAACCCCAGCCATACTTTGTGATATTTTTAAATCCTTAGCATAGGGTCTCTAAGGTCCTTTCTCTAGCCCTTATACCATCTATTCCAGAGGTTTTGTTTGTTTGTTTGGTGTTTTATTTATTTATTTATTTTCATTTATTTATTTGGACTAAACAGGAAGTTAGGTAGCCTGGATGTGAACTCGGCTTAGAACCAAGGAAACTTTTAAACCTATGTTTGTTTTGTTTTGTTTTGCTAGTTCACTGTGATTGCCCAATGCTAGCCATACATTCCATGACCGACTCTAGTGATTTGATCTTGCTTCCCCCTGCTGTCTGTACGTTAAAGAGGAGAGCATTGACAGTTTGTGACAGTCTTTTGCGACTCAGTTGCCCACAGTGCTAAAGTAAGCGTTCAACAGGACACACATATTCAAAATATCCTAAGCTAAACTGCACTTCTGGAAAGATTAGAAAAGAGCACTCCACAATTCTTAATAAAAACCCAATGGGAGATTTTATAAAATAGAAAAATGCATCTGAAAATTCATGTGCAATCCTAAAGGACCTTGAATTGTTTAAAAGAGTCTTGATAAAGAAAAATGAGCTCGGAATTCTCCCATATCATGATTTTAAAACTTACTTTTAAAAAATCTAACTGCTAAACTAATGTGGCCCCAGCACAGAGGCAGGTACAGACCAATGGAACTGCAGTGAGCTAAACCCTAGCATAAGTGGCCAAGAAAACTTTAACAAACCTGTCAAGGCTATTCAGTAGAAAAGGGGGAAGTTTTTCATATGAACTTAGCAATAATTTATTGGGCATAACATAAAAACGATGAGCAATAAATGATTAAATATAGTTAAATTCTATACAACATTTGAGCTTTTATGTCTGAGAAGACAGACCAGCAATGAAAACCAACCCATGTAGGGAGAAGATGCTTTCAAATCATGTATCTAATGAGAGATAGCTATCTAGCTTGTATGTAGGATTTCTGAACAAAACCAAACCAAACCCTAATTGAAAACCAAGTTTCAACAGCCTCAAATAGTCATTTCTTCAAAGAAGATGTGAAAAATGACCAATCAACTCATGGCGAGATGTTTGGTATGAGCAGGCATGAGGGAGGGAAATGCAGGTGAAGTCCCCATCTTAAGATGACACTTCCTCTCTTCCCATTGGGCTGTCACAGAAAGGAGTTAGAAGAAGGAAGAGAGGCTGGAAGAAGAAACAGGAGGAATGAGCAAAATAAAGGGAAAAGAAATGGGAAAATCAGAGCAAGTTCTGGGAATGGTGCTGGGGATACTTGTCTGGTATTAATGTACCGAGTGCTAAGAACTGTCCGTTACAAATTGCTATGTACATTTAAAATTTTACCCATTGTCTAATATAAATATAAATGGTGAAATTTTACCCATTGTTTCTGGGACTATAAAATGGTGTGAGGTCTTTGTGGAAAAGGTTCTTGAAAAGTTTCCAAAAAAATGTAATGCAGAACGACTATATGAAGCGTCAATCCTACCTCTGGGTATGCACCAAAAGCAACTTAAAGCAAAGACTCAGATGTATTTATATACCTGTGCTCCGCATAGCATTATTTTTACTGGACAAAAGTCATAAAGGGAAAACCCCCCATTCATGGGTGAATAGATGAAGTAAACATGGCATGCATGATACTACTAAGCTCCAGAAAGGCCAGAAATTGACGTGTGCAATAACACGGGTGAATCCTGGAAACATGACGTGAAGCGAAACAGGACAGGCATGAACGGACACATATTGTATGAATCTTCTTACATGACTCCCTACAAGGGACTTCATGGGGGCAGCACATGGACCGTGGTTGCCAGGGGCTAGAGTGGCAGATGGAGTTAGTGTGTCACAAAGATTTCAGCAGTGGAGGATGAGCAAGTTGTGGGGATGGTGCTGGTGATACTTGTATGGTATAAATGTACCTACCTAGTGCCAAGAACTGTGCCTGTTAAAATGGCAACAAAGTGCTATGTACCTTTAAAATGTTACCAGTACAGAAAAGGATAATTGTAGCTTTTTCAAATTTGACACCTTTCTTTACAGATAACCCCCTGGTAGCAGGCATTATTCCAGGCAACCTGGACTTTCCCCACAGGTTCAGAGGATGCTTTCTTGTTCCAGCTGTCCCTTGGCTATTGCTCACAGCTGAAGATCACATTCCAGAGATAGCCTGAGTCTGGTGACTCAGTGTTCAGTGTGAGGTTTGCACAACTACGTTGGAGCCTGTACAGGGCAGTTTAGTGCCTTGATATGGCCCCTGCTCTCTTTCCAACCTATGTCCTTCCCTTTCCATGGAAAAGGTGGTCTCCAAAGCACTCTCTATATGGCTCTTCCTTCCACAGTAAGAAGCAGAGCAGAAGAAACCAGCACTCCTTCCTCAACATATTACTTCAATTGGATGCCAGAAAAAATTGTCATAACAACTGTATTAATATATGATGAGTGGGATTTGAAGGGTAGGCTTTGAAGTTGTGCAGCGTGCAGTGTATAGAGGAACCATCCTGGGTCCATTCCTGTCTTATTCCTTTATTTTGCAAGTCCCCAGTAACAGTCATCTGGAATTACTGGTGAGCACCCAGAACTCCTTAATCAGAGCCTGGCACTGCCTTGAACAGGGAGAGAAGGAGGTTGCTTCCACCTCAGCCTTCAATAGAGCTCAGAAATATGAGAAGGAGCATGCTGAGAGCTCCCTAGAAACTCTCCCTCTCCAGATTTATAGACTCCATTTTATCCCTTGGTCCTAATGATGTGTTTATAATGCTAATACCTAATATTTTCCAGGATCATCCTTAGCACTCTGGACACAATTTTACTATCTTGTTTTAGTACTAGGCCACTTCTTACATAGTTCTTAAGCTTCTGTGCTTCTTGGAATGCATTTTATTTCAATATGAAAGGAAAATCCTAGGGTAGCCATGAATCCTGGGATCCTATTTGAGATTCTGCTTATTGACAACAGGCCTAAATGGAGACACTATACTAGAACCTAGACAAGTTCATTTATCAAAAACAGTCTTATATTGAGTTAGTGTACAAAACCTCAGAGGTTGTGAGCAGGAATTTACAACGGATTTACTTCACTTTCTAACCAGATACCACCTCCACAAGAGAAGCCAAGAGAGTAGGGTTACAACTCAGGCGTCGGACACTTTCCTAGCGTGCACCGGACTGGTTCCATCCCTAGTTCTGTAAAACAAGCATGTAAATAATAAGACACCATAGAGGAGCATCCCCTCTCAAGCTTCTGACTTCTTCAAATGTGTCTTCCCTTTCTGTCAGATCACCCACAGCTGGAAGGAATGCTCCATTTGCCTAACTTCTCCTTACACCTTGCCTTTTATCCTGAGAACATAGACATCTCTTTCCCTATTTCTCCAAGAATTGGTTCTCTCCGAGCCACAAAAATCTGAGAAGGTCCTTTAAACTATCTTCTGTTTTTAAGCACTTGGTAAGTTTCTGTTTCCTTTTGGTTTTATAACGTTTCATTCCACTTTTGCTCCATCTATTCTTTCTCTAGCCCTTCTGTGTGTACCTTAAATACTGATGCAATATCTTCTGTGTCCTTCACATAGCCATTGTAAAATGTCACCTATGCCTCAGACCTGGAATTTCCAGAGCTGGCATCCTTGTTCCTGTGCCCATCATTTCATTTGAATCTTCTTTCCTTTCCTATTTCCTGGCCCTGTCACCAGTCACTATTCAGCTGTCTACACTGGAAGCTCCAATCTCGAATTCTTCTCTAGAATTTTTTAGATGTCTCCACATCAGCTCCTGTTCAAAAGGACAATTTCTCTGTACCCTGGAACTCCCTGTTCCCCACAGCATGTCTTATTACTTCATTTGATACTTGATTAGATGTCTAATGATTTATCAGGTCTTCTCCATAGAAATGGGAGACCACTACTCCAAACCCCTGTGTCTAGAGAAGTACTACCATTTACCTGACACTCAGTGGAATGAATCAAAAGAAGTTGTGTTTCTTCTTCCTACCTCAGATCTAGTCTTGGGAAAGTTTTGGAACTCTGCTGTTTTCATCTTGGAAGTCTCTTTCTTTCCTTTCCCACTATGCTGTCTTCCGCTAGGGCGTGTCATACCACTTCAACACTGACCTGGCTGGCCTCTTGCTCTGGCTATCTGGTCTTCTCAGACCCCACATACAAATCTCCTTTCTACACATGGTCTGGTCTAGGTGTCTACTTCCTCTTCATGGAGCTGCTTACTGATGTGTGCCTAACAGCTTGGGCTCGCTCGCTCGCTCTCTCTCTCTCTCTCTCTCTCTCTCTCTCTCTCTCTCGGCAGAGGTACTCAGACAGCCACAGTGTCATCAAATTTAAGAAAAATGGTTTTTGGCCACAGTGTAACACAGAAGAAAGTGGAAGAACTAGGGACCAGTGACCCATCCTGTTTAAGGAACATGGGAGAGATCCTAGGAGTGTGGACTGGAGTAAGTGGGGCAGAATTCTAGAATGGTCATGACAACAGAGAACTGCAACACGGCAATGGGAGGGGCTGGAGAGAGACAGAAAGGGAAAAAATCTATTCATGCTGAAGTGAGATAGGATTTCCACACTTGTCTACATCTAAAGGCTAAAAATAGGGACATTTGGGGAGAAAGCAGCAAGGAATCTTTTAATTCTTCTGACATGGGCTATAAGAAGCGAAGTTTGCAGGGATGGGTGTGTCTCTCTGGGTGGTAAAATTAGAAAACTCTTATTTTGGATGCTCCAACCTTCACTCCTCTCTACCCTCTGCCTAGTCTCTCCATCTTTCTCTGTGTAGAAAACTCAATTAGGAAAGATTCTGAGATGTTTATCCACATAAAGTTACAAGGTATAATGTGGTTATTTTATACACTGGCAAAAGACAGTGTATAACCAAAGACACAGAAATATGTATAAATATATGTGACATGAGTAACATTAGTCAGGTTGTTGGACTCAGGGACAAAGACCCTGATGTAAACACCTTATGGGGAGGAGAGGGTCATTTTTGCTTATGGCAAAATGACAGCATGTGGCAGCTTCATCTTGCATGTGAGCACCCCTCCTCCATACACAGTTGTATGCATGTATACACAACTTATAAAAATTGTGGCTATCTTTAGAATCTGTAGGGCAAAAAGCTACTCTTTGAGGCTTTTACTTTTTTGTATTTTTGAATTGTTTATAATCAGCATAAGGTAAAAATTATAAAAGTGAACACGAACAATTCCTGGGAGACAGAATGCTTCTCATGGATCCCTGAAGCCCCAGCATGTGAGAAGACCTACTGGGTACATTAAACAGAGGAAAGGAGAGCTGGATGGTGACTAGTCAGCTGGCAGAAGGTGGGCTTTCTGACTGCTACAGCATCGAGAAGTCTGCCCTTTAAAGAAAATTGCAGGGCTTGGGATCCTGTGTGAACTGGCGCTTCCTCTGTCAGAGGGCTTCACTGAGCAAGGCCATTTCTGGAACACCCTCACCTGTATTTTGTGCACAACTCAAGCCTTGTTCAGGTGCTAAAGCATTGTTGATTTCACTATGTTCCCATCCCCTCTTTTATCAAACACGGCTGCTTGATTAATGAAAGTCTTTGGTTTGAAATCTCAGTCAAGTTGGATTTTCATGGCCTTAAGAATGAAGTCCCCAGCTGAAGGAGAACGTTTGTGTTGCTCCTGTGTCATAATACATACAGAAGAGCCAGGGCAAGGGAGGGAGAGGGAGAGAGGATTCCAGTACATGTAAGCAGTTTCTGGTTATTTCTGAATATTACTTCTAAATGTCTCTGAATTTTCTTCTGACTGCCCCCCCTCCCCCTTCTGAGATCTGAGTTGTGCTGCTGTGAGTTGCTCCCTCTGTGGGAAGGTAAACTTCACAGCCAGGAGAAACCAAACAGACAACAGAATAAACCCCCACAGCCCTCATCTCTCTCCAAATTTCCAATTTCCTTCACTTAGAAGGAGGAGGAAGGGGAGGAGGAGGAGCAAAGGAGGAGGAGGAGGTGGTAGAAGAAGAAGAGGAGGAAGAGGAAAAGGAGGAGGAAGAAGGAGGAAGAAGAGGAAGAGGAAGAGGAGGAAGAAGAAGAACAGGAAGAGGAAGAAGAGGAAGAAGAAGGAGAAGGAGGAGGAAGAAAAAGAGGAAGAGGAAGAAGCAGAAGCAGAAGGACCCATATGCTTCCTATTGCAAGGACTTTAGTAACCAAACTGAGGGGGGGTTCACAACTTAAAAAATCTAATCTAAAGTTCTATTTTCCCCCTAATTATAAAAAACGTCCAAATTCCTGATTAAGGAACGCTGGAGGGCAGAAGGATCTCCAAAGACATGAATGAAGGAAAAGGGTGAAAAGAAGAAATCCGAGCTTTGCTTGAAAGGCTCCGTGTGAAAGAGCCCAGCTCCCTTGGTAACTCCAGGCCGCGTTTTGCAGGCGGCCGCATCTGCCTCCCCTGTCTCTTACCTCCTGGATGTTAGGAACTATTTGTGGTCGGCGTGGTGGAAGGACACAGTGAGGTTCTCACCTCCGCCCCCCGCCCGTCGCTCGCATCCCCAGTTCCATCAAAGCCAACCCCGGCCAGCGCAGGGATCTCCGAGTTGCGAGTGTGCTGAGGCTGGGACTGTCACTCATTCTCAGCTCAGCGCGTGAACGCAGCTCGGCAGCGGCTGGCAAGAAACAATTCTGCAAAAATAATCATACCCAGCCTGGCAATTGTCTGCTCCTCGGTCCATTGCTCCGCCGCCGTCCACAGTCGCTTGCAAGGGGAAGGCACTGAATTTACCGCAGCCAGAACATCCCTCTCAGCCGGCAGTTTACAATGCTGCGAACTAAGGATCTCATCTGGACTTTGTTTTTCCTGGGAACTGCAGGTACATTTTAATTTAATTTAATTTTTAAAAAAAATTCTACATCGGGTTTGTTAATTGTCCGCTTGCCCCTGTCCTTCCTCCCTCTCCCCGAGAAGCACGGTTCTTTGGGGTGGTTTTGTGTGTAAGGCAAAGACAGCATTTTCACTGAGCCGAGAAGGGAGCGCATCGCATCGTCCTTGCTTGGCCAGCCAAACCCGTGCCCTCCGGGACGGCGCTGGACGCGGCTGCCTCCTGCTCGGTGGCTGCCGCTCACGCCCTTCCCACTTGTGTACTCGCGGAGGTGGGACAGGGGTATTGGACCTGGATGCTGCCGTGATGGGCAGCGCTGCTTTCCCCTTCCCCGAAGGCGGGTGGCGGGGATGCGCGGCTCGGGTGATGTCGCCCCAGGCTCATCTTCCACCTAAAGGGGTTTGTCAAGCTTTGAGAAGAGTGAACAATAAGGCTGGGGCAGCTTTCCCCCACCGTTATGTCCCGAGCTGTGATAAAGTGAGGCTTGCAGCCTTCGCTCACTCCCTCCTCTTCCCCGCCCCGAATAACGGTTTGCAAAATGGGGCAACCACGGACAGCACCGCAGGGCCGTGTGGTCGTTCTTGCACCCCCGTGCAAATGACGTTAGTTTTTCATTTGCCAAATTGCTGGGTAGTTGCAAAGCCTGCCGTCGGCCGGGAGCATGGAGGGATGGGAGGGTCCAGCGCCGCGTTTTGACAGGAGGAAGTGCAGAGGGGCGGAGGGCGAGGAGGGCGTCATCTGGGCTGCCTAGTTGTGTGTGTGTGTGTGTGTGTGTGTGTGCGCGCGCGCGCGCGCGTGTGCGCGCGTGTGCCTTTACACGCACCAAGAGCCTAGGGTTGCACGGTGCCAGCGAAGAATGGCAGGTAGCCAGCTGCCCAAGACACCTCTCCCCATTCTCCTTTCTCTGGACGACATTCCTAATCCTGGCAAAGTGCGAACAATGGGGAGCTCGGGAGAAAGACCGTAGCAACGCTGTCGCGGGTGGCGGGGGCTGTGCCACCGCCCAGAGATCCTAAGCATCCGGGAAGAGGGCGCATTGCATTTTGGCTATTTCCATCTCGGCTTTCCCTGGAAAATTCTTCACTGTGCCCACCCTCCCTTCCAGCTGTTGCCCCTACCCCACCCAAGGATTTGTGCTTTGACGTCCCCGTGGGCTGGGAAAGGGGGAAGCAAAGGGCGCTGGGACCGCCGAGAGCTGGGTGGGATGGGCCGACAGCTGGGGCGGGGGGCGGGGGGGCGTGTGCTGCCAAGCTCCAGCTGAAAGCAGGCCAGGCAGAGGAGACCGCGCATGGCTGTCGTTTCTGCCCGGTGTGGCTGTACTGGTCCAGTATCTCTAAGCCTTGGGTGTGGAGCGCACAGAGCGGTCCGGGAGCACCCAGCGCGCCCCCCTCCGTGGGCAGCAGGAGAGCAGAGCTGGGCCACCGCCTCCAGCCAACTCTGATCGGCGACCAATCAGAGCGAGGCTGGCTGGGCGGGAAGCCGCGAGAGGCTTTTATTGCGGCGCGGGTGGCGCCCGAGCTGCCAGGATGGTCTCCGGGTGTTCTAGCTTAACGGTCTCGCTCGCCTCCCGCCAGGAGAGACCCCGCCCTGATACTGCCCCTAGCTGCACGGCAGTTTTCGAGGACATAAAATGGAGAAGGATAGGCCCTGGGACATCTCTTGGTCCAGCTAGCTCATTCTCGCCCATTCGTTCCTCTTTCTCGGCGGCTTGGAGCATTCAGGCTCCCTGTCCATGGCGCACAGTTGCGCCGGAGCGCTTTACCTGAGAGTGCAGTGGACAGCAGCCCCCAAGCTGTTTCCCCGGGGAGCAGACGCGCCTGCGCTGACCCTCTGGCCAAGGACTAGACGCTGGGGTGGAGGGGCGTGGCGGGGTGTGGTAGGGCGTGTCTTGACAGGGCGTGTCTTGCCAAATGTGTCTTCGCCATCACCAAGCCCAGGACTGGCAGAGGCGTGCCTTTCTCTGTGGTGCTGTGGGTGACCTCCTCTTAGGGTGTGTTTATTGAGACCTTCCTTCTGGATAGCAGCATGACAATGGAGACCTAATCTTCCAGGAGGCGTCTTTTTAGGATCTCCTGGTGGTCTTCTCCATTATGGATATGGGTGTAACCCTCAGTGTTTGTATCCTGATGGAAGCTGAGGGAGGAAATCCTACAGTGTCGTGATAAGATGCTCAGTCAAGACTGGCATCCTGACCAATGTTCCCTGGAACGAAAGAATCCTTATTCTGCCCCTAAGCCCAGATGGTGAGGACGGTGAGGACGAAAAGAAAGAAGCACATATCAGTCTGTTTAACAAAAGAAAGTGGTTTTGCGAAGAGAATTTTCAATTAAAGTGTTGTTTTCACCAGCTTAAAAAAATCTAGAGAATTCAAGCCAAAGGGTTAGGAAGAATGTAAAAGAGGGATGTATATGAATATCCCCACCCTCTGGCTGCAAATGCTGTAGGGTATCCACAGACAATGGTGTAATTCTCTGCTATTGGTGAACATGAAAATGTGACATATGAGGAACGCTATCCCTGGCACTCGCTAATGAGTATCCTAGTGCATGTCAGATGACTCAGGTGTTGTAGGTGTCTTCTGCCCCTTAGAAATAAAAAGACAGGCTGCATAATTGCATAGTAAATTTGAGCCCGTGTAAGCAGCATTTGTTGCATGCTGGCTGGCTGAATTATGCGCTTGAACGATCTGGAACGCTTAAACCACGTGCTTAGTTGACAATTTTTGTCCTTTGCTAATCGAACCTGCTAAAGTTAAGGAATAGGCAGCACTGTTTTTCTAACAAGACAACACCAGACTTACAACAAAGAGCAAATTTAGCACAAGAGGCAACACACATAAAATATTCCTCATATCCTCTGCTAAGCAATTGAAGATGCATTTCATAAAAGTATATTGGGAGAGTAATTACATAGACCTCTATTCTTTTTTGTGACACTGGTTTTCATTTACAAGGGGGAATGCAAAATTTGGATGAAATTTAAAGGACTGTAAAAAAGCCATACTTAATATGGAAAACCTTTCACCACTCACAACCCTTTTCAAAAACATGTTGCTGTCCATAAAGTTTAGCACCCCCCAAAAACCAAAACAAAACAAAGCAAAAAACATTGAGATTAGCTTAGAATTCATTTAAAATGAAACAAGACTAAAGCCAAATGGAGATTATAATCCAGAATTGAGAAACTATGCTCCTCCAATTATTTAAGTTAGTGGGTGTTATGTTATTGTTTGGCTGTTTGGGTATTGTATCTCTTTATATAGCCTTAGTGGCTTAGAACTCGTATCTAGACCAGATTGGCCTTGAACCATTTTAGAACCCTCTTGCCTCAGCTTCCCAAGTGCTGATAGTACACCCACGAACTACCAAACCAGCTCGTTTATGTTTTTGCTGTTGCCATTACAAAAGTCCTGAAGATGTCTCTACTCTGCTAAGTTTTCACCTATCCCACACGGACAATACCCCCACCTCTCTGCTTCCACCAAGAGATTAAACATGGTGCCCTCTGTCTAGGTACCTCCACCCCAGATCCCTTTTGTTTTAACAGTATCAGGAGACTAGCAGAAAGTTGTGTCTCGAGCCCTGCTTGATAGAGCAGCTATTCCCATGCTCTATGGTTAACTGGTTAAACTAAAGATTTGTTCCTTTAATGGGTAAGTAGTTCTCTAACCTTGATCAAAAACTAAAGTAGATAGGCCCTTAACCAGCAAGATGGCCTAATAGGTACAGCACTTGTCATCAGGCAATGGATCCCCAGAACTCACATGATAGCAGAGAGGACTGACTCCTGTAAGTTTTCTCCTGACCTCTACACATATGACAAAAGTAAATACATACAAAAAAACCAAAGCAAATATTAAAAACTACTCCCCAATAAAAACCCCAACAGTACAAGAAAAATTAGGGCATTGGCATGTTACTCCTTGAAGGTATGGTTATAGACTCCAGTGAGGGAGAAATTAGCTACAGGGAGCCCCAGCCTCTAAGAGCTTTTGAAATGATTCCCTTTGGAGTATACTTATCATTAATTGAATTCTTCTGATAGGTAATCTATAACTCAATGTAAATAATCTCTAAATTTTCCTGTCACTGGGAACAATATCTTAATTGCCTTTCAAAATAAATGGCACCATTTTGTCAGACAGACTCTAATCTTTACCGTGACAGATGTTTTTCTTCACGCCAGAACTCAGTTTCTTAACTTATAGGCAGCATTTGTAAGCCTCACTCTGCTTGAGATATGGACTTTGGGATTTCTGGTGCAATCACTTAATTTTTTTTTTTTTTTGGTAGATGATGAAAGCTGTTTTTGTATTAGTTTGATGAATCCCCCTCCCCATTTACGTCATCAGTGTTAAGGAACTGTGGCCTTTCTCCAGATTGCTAGTGGCTTTGGTGCTGCTGGCAGACCTCCAGATATTTTACAGTCATTCTCAACTTTGTGGGAAATAAGTGGTTGACTACCTGTTGCTGAAGGACATTTGAACTCTCTCTCTGACAGTCTTTGGTCTGTGATGGTAGAGACCAGAACGAATTGGCAGGGAGGGAGAGCAGGGGCTGCACCTGTTCCCATCTATCTGCTGAAACAGTCTAGCTTGGGAGGAGACAAAGGCTCCTGCAAAAGACTCTCCTGTCCTGCTGAAGCTGTAGAACACATAAACAGTGCTTTATGGTGTCAAGATAAATATTTGAATGTAAACTCCATGAGGGAGCTTGGTGATCTAACAGATCTATGGAGCAAGAAACGTCTGGAATTTTAAAAGAAATGGAAGGCAGCAAGTTACAAGCAGTATTTTTCCCTAGTCCTAAAAACTCCATTATGAATTAAACAAAATTGGAAACATGAATCATCAATAATGCTCATTTCAGATATGAGTCAAAAGACCAAGGCTCAGATACCTTTTGCTACAAAAGAAGAATTTTGAGTAAAATCCAGTAGGGAACTGTGTGTGATTATTAATATACTCCCCAAGTCTCAGCAATATTGTAAAAGGTAGCCTCAAAGGAAGGGCAGAATTTCACAAGGACCCTTGTGAATCCTAATGATTAGCTTTTATGAGGCCTGGAGATTTTAGTATTAGAAAAGATTTTAGCAAGAATGTTTTTGATAGCAAGAGTATATATGCTTGCTCCTGTAGGACACTGGAATATAGAAGTCAATCTGAAGGTCATGGTCTTGTCACCTCTAGCCCTTTGTGTTATTAACTCCTGAAGCAGATGTAGAGAGGGATGTAAATGATCTGGCACTGGCAGCACCGCCATTGTGCCCTTTGGTTTCATGCTGTTGAAATACTGTCTTTCAGCTGCAGATGCTCAGTAGGAACAGTGCCTTTTGATGTTGGTCTGGGTGCCAAATAGAGGCCTTTCAAGCAGTTTCAATACATTGTACTTAAAATGCTCTTAGGCCATGTCTACAGGCAGCCACTGAGTTAACTGATTTTTCAGTTAGGTTGACACACTTCTCCTTCCCTGTAGTAATAATTTAGCTTCTAAGCAATCAGGGATCTAAAGGAGACTACCGTTGAAGGACCTATCTCATATATGGGGCATCGAAGATTTTAATGGACTTGTTATGCATTCCTTCCATCTTGATATTTGTAATGCTATCTTGATTGCAAAGATCACGTGGCTGGTGTGACTTCAGAGGCTCCTGTCTTACCTGCGATCCCACTATATACCCAGCTTCTGATGGGGAGCTGAAAACACCGCAATGTCTGAGCTCTCTCTTTTTCTATCTTGTTTAATTCCTGGGATAACAGACAAAGGCTTGCTTTGCCCCCTCTCCATTGGTTTCTGATTACCTCATCATTTCGCAGCATCCCTGGTAATTTCACATGGTTTGAAATCCTGTTACATATTCTCTTAAACAGAGGATCGGATATGTTTACCAAATGCCAAACTTTAACCATCATCCCTGTGGTGAGCCACACTGGCGTTTGGTGACATCATTTCTGCTGTCAGGGAAGCCTGCTATGAGCACTCAGGCTTGGAGATGAGGAGAGGTATCTAAGCTAGGTAGAAGCTTCAGCCATATCTCTTCCTAACTGTCTGACCTTGGAATGGGTTGTGCTTCAAGTTTCGATTTCTTCCTCTGTGAAATAGGAAATGTTAATATGCCTGTGTGTTGGAGTCCTGACTATTTTGGAGGCCACAGGAACTCAATGGGTGCACCCAATGAGTATTTACATGAGGAAATGGATGTATCTGGAGCTAGAGAAAATAATTACTTCGGCATGCTGCTGTCTTTTCAGGAGATGTTAACAAGAGCATCAGGAGACTATGGCTTTGTTGGTGTCAGAACTAGCTTTGGAGACATGGTTGCTAAGTGTCCTGACATTGTTGTGTTGGCATGCTTTCGAGGGAAAGGTGATTTGATCATAAGATGGAAAGCCATCAGTACAAGGATGGATCTAGGTTCCATGGGCCATGGACGTTATAAAATTCTGACCTTCTGCAAGAAAATCCACAGTCTCCTTGCTTTTGCAAGGATTTAGAAAACACATGACAGTGAGAAGACACTGCCCCATCTCTCAGGGACTAGGAAGTCACTCATGTGCTTTCAGGGCTATGGAAAACTGTGATCTTGCTTTAGCAACTGTGTACAGGTCTGTTTGAAGATATTTTTCTGTTTGAATTTAGTTGCTTTGGAATATGGGCGAATGGTTCCAGCATGTTGAACATGGATCATACACAAGTTTCCATTGCTTTAAAGCTTAGAATCATGTATCAGAATCAAGGTTATTTTGTAAAGAAGTTACTTGACTTTTATTTTCCCAAGGATCTGAAGTGAGATCTAAGGTGTTCTAAGATTTCTCACTGCAGGTATTTTTGTAAATTACCAACTCGAATAAAATAGAATAATTGGTATTCTTATTCAAATGAATCAGATTTAAATACTCTACTGGCTGGGCAGGAAGTAGCTCTGCCAGCTAAAGGTGACTTGGGTAGGAGGCTGCAGAACTTATTTTCAGTAGCTGAAAGCAGATAACAAGGCACATACTACCAATTATTATATCTTAATCATCAGTTTGTGGTTCATTGACCCATTATATCACTTCACCTTCTTATCATTTACTTGGTAAATATTTACTAAGGGCTTGCTCTCTGCCTTTATTGGAAGCACAGTGGTCAGATAACACTGTTTGTGCACAAGACCTAGGCAAATAGTGCAAGAGGAATGCAGCTGTTAAACAAGAAACACACACACATTTGCAAAAACAAACGAGGAAGGAAACAGGACCCTGTGGGAGTTTGTGAAGAGAAAAATCTACTTATTGGATGGCTAGAGAAATGAAGGTAGCATTTAAACAACTATCAAATAAAAAAGACAGATGGCATTCATTCTCATTTTAAGACACAGCCTATGGCCTGCTTCGTTGGACAAGCAAAGAAAAACAACAGGCAGAGGCAAATTCCTGTATCTAATAAAAATTCCTAACAGCCTGAGGTCAAACAACTTCGGAGATTGTGCCTAGTTTCAGTTTATGGGGTCAAGAGAGACATGCCTCTGTTTCCAGAGATTTCTATCCTACACGTAGCGATACGATCCCATGGGTCTTTTGGGGGCCACAATAAAGGAAGCAATCAATTCTGCCTGGGGGATCCTTTAAGCTTTGCCTAGGAGATGAGTTTGCCTTCATGAAGAAGGTGGTGCTTCAAAGAGAGCAAATCACTGGAGCAAAATAATACAGCTGGGTTTGGAGAACAGAGGCAGGGTATGACCAGAGAGTAGAAGAAAGAAATGGAAACCTGAGAAAATTATTTATTGAGGTGGGGCTGGTCCATGGTTCCTATAAGTTGACTGCATTTACTCCTTTTCTAAATGATAACTTGAAAACAGGTAGCCTTAGCCTTGGAAAATACGGTAACAAACTTGCCTGCAGTGCCTCTGCACAGACTGGGTCTCACCAAAGTGAGGAGTCACAGTGAAGTTCCGAGGAGACACTGTGAGGAGTTCCGGGGTGTGCACATCTGCTAGACACACTGACATTCTATAAGTTGTTACTTTTCTGAGCCTGTGTCCCTATCTGCCACACTGAGCACCCCCCCCCAACACAACACCTACTGGGTTTTAGTAAGCTTAAATAAACAGTAAATAATCAATAGGTACTTTTGAACAGTTTCGTTCATCTTGAGCCGAGAGATTTTTATCTAAAATGTTTGTTCAAAGAAAATTTACTGTGATTGCTTTGAGCATGGCTCTGAGTGAAAGGAAGACGAAGAAAATAAAGCAAAATTAAGACTACTATTTTTGGCTCTGTAGAAGCTTCCAGGTGGTTACACGGCAAGTGCTAACTTAGTTCCTGTAGTTATGGAAGGTGCTATGTGGCAAGTCCCTAAGTGAAGGAGCCAGGCCACAACCACTTAGATAGGCAGACATCTCCTTGATTCCTTTTAATGTCTAAAAATGATGTGGAAGACTGAGAACGTGATCCAGGTCTCTGAAGAGTGATTGAAGGTGTGTGTGTGTGTGTAACCTGGTTGTGATGGAAAACATGTTGTAGCTTAGGTCGACATACTTGACAGCTACTGTCATAGAAGGAAAGGTAAAGGACAGGCAAGAGGATGAAGCCATCTGCAGCAGAGAGCACGGAGTTAGAAGGTTCAAGGGAGGGACTTGGTGGGCTTTGAAGGAGGGAAAAGAAATGACAAAACTACATTCCAAACAAGTACTCAGCTGGTCAGTCATCTGCAGGGGAGAGAAAAGGGAGGAAGGAGAGGAGGGGAGGGAAGGAGAGAACGGAGGGGTGAGGGGGAAAAAAGCTCCGTGACAACCTGACCTCAGAAAGCTTGTCTATCTGGGATCGAAAAGACTGGAAACACCAGAAAGCGCCCAGAGCAAAATTTGGAGAATTTAACACAGCACCAGCCAGATGGAGGTCGCCAGGGAACTAGGAGTGGTTAGAGAACGCTTCTCAATCGTTGAGAGGAGGCTTAAAAGAGGGCTGGGGGTGGAGGAGGTGGGTGGGGCTCGTAGCTATGTGCACATTTCGGAGGGATCTGTTTGAAGCCCAGCTAAGGAAAGGACGAAGACAGAGGTGTAGGAGTCTTACTTTTATGATTTCAATAGACAGAAAACATGATGGATCACAATCAATACTTTGTGGAGTCTTTCTCATAGCCTAAGATATTGATGTAGTGATTAGTGTAGTGTAGTTTTCTGTCTACAATTCAGAAAGGAATATTGAACCTACAGAGGGAACCCACCAGTTCCTAGTAGTGTGAACTACAGGGTTAGATGATTCTCACAATGAGGGGGTAGTAGGAATGAATATTATAGAGAGATATAATCCTGACTTTGTAAAAAAATATCTTAACTATATTCTCTATGAAGACTGGAAGAGGAGAGCTCACGTTTCACAGTGCTTGAGTTTTCTGCAATGAGAATGAAGGGCTTTGTGTTCGATTGTAGAACAGATAGCTCCGTGAGGAGGAGGGCAGTGGTTCTTACATGCCTGAGAGTGTGAGGGAGATGAGACCCAAGCAGAAAGTTAGGAGTTTGAGAGAAGCACAGTAACATTAAAGCCATTTCAGTTGAGTGGAGAATTTCAAGATCTTAGGAATTAAAGACCAAGGCATAGATGATATCCAAGACACTTGTTAGGAAAGGTGACAGGGTGGGGATGGGGTTTTGATTTTGTTGCTCGTGGTGGTGGTGGTGGTGGTGGTAGTGCTACAGGGAGCAAAGATGCCATAGTGGGATCATTGTCCCTGACTGACCGTGCACCAAGAAGAAAGAGCCAGAGAGGAAAAAGTTGGTGAACAACCTCTTTGTAAGGGAGAAAGGGACAAATCCATCCTTTTCAAAATTGTCAAAGTCAGGGATTCCCACATCTTCTGTTGTTGATAGTATGGGAGAATAGTTTTTAGATACGGTTGCTCTGTTGTCTTGTATTGGCACCTTTAACAGTCATAACCGCTATTATTTTTTTTTTATGTATATGAGTGTTTTGCCTACATGTATGTATGTACACTATGAGTGAGCCTGGTGCCCACTAAGGACAGAGGAAGGTGTAGGATCCCATGGGACTGGAGATATTGGCATTTGGGAGCTGCCATGCAAATGCAAGTCCTCCACTAGGGCAGCAAGTGCTCTTCACCATTTAAAAACTTCCTTTTGGCTGCACATAACAAGTTTTTATATTTCCCTTTTCATTCACTCATTCATTCGTTCATTCATTCATTGTTTTGGGACAGGGTCTCACTATGAGGTTTAAGCTGGCTTCAAACTTAAGATCCTCCTGTCTGAGCCACTGCAGAGCTGGGATTACAGCAGGCGTGCCTAGCCTTAGCAGAATCCCTGCAGCTTGCTGAGTTTTCTACCGATTGGGTATCTTTTTATTTTGTTTTGTTTTGTTTGTCTGTTTGTTTACACGAGGCTACCAAAGGAGTGGCAAGGCCTATGTCTGGCTACTCTTTCTGATTGAATAAAAAAGCACATTCACTCTGGAGTATTTGCTTTGCTTAGAAGAGAAGCTGTCACGTACAAGTTAGGCTGATGTTACTCTGTCAGAATTATATTTGGGTGACAATCTGGCAGCCTTCAAGATCTGTTGCCATCCAGTACAGGCTCTTTATTTTGGGTGGATACTGGGGGTCTTTAGTTTCAAAACCTTCATTTAAGACTGTGGTTCTTCTTCTTTCCATGACCTTGAGCATTAGTTAATCCTTCTGACACTTAGTTTATTTCTCCACGAGGAAGCAATAATAATGCTTACCTAATAGGTATATTGTGACAAGGAAATGAGGTAATTCATATAACTGTCTGCTACACAGTGAGCTTGGTCATTTGTTGTCTTCCTTTCTTTTTGCTAAAGTTCCCACTGAAGGAATATGCAATTAGTGTTGGGTTTAGATATTGATTATAATTAAAATCACATTTTTCCCATTCGGTTTCCATTTCCTGAGAACTTAGGATCACTATGAGTTGTAGTTGAGGCAGATAAGCCAAAGTTGGTTGGTTACATTACCTCCTTCAAAAGCAAAGTCTAGTTGATATTGAGTTTGAGAAAAGCAGAATTTAAAAACATAAAGGTTGGGGAGATGGCTCAGTAGGTGAAGTGCTTGCTGTATGAAAATGAGAACCAGAGCCCAGGTCCTTACCATCCATGTGAAAGCTGAGCATGGCTGCACGTACCTGTGGCCCCACTGCTGAGGGTGGAGAGGACAGAGTCAGGAAGATGGATGGGGCTTCCTTGGTCCCAGTCTAGAGAGAAAATGGTGCTCACCAAGTTCAATAAGAGACCCTGTCTCAGGGTGGAAAATAATCGAGTGGGACACCTACTGTTCTCTTCCAGTCTCCTTATGTGCATGTATCAGTGTGCACACACATGCATACATGTGCATACGACACACAAAATGCACACAACCTTATTGGTGTATGAATATTTTGCTTTCTATTTGAATAGGCTTAGTATCAAATATGTCCACTTGTCATGGTGGTGGATCCATAAAACTTGGCTGTTGAAATAATGGTTCCTGCTGAAAATCATATTGGTGACACTTCATTAGTCTAGGAGTCATTTGTCTGGCAAGCTTACCCCTTTGGAAGATGAAGAATAATTTGCCAAAATAGATATCCCAAAGTCCAGGAGTTAAATTGTATGCACTTGACCCACAGGGAAGCTTCTAAATCTTTATTCAGAGAGTCCATCTATTCTTAATTAATTTCCTAGCTACTACTTCATTTATAATGGCTCTGAGATTTGAATTTGAATTGAGGGAAGTTGACTGTTAGGGATGTGTACACTGCTGGTAAAAGTATGTGATAGCCTGAAAAAAGAAGGGGTTAGAAAAAGTAGAAAAGCAGACTACAGATGCAAATTAAAGGATTTGGACAGAACAAGAAAAGCCTCACATGTCACAACATGCTGAAGGAGTGCCTATAGCAAAACATAGTATTAATAATAGACATTCAGCAATGCATAGTATAAATAGGTATTCAAAATATTGCACCAGTTGGAAGAAATAGTTGTGCTTCCTTTCACGGAGCAGGTGTCAGTCACATATGTTCAGTCATTTGAACATGTGCCTTCAGTGTTTAGCTGTGTGTTAGATGTTCAGGAGTGTGGGTGTGAGTTCACTGTTCTATACAGTTGAAAAGACCAAGCAAATTTAGACCTTAATACTGATGCAGATCGCAGGACAGTGGGGGTGGGGGGTGGGATGGGGCGGATGGGGGAGGGAGGGGTTGGTGTAGGGGGAGAGGAGACTGTGCAATTAAAACTATTCACCTTCACATTGGCTTGTGATACAGATATATTCTAAGTGTCAAGGATTTAGGACATATTTCATAGTTTATTATTTGAGAGATACTTTGTTATGTAGATAACTCTCAGCTTGGTTTGTAATATGTAGCAGTAAGAGAGAGAGTGAGCATGCTGGTTAGTTTTGTCAACTTGATACAAGTTATAGGCATCTAGAAAGCAGGAACCTTAATTGAGGAACTGCTTGGATTAGATTAGCCTGGAAGTAAATTATGGAGAATTTTCTTGATGTGGAAGGGCCCAGCCCACTCTGGGCAGTGCCAGCTGTGGCCAGGTGGTCCCAAGTGGTATAGAAAGATAGCTGAACCTGAGCCCTGGAGCCAACTATGTAAGTAGTGATCCTCCATGGCCTCTGCTTTCGTTCCTGTGTACAGTTCCCTGCTTTGAGTTTCCCGTCTAACTTCCCTTGGTGATGGACTCTCATGAGAATGTGAGAGCCAAGTAAATCCTTTCCTCTTCAAGTTGATTTTGATTTTTGGCCATGTTGTTTACCACTGGAATAGAAAGCAAATGTGGTTAGTGGGTCAGCCAAGACTTCTCTGCTGAGTTATATATAATAAGTGCATTTAATTCAACCCAGTCATTACTTGCAATTGCTTAGTTGGTGTTATTTTTCTTCTTTATTGAAATTAATTTCATATTTTTAGCAAAGCGATATGGCTAGATTGCTTTGAAACTTGAATAGTTCTGTTAGATTTAGAATCTAACACGCTAACCCCTCCGCATTCCTTATCTCTCCTGGCCCTTATTTTGACTCCTCTGAAGCACTTGCTTTGTACATTTCTTTGTGCATTACTTACAGTTTACCAATTGTGGTGGTTTGAATATGCTTGGCCCAGGGAGCGCCACTATTAGGGTGTGGCGTTCTTGGAGTAGATGTGGCCTTGTTGGAGGAGGAAGTGTGTCACTGTGGGCATAGGCTTTAAGATCCTCATCCTAGTTCCCTGGAAGACAGTCTTCTCATGTTTGCCTTCAGAATAATATGTAGAACTCGCAGCTCCTCCTGCGCCATGCCTACCTGGACAGTGCCATGCTCCTGCCTTGATGATAATGGATAGAACCTCTGAACCTGTAATCCAGCCCCAATTAAATGTTGTCCTTATAAGAGTTGCCTTGGTCATGGTGTATGTTCACAGCAGTAAAACCCTAACCAGACACCGGTGTTCCAGTTTAAGTGTTGTTTATTACCCTTTTCCTGTCAGGGCTTAGTGCTTACATGCCTCATTTCCACCTTCTCCTTGTTTCCTCTGTCTCATAGAATACCTGTTTTTGTTTAAACCAATATTCAATGTTTATATCATTATGACAACACAAACGTTATCACAGTCGATCCTTGAATAACTCCACAGGTTTTGTTTTCTTTCTCATATAATTTTATGTTTTTCCACGAATTTGTAATGGGTTTGGTTTCCTTTGGCTATTTTTTTATGTGCCTGTCACTAATCATCCTCAACTTCTCGGGCTGTAGCCTACATCTCTTCTTGAGGCATTCATGTTTGCTTCTGTTGCCTCTGGGGGTTCTGTGCTACACGTCAATGTGTTGATTTTATAGGTATCCTGTAGTTTAGATTTACCTGGTATATCGTTTTCTGGATTGGGCATTGTGATTCCTGATAATTTTGAAGGGTTGGCTTCATGTTTCTAACTTTCAGTGTTGTGGGAACAACGTTTGTTGCCAACCTGATTCCTACTAAATACCCATACTAATAATACTATATGCAATGCATACTATTAAATATCAATACAATAATACTAAGTAAATACTAGGCTAAAATGTTTGATTTCTTCTTTACTTTTTCTCTGGAAGAATGGAAGATCTCTTTGCCTGCTGTGTTTATAACTTCTCAATAATGGGCTTTTATGTAAGCCTCACCTTCATGCTGAGATAGGCTCTCCATGGAGTGTTTTAATCTGGGAATTTATGCCTTCTAGTCCCGAGAAGGGTTTCTCTATTATTTATTTCTGGTTTTCTTTCTTTCTTTTTTCTTTCTGTCTTTTCTTTCTTTCTTTCTTTCTTTCTTTCTTTCTTTCTTTCTTTCTTCTTTTCTTCTTGCTATTCTTTTTCAAAAGTTAGATGAATTATCTCATTTTTCTTAATATTCTCTATCTTGTCAGAAATTTCTTTATTCTGTTTCCCTTGTATCCTGAGAGCTTTTTTTTTTGGTTTCTGGAACTTTTTGTTTCTATTTTACTAACTTTCTTGCACCCTCTTGTCTTTCTTGATGCACTTGTTTGTATTGCTGAGGGTTTGGGAAATTTTGCTTTCTATATCATCAGTTTGTCCTCGAGCCTATGATCATTATGTGTTAGTGTCTTCTTCTGTGATTCAGGTATCAATTTGTTCCTCACATGCTGAAAATCCTTCCCTGTGATGAGGAGTCAGCCATTGTAACAATATGAGGAAGCCTGTTGCTTGGGCTGAAGGGTGGTTGTGCAGAGACCTCTGGGATATTAGATGGGCCCTCTCTATCATGCACACATTTCCTCTTGGTCTAGCTGGTTTAAGAAATTTCAACAATCAGACACCCGTCTTTCTCTGAGTGGAAGAAAAGTGTTGGGTGTATTTCCTTCAGGATTCCAGTTAGTCCCCTCTTTGGAATACAGAATGTTTGCCTTCATCAAAAAGCCCCTCTGGTGTAACTTTCCTACTCAATAAAAGTGCAGACTTCTACTAGGGTGGAGGGTGATGGGAGAAGAGATACTTGGCTGCTTCTTTCTACAACTTAGAAGTCAGTGTGTGTGTGTGTGTGTGTGTGTGTGTTTGTGTTGTTGTTGTTGTTGTTGTTGTTGTTGTTCATGGGTGTGCACATTTGGGAGATTGAAGTTAGTGGTAAGAAGCAGGCTTTAAAATCTTTTATCCCACAGGCTTTAGTGTGAATTT
Source organism: Rhynchomys soricoides (assembly GCA_019843965.1). NCBI lineage: Eukaryota > Metazoa > Chordata > Mammalia > Rodentia > Muridae > Rhynchomys > Rhynchomys soricoides. The sequence continues at coordinate 11,656,246 of JADRCH010000050.1, forward strand.
GTTGAACTAGAAAGAAGCAAGCAGAATTCTTAAAGCAAAAGGTATATATTTGGGGGTGCATCAAAGACACCCCCAAAAAGGATTGTGAAAGCAACTACAAGAGATTGATAGGTCAAAGTATGAAGGCCAGCCATAGGCTTTTTAGGAATTTTTATGAACTTAAAGTTCTCAGATGAATCCAGGGTGGCCCGAAAGTCAACAGTTCTTGGATATAAAGCCATGGGCTTGGCAGCAGTGCTGTGAACCAGAAGAGCAGTTCACGCCTGTGCATACAAATGGCCTCCTCTAAGACTTGCTAGGCAGCAGTAGGCTTACTAGGGACATTCTCCTGATCTAGTATGCCCGGAATAACTCTGCGACCCATACAGCTGGCCTGGGAGTTGGAGGTAAATTCAGAGTGCAGCTAGGTTTGTGAATGTTCTAGACCACATTCTAAAGTGCCTCTGATTACACTGTAGTGTCCATTTCTATGGAATGAAAATGTGACGACCCGACCCTGAAGTGTCAGGAAAAGATAATTAAAACTCACTCGTTCATTTCTCAGATTACTTTTTCCTTTTTTCTATTGACCTTCAAGTTACTCACGATGTCTGTTTTGTTTTTTTTAAAAAAAAAATCTGTTTTAAATAAAGCAAAACAAAATCAAGAAGGAAAGAGGAGTGGTGTATGTTGGTTTTTGAAGACAATAGATTGAAAGTAGGTTAGCTGCCCCAGATTAGGATTGGAGGTAATTTTGAATTAGATTGGTTTTGATATCAGAGTTTAATTTGCTAGTCAGACTTAATTAAGATAACTGGGCTTGAAGGTCATCCTTCTTCCTCCAGTCTCACAAAAAGAATGTATTTTTATTGTCTGTGCTTCTTTATAGACAAACTAGACTCTGGGTAAGAATTTTTGAGGAAACCCTTTCACATGATAGTTGACGTAGGAATTTAAAAGTGGTTTCTATGTAAATAAATAAGCCGCATAATCACTTTGATTTTCCTAGGAATATTTAGTGTAGGTCCTTCTAAAGTCACTGGGAGTCAAATCAGTACATTGCTCTGAACTGTCTTTTCTACCCTGTACAGCATTAAGAGGAATGCCCATACAGATGTCTCAGTTGCTTTGTTTAACCATGTGGTCAGAGCTAGCTTAAGGAAGGGTGAATTTCAAATATGTCAATCACCAATCACCTTACAACTTATCTATGCTTCTGTGTTAATATTACATCAATTTATTTATTGTGGTGTGTGTGTGCGCACACACACACACACACAGTTGTGTAGAGGTCCAAGGACAATGATAGGTAGTAGATCTTCCCGTTCTTTCATGTGTGTTCTGGGGATTGAACTCAGGTGGTCAGGCTTGGTAGACTTGCTGAACTATCTTGGCAGCTCTCTCCATTCATTTGCTAATACTAAATCTTTTGTTTGTGATGAACAGGTTAAATTTGTACAGTGTTAACTAGCTTGGCAAAGCTAACTTACAATGTCATTGTTAATTTAGCTTTCATGGTCATCATCTTCTATAGACTGAAACAAATAAATGAGTACAGTAAATGTTTTAATTTAGGATTGAAAAGTACAAAGAAAGAGAAAAAAATCAAATCTAGAGATGAATTTGGTACTGTCACCCATGCACCTGAGAGTGTAGGTGCATAGCTGACTGCATTCAGTGGACAGAGCTTTATATCAAGCAAAAATGCATTGACTGTTTTGCTGGTGCCCTTGATCTGAGGCTAACCTCCATCTTGAGGGTATGTAGATCTTTTGGTAGATAGAGTGCACAGCCTGGGATTTGGGTCTGTCGGCATGATAGATTGATATTGCCAGTGATTAATATTGATCAGAATACAGTTTTGGAATAGCTTCACTGAAACTCATTTTGAAGTGGTAAAGAACATCTTCCTCTTGTATATGAAAACTATATCTACATTTTTTACAAAAGAGTATAAAATCAAATTTACATTTTAACGCTTAATACATTAATTAAAAAATACCTCATATCTAAGGTAAAACATTGAATCATTGATAATTCTTTGTGTAAAACATTAATTGGGAATGTCAGGTAACTGATTGATTGGGTTTTCTTCATGGGGCACTGGAAGTGGAATCAAATGATGAGGCTGACGAAACTTTCCTTATGGATGCTCAAATGATCATGTCAGATGGGTTTGAACTCATTTTAAGGCACTGGGACTGGGGTGATGGTCTAGAGAGTAAAGTGCTGTAACAAACATGAGGACCTCAGTTCCATTTCCTGGTACTCCAAATAAAGGTCAGACTTGGTGGTTCACAACTGCAATTCCTGCCCTCCTAAGGTGGGATAGGAGATGGAGACAGGAGAATTCCCAGAGGTGCACAGGTGTTTGACCTCCAAGCACTGCGGTACCGATGCGTCTGCACTCACAGACATGAGTGAGCAACACACACATACCATACACCACACACACACACACACACACACACACACACCCCACAGCACACCCCCCAACACATACACAGCACATACCTCTGTGGTGGGTTGAATGAAAACTACCCCCATAAGCTAGTAAAGAGTAGTGTTACTTGACAGGGATTAGGAGGTGTGGCCTGTAGGAGGAATTGTGTTACTGGCTGGCGTGACTTTGAGGTTTCAAATGCTCAAGCCAGGCCTCAGTGTCTCTTCCTCCTGCCTGCTGATCTAGATGGAGAACTCTCAGCTACCTCTCTAGCACCAAGTCTGCCTGTGTGATGCCATGCTTCCCACCATGATGATAATGGACTAAACCTCCAAACTGTAAGCCAGCCCCTATTAAATGTCCATTATAAGAGTTGCCTTGGTCATGGTGTCTCTTCACAACAATAGAAGCCCCACCTAAGAAGAAGATGGTACTAGGGACTGGGGCATTGCTGTGATAGGCCTGACCGTGCTTTTGTCTGGAGGTATGGGGATTTCAGAATTTTGCATTAGAAAAGCAGTTGGATACTTTCGGATGGACTTAATGGGCCACACTAGGAGGAATATGGAAGATATCAGTGCCGAGGGAGATTTGAACTGTGGGGACCTGGCTCAAGAAGGTTCAGAGAGGAAGAATATTAATATTGGCCTAAAGACTGTTCTTCTGATATCTTGGTGAAGAATGTGGCTGCTGTTCACCCTTGTTCAAAAATCTGCCTGAGGCTAAATTGAAGAGTTATGGATTAACAGCTTTGGCAGATTAGGTTTCCAGATAGGCTAGTATTGACTGTGCTGCTTGGTTATTAGCAGCCACACTTATGCAGATCTATGATGAAAAAGAACAAAATGAACAAGGAAAACCACAAAATGTGCAGTTTGGGGGGAAAGGAAAGAGTAATGGAGTCAAATTTAGTGCTCCAGGAGATAGAAAGTTTAAAGGAAAACCTGAAGCTAAATGGAATAAAGGGCGTGGTGACTTCAGGGCAAGACCCCAGCCAACCAGGCTTTCAACTTTGGAAAAGGAATTAGAGAGAAGTTTAGGGCTGGGCACGGTAGCACACACCTTCAATCTCAGGACTTGGGAGGCAGAGGCAGGAGGATCTCTGAGTTTGGGGCCTGTCTGGTCCACAGAGCAAGTGCCAGGACAGCCAAGCCTAACCAATGAAGGATACCACTGAAATCAGAAAGCTGGTGCAGATATAACTGAACAAGGGGTCATGTGCAGCCCCAACAGGCAGCAGAACTTGGCAGTTTTGGCCAAGTGGCTCTGGCTTTAGAGTCAAGGATACAAGAGAGGGTTGTGGAGTCTCTCAGGGTCATGGTGTTTCTTCACAGAAACAGAAACCCTAACCAAGGCAGTAGAACCCTATTCCTTACCCATAAAGATGAAAGAGAAAAGCTCTGGTAGAAATCATTCATGAAACTTGTGATTAAAAATGATCTTTAATGAGTACATATGTATGTGATCTGTTGTATAATAAATATTTAATGTTCTATATGGTTTTGCTTTATTGAAATAATTTTATTCATTTTTATTGAAATAGTTTTATTTTGAATGTACTAATTTGGAAAAGTCACAAGTCTTACAAATACCATACCAATCACATATTTTCCAAAGGCTCATGCCAGGTGAATTATTTGCTATTTAAAAGTGAATTTAGTTTCTAAAAACAGAACAAAAAGGTGTAGATGAATCTTGTTCCATGCAAAATTAATGCATTAGACTCGACAGTTGACCATAGTTTTAAATATGACCAAAAAAAAGGTTTAAAACTCTAAATTGCCATTGTTTACAAAATATTGGCAAATTAGAGCTAAAGTGCCTGGCGTTGTTGTGCAATCTTCTGTTTAAAAATAAACAGTGGAAATAATTGTGGAAACCTCTGGGTTTAGAAAAGCTTGTTGGTGGCTCTTCACATCCTACTAAAAAAGCAGGCGGTCTTTGCATATTAATCACTCTGTGAAAGGAAGCTCGCTTTATTTGCATTGTGTGAGCATTAAGAAGTCCAATAGTATGCCTGAGGAAAAAAAAATGGGGGGATTGTAATTGTTGTTCTCAAAAGAGTTTTTCTTCCATTCAAGTGGAAAGGCTGAATGCTGGAGAATTAGTGCAGCGTTTGCTGGAGGAAGAGTCCCTTTGGCTGCTGTGTTTTATGTGGTACAGTCCGGGTGTGCCAGGATCCAGGACCCTGGGGTGGAGACCACAGGGACTCATGGGCCCGGGATGTAGTTTCTCTTTTTTAGATGGCTGTACTTTTGTAAGCATTTTCACCTTACACATCTGCAAAGGGAATGAAAATTTGGCAGTGTGTACAAGATTGGAGACACCAGAAGAACCGAACAGGAACCGAGAAGTAGCAACCTTAAGTGGTTGTCATGGAAGGGTAGGGACACACAAGATGAAATTAAGTAAATTATGTGAGTATTTCTGTGGAAAATATGATCTGTTTAATGTCTTGCAGAGGCTATTTGCTCCCCCAAATTGATTTTAAATGTTATATTTGAAATTCTCTTAATAACTATGGCATCGTTCTCACATCATTGTGTTTTAGGACTCATCAGCTGAGTGTAAACATCGAGAATAAACAGAAATATTCCTTAATGGCAATGCAGGCATCCTTTAAGATTTCATAGGCAAGCGATTTTAACACATTTCTCCACATCTGGACAGTGCACCTCCAGGAATCCCTTGGATGTTCTAACTTGTTCTAGCTGACAACAGTTCTCTTAGCCACTGTGGCTTCCGAAACCCATCAGGTGCACTACATATTTCAGATGTTTAATATACTGTATGTGGTTTTAGTATTTTTAAATTTGCATAGACCATGATATTTCCAATCAATTTAAATTTTAGAAATGGGCAAGCATGCTATGACCTGAATGCATATATTTTGACATAAAAGTTGTATATGATCACAGAGACAAAGCTCATTGCTCTGAATGATTTTGTTAACTAGCAGAGGGTAGTTGACAGATTCCAAAGGTAATATGTGTGTTTTACTAAAAACCTCTCTGCTTAGGCGTGTATGACTACACATGAAGCTCCTTGTTATTGTCCTCTTTCAGATGGGCCATTTGGATTATCTGAGAGCCCTGGCAGATCCCTTGGTGATGCCATTTCTATTTGATTTGACTTGCTTTTTGTGGTACCATCCCTATGGCAGTTCTGTTTAATTTGGGTGTATGTGAAGTGTTTCACAGACATTTAGACTGTGTTTAGATTGCTCTATAGGAATATGAAAAAATCAGGGCACAGAAACTCAGATGGTCCAGGAAAAACATACTTTGTACTGTTCAAATAGATTATGATAGGTTTCATCATAAATTTGTTTTCAAATAAATACCTAACTGATGTCATTCCCCTATAGTTTTTTTAAACTGATATCACAAAAGTTAAATCACAGCAAATTTAGTTGTGTATCTAATTAGTATTTATCTTCAATTTATAAGTCTAGAATAATATTCATTCTACAAAATAAAATGAGTCCCCTTTGGGCAGTAACAGAAGAGTGGGTTTTGTAAAATAGGAATAAAGAAGTAGAATCATGTGAAAAAGCTAATAGTCAGCAATGGTTTCTTCGGGTTATTAGAGGGAATTTGCTGTGATTCTCTGTCAAGAGACTGAGATCTTCCATTTTCTGGAAAAACAAGTCTGTTCCGGAGTCTGCCTTCTCTACTGTCTCATTTGGATTATGTGGAACTAAGCATTAGTGAGTTCATGCTGGTTTGGTTCTGTGTGTTGGTACCTAGTAAAGGAGTTCAATCCAAGATGGTAGCATCTCATGGACACCTAGTGAAGGAATTCAATCCATGATGGTAGCATCTCATAGGCACCTTGTGAAGAATTCAATCCAATATGTTAGCATCCCATGATTTTTGCTTAAGAGATAGTTTATATAGTTTGTAGTTACTAATTTAAATTTGAAACTTAAAAAAAAAAAAGGTAAGGTGAGCCTGAGAACTTAGCTTGATGATAGAGCACTTGGACCTTGGATTTCATTCCACTACCATAATTAATGTACATGTACATACGTGCATGTGTGTGTATAATGCATCACACATTTTAAAGCTTGTATATTTTTCATATAAAAAGTATGTAACAAGCTGTTATGAAGAGGCATATGGTCATTTCCACAGTCATATAAAGCTTTTGACAAAATGGAACACCTTTCATGATTTAAAACAGGAACCAAAGTTGAAATAGAAAGTACCTCCCTAAGCATAGCATGCCTGAAAAGCTCAGAGTTTACATCTAAATGGCCAAAGGCCAAAGTCCAGAAGATGCTTCATCTCCTTAGCAATCAGGACGCAGTAAACAATCCATGAGTGACACTCCTTTACACCCTCTAGGATTGCAATAATCAAATAAATAAACAAATAAGTAAGAGTTAACAATGGTGTGGAAACATTAGGACCTTTAGACACTTCTGCTGGGGAACAATGTGGTATACCTCTTTGGAAAACGATCTGATAGACCTGAAGCAGAGTTACCATGCAAGCCATTAGCTTCCCTCTGTTAGAGATTAAAACATGTGTTCATGCAATAACTTACCCAGTAATCATAATGCACCATTCCTAACCATAATCAGAAATGCTAACAACCTAACTGCACTTCAGTTCCTGAATGTGGAATATTATTTGGAAATCAAAAGGAATAAAGTAATGATTCATGTCCCAACTTTGATCAGCTGTGGTTCTTCTCTGTCATCATGTAAGACCATTAATTGCATTAGTATTTATTTGCTGATAGCTTTGAAGGTTTATTTTCATCCCAGGACTTATTAATCCTTACCCATAATTCTTAATAACGTTCAGCTTATGTGCATGACATGTTTATGGTAATAGTTAAGATAATTTTATTTATATTTATGGACTACAAGCATGCTATGATGACTCTTGGCACACACACAAAAATATCCAGGACTTCAAAATATCGTTGTCTTCTCGAAACATGTTTTTTTTTTAATCAATGTTTTTGACTTGGGTTTTTTCCATGGTTCCTTTGTGGAGTTCTTAGAGTATCAGGCCATACAGGAGAATCAATGGTTTTCATAATTTGAATATTTTTAGTGTATGTCCTCAAGCCTCACTCTGTGCGAGCACATCGCCACTCAGCCTTATCCCCATGTCCCTCTCACCTTTTATTTTGAGACCCGGGCTAACCTCTGTTCACTCTGAAGTTAAGCAAGCCTTGAACTTGCGATCTTTCTACTTCAGCCCCCTGAGTAGCTGGGATTTCAGGCTTGATTCACAAGGCTGATCCTCGATGCCTCTGAAGATGCTTTTGGTAGAGGCTTACTTAGTCTCTAACTTGGCTGTGCTGGGAAGTGGTGGGAAGTTCAAGAGGCAGCACTTCCTGGGAGGTCATGGACAGGCCCTTCCAGGATGTTGGAACTCTGCTTCCATGTTCTTTGTCTGACTTCCTAGCCAAGAGGTACATGGTTTCATTCTGAGGCCTGCCCTGACCTGAGGGTTACATTTTATAGGAAGGATGAGATAGATTAAAGATGTTTTTCTTGGCCTGTGAAACAAATTTAATGATATGAATAAAATATTACTTAGCTGACACTGGAGTGGTGACTCTGAAAATGGTTAACACATTGTGGGTAGCATCCATTGGGTTTGACAAACACTGGGTTGCTCTTCAGGTGGAACTGTTGTTTCTCTCTAATAGGAAGAACATGTCCTTCATGGCCATGAGCTAACTGAGGGCTCTAGGTAGATCATTTGCAGATTTGCTTCTGCCAGAAAGCTTTCTAAAACTGGTTTATCTTGCTATTGTCACTCTCAGAATCCTCTGAGGATCCACAAGAAGATCTTTAACCCCAGAGAATTTAGGAATTAGAAGGCTCTTTTGAAACTTCATCTTACTGAACTTGCTTCTTTAAAACAACCATTGCAAGTATCCCAGATAAGGATCTGTCTTGAAAAGACGTTAGATACAAAGACAGAGATGAAAGATTATTCTGTAATGAAATTAGTTGACTCCCACTGGCGGACTCGCTTCTTTTAGAGTGGTTTAATATTTGTTAAAGAGAACAGTGAGGTTTTATGTCTTTTCAGGCATATTTATTTTATGCTGTGAGCTATTAAAAATCTGTAATAAGATCTCTAAGCAAACATTTTTGTAACTTTTGATTGGGAATTGAGTTAGATTTCTCTGTTGAAAACTATATGTGGTAGGTAGCTCTCTTGAGACCCAACATAATGAAAAGTCCTAATATCTTCTACAATGGTTAGCAAACTTCTTGGAAATAGATTCTCAGGCCAATGCCAGGCCAACACTCTGTCTCATTGAAAGGACTTTACTGGTAGCTTCCATTCCTCAACTCTGTGTTCGTTTGGTTGGCTTGGTTTGGGGTTTTTGTTTGTTTTGTTTTGTTTGTTTATTTTTCAGCTTTGAGGAATTTGGAGGAGGAATGGTTGTTACTGAATTGCAAAAGAGGATGCCAGCTAGTAAAGTGTGTGCATCCTTGGTTCAGCAAGAACTGATGCCTTTGGAAGGTGAACTGCAGGTGCCCCTGACACTAGCTGGGGAAGTTAGAAAGTCAGAGGAAGCCTGGAGCCTGGGAATAACTTGATGGGAGTGTGTTTTTGAAAGCTAGCTGTAGTGCTCTTCTCTGGGATGTTTGGTGAGACTAGAGTCTGGAAGCAGAACTGTGGCAGAGGTTGTGTGAGGTGCTTACATTGAACTGGATTCTGATTGTGAGGATTGAAGAACTTAAGGAGTACTGCTGGGCTGGGAGAGGCTCAAAAGAGGAAGGTCCTTTCTGCCAAGTCTGAGGACCTTCATGGTTGTGGAACCCACATGGTGGAAGGAGATACTCCCTCAAGATTTTTTTTTACCTCCTCAAGAGGCCCCCCAAAAGTGAGGCTCGTGAGCTTGGTGTTGGCTTGGATGGATATGGAGCAGAGTGAAGAACGGACATGATTTACAGTTCAGACCAGAGTCTCAAGAAGAATGAAGGTCACTGGACACAGAAATGGAGACAAGGAAGAAAGGAACTTTTTACGTTATTTTTGTTTTTGAAAAACCATAGCTTGGCCCAGCAGAAGGTAACCTTGAGATTAAAGTGAACTGCACAGGATGAACAGCCCAGTAGACATCTGGAGATGTGATTACAGTTCTTACGTATGCTAAGTTAGAGGACGGACAGCAGTCATTAAGCAGGAGATTGCTCTCCTAGGGCAGGTCCATTTAGATAAAGCAGTGGAAAGAACCAACTGCAGACCTTGTCTGAATATTCACATTCTGGAGATGGACACTTCTTGGGTGTGATAGCTGTTAAAAATGACTGCCAAGTTGGAGCAAAGTTTTGTTATGTGTTTCCAAAATGTTAAAATTATGGACAGTCCAGTGTTAGATCAGACTCTTTCCATGGACTCAGTCTCTTTTGTGTCCATTGACTCTGGTTCTGTTTTAATGAAGAAGTATTTTGCAGCCCATACTAATTTCTTTTTTAGGATTTTTTATATTTTAGTATTGGTTGTTTATAAGCATAAATGGTAGGTAAAAAAAAATCATGAAACAAATAGATTTAAAAACTGTAAGTACAAATGGAATTATATTACAGGGTGCCAAGAGAACTCGGAGATAAGATTTCTGGAAAGTTACAGAAAGTAATTATGGAAAAGCATGAAATGAACAAGAATTCCTAAATTTTTTTCAAATGGAAAAAGAGGTTAGTCTTCCCTAGGGAAAACTGTCCATCCTGACACATAGAGTAAGATAAGGGTCTAATTCAGTGTGTGCGTAGGTACCCCAGTTCTCTCTCTCCCTCTCTCTCCTTCTCTTCCTCTCTGTTTCTGTCTCTGTCTCTGTCTCTGTCTGTCTCTGTCTGTCTCTGTCTCTCTCTGTCTCTCTGTCTCTGTCTCTCTCTCTCTCTCTCTCTCTCTCTCTCTCTCTCTCTCTCTCTCTCACACACACACACACACACACACACGTTTTACTGCCCTTTTTGAAAATTAGATGCCCATGTATATTTGGGTTTATTTCGGAGCTTTGCTGTCCTCTGTCGGTCTGTGTAGCTCCCTTGATGCCAGCATTTGTACTAGATTTTGAGATGCTTCCAGCTTTCTCCTTTTTTCCTTGCTATTGTTTTTGGCTATGTGAGGTCTTTTATGTCTCTGTGGAATTTAGATACCTTCTTTTCTACTTCTGTGGAAACATATTTCAATGCAGTATGTCTTGCATTGATTCTGTAGGTTCCTTTGAGTAGCTAGACATATAAAAATAATATTTCAGTCTATGACCATGGGGTGTCTTTCATTTATTTGTGTCATCAGTTTCTTTTGTAAGTGTTTTAATGTTTTCTTTCTAGTGAACTTTCACCTCTTTGGCTAAAACATTTCATAAGTTTATCTCTCATTGCCATTATGTGTGTTGGTTGGTTTATTTTTACAGCACTGACTATTGGACTTAGGGGTTTATATACATAGGCAAACATTCTATCACTCAGTTGTTTTCAGTACTATTGTGAATAGGATTGTTTTCTTGATTTTTGCTTTAGATAATTCATTGCTAGCACATAGAAACTCTAATGGCTTATGTTCATTGAGTTTATATTCTTCTGCTTTGACAAAATGGTTTATGAGGACATCCTTATGGTAGAGTCTTTAGAACTTTCTTTATATAAACTAATGACATCGGCAAGCAGCAACAACTTAACACTTTCAATATTTGTTCCAATACTTTAATTTTTTCTTGTCTAGTTGCTCTGGCGAGGACTTCTAGTACTCTACTGTCGAGATGTGCTGAGAGTGGGCATTCTTTCCTTGCTTCTGGTTTTAAAAGTAAAGATTTTCTTTTGTCAGAGCTGGGTAAGATGTTAGCTCTATGATGACATGTAAGACTGTCTTTCTTAGGATAGATTCCTATTAGATCTAAAGTGTTGAGAATTTCTGCATGGAAGGATGCTGAGTTTTGTCAGATGATATTTCTTTGTCTAAACAGCTGATCATGTTAGTTTTGCATTTCATTCTGTCAAAATGATGTATCACACTTATTGATTTGCATGTGTATGAATGAACCTTGAATTCCAGACATAAATCCCAAGCATTGACCAGTGATCTTCTCAGTGTGGGCTTGAATTGGCTCTGCTAGCATTTTTGATGAATGGGAATTTTAAATATCTACATTCATGAGAACATGCCTCTGTGTATTCTTTGAGTTGATCCTACCTGGAGTATTTTGCATTTAATGAGCCCCAATGTTCTTTTCTCTTCCATATTTCTTTCAGATAGCATTCCATTAAATGTAGATCACTGATGCTTTCAATGTGTGGCTGAATTAGTAGATATGTTAGCCCTTTTTTTGATGGAGATTTTATAATATTGATATTAATCAAGAATATTGTCCTGTAATTTTGTTTTCTTTCAGAATTCTTGGTTTGCTTTTATTATCAGGTTGGTGTTGACTTATTAAAATGAGTTTGGAAGTGTTCTTTTCAATATTTTGGAAATAGGAAGTATTTTAAAGGTTGTACGATGGTTTGAATAAGAATAGTCCCTAAAGACTAATATTTGAATGCTTGGTCTTCACTTGGTAGAATTGTTTGGGAAGCATTAAGAGGTGTGGCCTTATTAAAGGAGGTGTGTCATGGAGGGTGGGCTTTGAGGTTTCAAAATCCCTCACCATTCCCAATTAGTTTTTTCTGCCTACTGCTTCTGAGTAAAGGTGTGAACTCTCAGCTACTGCTCCAGCACCATGCCTGGCTGCCTTCTGCCACACTCCCTGCCATGACAGTTCATGTACTCTAACCCTCCAGAACCACAAGCTCTTAAACACTTTCTTTTACAAGTTGCCCTGGTCATGGTGTTTTGACTCAGCAATTGAAAATAACTAAAAGGGATTGGTACCAGTTCTTCAAACATTTAGTAGAAATCAGCTGTGAAGCCTTTGAACCTTTGGCTTTCCTTTGATGGGAAATCTTTGATTTCAGATTCAATATTCTTAGTTGTTATTGGTTCTTTCAGAATTTCTGTTTATAATTTTTTCATGGCTAGCTACATATTTTTAGATATTTACACATTTCTTTTGGGTCATGTATTTTTCTGACACATAAGTGTTGATGGTAGCCTCTTTGGATCTAAGTGTAGCTGTGGTGTCTGTTGCGATGCCTCTTTTTTTATTTGCATATTTTCCTAGTTAGCCAACAAATGTTTTGCTGATTTTTATCCTATTTTTTGTTTTGTTGATCATTTATAATTTGTTTTTTGAGTTCCCTATGTGGTCTATTCTTTGCTATCCACCCCCTTTCCTAATTTTGGCCATATCTTTTGTTGTTTTTCTATTTGCATAAAATTTTAGGGATTATTTGGAATCTTCCTTCTGTCAAATATAAGGCATTTGTTTCTGGATCCCTCCATTGAGACCTGCCTTTGCTGCACCTTGCATGTTGTGTTTCCATTTTGGTTTGTTTCAAGGTTTATTTTTAATTTCCCCTTTGACTTCTTTTTGTTGACCCATTGGCTGCTCAGGAACTTTTGTTTATGAATCGCCCAGCTCGCCACTGTTATTGATTTCTAGTCTGACTCTACTGTCATCAGGAAGATATATACTTTCAATCTTCTTAAATTCATTAAGATTTGTTTTGTGACCTCACAGAGTCTGTCCTAAAGAATATTTTATGTGTCTTATGCTGTAAGATGGAGTATTCTGCATAAATTATTGATCTAATGTAATTCAGGTCCCCCTTTCTTCTTATTGATTTACTGTTTGAATGACCTATTCATGGTTTTTTTTAAGCTTATTTTGTTTTTAATTATCTATAAGTGTCTGTGTCTATGTATGGGCATATGCACATGAGTGCAGATCCCTGTGTTATTTCAGAGGCACCAGATCCCCTATAGCTAGAGTTACAGGTCGTTATGAGCCACCCCAGATGGGTGCTGATCTCTGAAAGAATAATGCATCTTATTAACTCCTAAGCCATCCTTCCAGCCATGACCTATTATCTATGGGGTATTTAGTTTCTCTAATGTTACTAGGTTGTTATCTCCATCTCCTTCAGATCCTCTAGTATTTACTTTATATATTTAGGTGTTTCAAAACTGAGTATTTGTATACGAGTTTACAACTGTTACTTTCCTTGATAAATGGATCGTTTTATTACTTTATAATGGTCTTCTTTGTCTTTTATCATAATTTTAGACAGAAAGCCTATTCTGTATAATATTAATATAATTACCATTTCTTTCTTTTAATTTCTTCTGTATAGAAAATCTCTTTCTATTCCTCTACTTTGAATATTACATTTGTCTTTAAGGTTGAAGTGAGTCTCTTGTAGATTTCAGATAATGTTCTCTTTATGTTTTATGCTCATTTGATTATTCTGTGCTATTTGATTAGAGAATTTAGTCCACTTATACTCTGAGTAATGATGGACAGGCAGAACTTACTTGTGTTATTTTTTAGTTGATGTATTAGTTGCTCTTGTTTGTCTTTTGTTCCTTCCTTCCTATGATGTCATAATTTCTTTCACATGCTTTTGTTCATTTCTTATACTGTTTCTGTGTACCTACCATAGATTTTACTTTATAGTTACCACATGGCTCACATGGAACATTTTACAGCATGTGATTTCCAGCTGATAAAGCATCTTAAATTTCACAACATACACTATACATTTTCTGCATTTTTACTTCCTCTGCCCTACATTTTAAATAATTCATGGCACAATTTCTATCTTTTAATATTGAGTAAGTTTTAAGAACCTCTATTATAGCTGTAGTCATTTTTAGTTGTCTTGTCCCTTGATGTTTATGTTATACATAAAATTGACTTACACTCACTGTTGAGTATTCTAAGTTTACTATGTATTTCCTGTTGCCACTGCCTATTTTTTCTTTTAAATGATTTTTTCTATATTTTTCATTCATATTCTTTCATTTCAACTCAAAGAATTTCCTTTAGAATTTCATGTAAAGCAAATCTAGTAGTGGCAAGCTCTCTCCCCTTCTACTTGCCCAGAAAAGACATTTATCCTGTTTCATTTTTATGGGTCCTGGCTGGCGTTTATTCTTTGTTCTTGTAGCACTTTGCATATGTATCATCCTGTCCCCTCTGCAGTGGTAGTATGTCCTTTGAGAAGTCTATGGATAGCTTTCAGGAGGTTCCCTAGTTTACACTGGGTCACTTAAACCCTGTTGTTTTTAGATTCTTTGAATTTTGATACTTTGATTATAATGTACCCCCAGAGTATTTTTTCAAGTTACCTTGACCTGAGATAGTTTGTGCTTTATGAACCATAGTGTTTGCTTTTCTTCTAACTATTCCTTCATAAGTAAAATTTAGGACAGTATTTCTTGGTGCTCACTAGACAAGTGCTGTACTAAAAGAGCCATCTATAACCCACTTTTGTTCATGTTTTGTTGCCCTAATTTCTAATTTTCTAATAGTTCTCTGTAGTGTCTTGTAGTACCCTAGGATTTTTGATTCTTTGTTTATTATTATATTTTGTTTGATTGATTTTTATAAGGATCTTGCTCTGTAGCCAGACTTCTCTTGATGTCCTGATTCTTCTGCCTCGGCTTTTTTAGTGCTAGAGGTGCGTGCTACCCTGCCTAGCTTTCTTTGGCTAATAGTGATTATTTAGTGTTCTCTTTCAGGCTGTGCTTTGAGGCTGGTTTCTGCAGCTTCGTGGGTATCACATCGGATTGATTCTGGTTTTTCTTTGTAGCATTTCATTGTAGGCATCTTTTTGTCGTCATTCTAGACTGTTTTCAGCAGGTTAAGGAACTCTCTTCTTAGCATCCTAGGATAGTGTGACCACCTCTGGGATGACAGTTGAGTGGATTGGAGTAGGTCATGTGGCTGCTGTTGTGTTCTTGGTGAAGTCTGCTCTTGTACAGGGACTCTAGTGGTCAATGATTCTGTCTGGTTCCTCAGTGAACTATACTGTCTCTGGAACCTTGGGCCATAGGGTTTGTACTGGGATGGGAGTCTGCTTTAGGGTTTATAGACTGAACGTTTTACCAGATGTGAATGGGCATGGCTTCCCTTAGGTCTCTAAGAAAGTGATTGCCCGGGCAGGCATAAATGCTCTGGTCAGTGGCTGAGGGAGTGGAATGAAGTCACAGAAGTCACTGAAGCAAGGTCTGTCCAGAGGACTCAGGTGGGATTGTCTTTCTCCCAAACCCAGTGTTAGAGCTGTCAGCCTAATCTTTGCTGATGAGAGGAACTAGACTCAGGCCTCAGAGGTGTTTCTGGTCAACACCCAGAAATACTATCACCTGGTCTGAGACTCAACAATGAACATTCCAGCTCCTGGGATAGGTTGTGATACTAGATTCCCTAAACAAATATGTCTATGGCTGGGTCCACAGGGGAATATGTACCGTTTGGGAATCCGAAGCCAGGTTATAGTCTGCGAATCTGTCACCTGGACAGAGTTTTACCTTCTAAAATGGCCTTTTTGTGTCTTGGGCTGCAGCAGGGTTTTATAGCCTCCGTAGTGGATTTTAGAACTTCCAAAGACACCTGTGTCTGTGAATGGCTGTAGAATCATTTAAGTTTCCCCACATACTCTGGAGCATCCTATGTGGTTATTTACTACTGTCCTATATTTTTTTATTCAACATTGAAGTCAGTGCTTCAGATAGGAATGTCATGTAGGTGACACAGACAGGGGTGGAGTGTTATTGTGATGGGTAATAGGATCAGGCTGCAGTAAGCAGGATTAATGAGCTAAATTTAACACAATGAAATTTCACAAGAGAAAAAAAAAGCAAAACTCACACTTACAACCTAAGATGCATTTTGCAATTTCCTTCTCTCTTCCATGGCTCCTTTCACAACCTTAGCAGAGTTAATTGCTTCTTTCTCTGTGTCTCCTTAGCACCTCAGGCTTAACCCAGTCATCTTGAGTACTTTTCATTCAACACTGCTCCATGCCGTTCCTTTCCAGCCTACACTGTCAACACTTTGGGAATGAGATCTATCCAGTGTCATCTCCCCACCCTGAAGCCTCCAGAGCAATGACAAATGAACAACAGAATTCTTGAACTAGAGCTCAGCGGTGGCATATGGACCAAAGTCGCTCAGCAGTGGCATATGGACCAAAGT
>JADRCH010000050.1:11672741-11782814 GCA_019843965.1 Rhynchomys soricoides
GTGGCATATGGACCAAAGTCGCTCAGCAGTGGCATATGGACCAAAGTCGTCTTAGCACATGGTCTAACAACACCAGTTGAAGACACACCCGTAGAACTAGCCCAGTTCTTATCCTAATGGGATGTTAATGCCTGTGAGTTAGTCTCATTCAGTGACATATATATATATATATATATCACCATAATAGTTTCACCAGTAAATTGGGTAAAAAGTTAAAAAAAAAAAGATTGGAGAAATTAGAGATAATTGGAATAATTGGATTAATTCAAACCATTTTGTAGATGAAGAAATGATGCACAGTAGGAAGATGAGAGTTGACCCATCTGAGTTCACACCAAGACTGTGCTGAGACAGGCTCTGGGATGGACACTTAAATATGAGTTGCTTTGTACTCTTTTTTTTAAATCTGAGAACATAATTTGCCAGTAACTATAGAAATATTTTATATGGACATCAATTAGTAATTATGCATGATAAAAGAGTTTACTATAGGCAATATAGTCTGTAAAAGTTAACATAGTAATTTAAGTCTCATTTCTTTTAATGATGGATAATGTTAACCATTTATACATTTGCTGTCCTGTTTATAAAAGTTTTAAAAGAGAAATAGTCATTTCCATTCACTTTTGTTACAGGTTTAAAGCATTAAATATGTTTGTGCATTGTTTTTTAATGGTGGAATGTCTTCTCTTGGAGATTGTGCTGTGATTATGAACGACTTGGGGAGAAGAGGGGATATTGCTTTGGTTGTAGTCTTAGGTTAAAACTGCTTCTTCTTAAAGGTTTCTCTTTAAACTCTTTTTATCAGCATGCATTAATTATACAAAATAATGCATTTATTGTGTCCCCATTTTTTAGGTAGTGTCTTGATGTGTTGCCCTGGCTGACCTAGAATCCTCCTGCCTCTGCTTATGCAGTGCTGGGGTTATACGCATGCGTCATCATATGTGTGTTTAATGTATGTGCCTGTGTGGGTATGGACAGATGAGTGTGGGTGCCTGCAGAAGCTATGGGGAATTGGATCCCCTGGAGGTGGAGTTATACGCAGCTTTGATGCCCAACATGGGTGCTAGGCAATCCCACTCAGGTCTTCGGAAAGAAGAGTATATACATGTAATACTTGGAATCACTGAGCCATTTCTCTAGCCCCCTAGTGTAATATTTTAAAAGGCATTTTTTTTTCTTAAAGAAGTAATTTTCTCCATGTGAAATTTTATGTATTTCAATTTCCAAACAACATTGATATTTGCCTTGTTAAGACTGTTGTGCAAGAGAGTTTATAGTGACAAGCATCTGTTCTGAGGCTACCACCTCGCATCTGTAGAAGAAGAATCCGATTTGACATCTTCCTATTTCTTTGAATGTTTGCCTTTATACAAAGAAATCAGATTTTCTGTCTTAAAGTTGAATGTACTTAATTTTGTTAAAAGGTAATTCACTTACATGGTTCAGAAATGAAACATGTGGATACATGTATTGAAATTTTCCCTTGTAAGAAAAAAAAAATCCTCACTAATCTCTTCTAGAATATTTTCATATGAACAGATAATCACATGCGCAAGCATTTCCCTGCTCACATATACCTATACTTTGGTTACTTAGTTTATCTATTTTAAACATTTATTGACATTTTATTATCGTTTGCAGGAAGGAAGTGTCTGTTACTGTATAATCCTCCTTCACTTGGCTTCTGTGTCTTATGGCTGCTCCCTCACTATTTATAAGTCCCCTGTCAGTTAAATTCTTAACTCAAGGCAGCCAACTGAGAGTTTGCCTTCTCAGCTGTCTCTCTTGATGCTCATTGGTAAGTCAGAGTTCATACTGTCCCAGTCTTCCTCCAGTCTTCCCTTTTATCATCTTCCAACCTTTTACTATCTTCCATATATAATGAAATATAATATATATTATATTTCCTATAACATATAAAAATATATATTTACATATAAAATATATTTATATTGTATGAAACAGATGCTATATATCATATATATGTATGTATGTGTATATACACACACAAATAAGTTTTTTTCCAGCATGATACCCAGGTAAGTTTTCTGACTAGCATTCAGGGTGAGCAGATTATTATCATAGTTTCTGTTGTGTTCTGTTACTGTTTAACCAGCGTGTCCAGGTTTCAAGGATCAAATTTGTAGACTCTCTCTTGTGAAAGGGAACCTCTTATTCTTCCCTCCCTGTGCTACTTTCTGCTGGGTTGACTGATCCTCGATCCACTGCACAGCTGTCTTCCAGGGGCGATCCTTCATCATTCTTGGCTGAGTCCAGATCTTGGATTTAGTGTCTTTGGCTTCCTGGTTTTCCATATGACTTTACATGAGCAAGTATTTTCAGTAATTTCCTTAGGAGTGGGAGTGAAAGGTAAATGACACATCCTTGGCCCATGCATTACAGACGCATATCCAGTGTCTTTATTCTGTCCTGTCAATTATAAGGTTGACTAGATGTGACATCTAGATTGAAAATAGTTTCCACATCGTAAGTGGAAGGCACTTATCATTTTATTTGAGCCTTTGAGTCTGATGACAGTTTGCTTTCTGGGCATGTGCAGACTTCATTCTTCACTTAGGAAGCATGTAAATGTGTCTCTTCATGCCAGGTGCTCCAAGTTTAATGCCTCTGTTTAAATGTGAGTAACTTTCCTTACTGCCAGGAGGCTCTTTCCAATGAGAAGACTCTACATTGTACGTTTTGATCAATAGGTCTCTATTAGGCTGGCATCCAGAAAACTGATAATTTTGCCCTCTGTATTCTCTTTGGTACCTTTTCATCGGTCCTCAACAATTAATGTTGAGGGATATCAACCCTCAGTCATGTTCAGAGTATCTGGCATTTCTGAACCAGGGTCTGGGATTTCTGGGATGAAGCTCATCTCCTTTCTGGCCTGTGGGGTCCCCCAATCATGTGGTTTCTACTGGGCCTCCTTATTCTTTATGAGAAATGAGTTTTAATCCTTTGAAGTTGGTGGTTTCCCACCCATTCTCCACCCCGTGGTTTGTGATACTTTTAAGTTCTTTATTTAGCTATAATGAGGGCTTAAAGAAATTGTCATATGCTTGCTCGTCTCATAGTTTGAAGGGCTCTGTTTTATCTTAGGCTTTTGTGCCTTCCTCACTGGTTGTCTGCACCTTTTCTCATCTGTCTGTACAGTGTGGAGCTTGACACATTAAGTACTAGGTTTCAATGGGTGGAAAAAAATGGAATGGGTGCATTTAAGACAGATAATCTCTCCATTTTCAACTTTGGTCAGCCCTTTATTACTAGAAGGGATTTTAAATTGTGTCTCCCTTATCACCACTTCTGGAATACCTGAGCATTAAAAGGACATGCAAGAAATAATGAGGATTTTACGATGGATTTGGTACCCATCTACCTTGCTTTGGATTAATGGAAGAGCCAGCTTTAGTGATGTCATTTTTCATATCATGGCCGTCTGAGCAGTTCTTCTGAACAGACTTTATGTAATTACCTGGTTTCTACTTAGAAATGGAAAGCTGCTAAAGCTTGACATTTTTTTTCATCTAAACTAAGCTGAATTTTAACTACTATAAGAATCTTCCATTAGCATACACCCATCTTTACATCAGCATTTTATATACTGTAAAATACTAGTACAGTCTGAACCTCTCTTGATTTTGCAACGTGGGAACTGCCACAATTGTCTTGTAAGTTTTGCTATCTGGAGCCAGGATTAGAACACTAATTAGCATGCCCCTGTCATGTCTTTTCTTACTTTAAATGGAGAAGGGATGATCCTGTGATAACAGAATTGTAGCTGAAATGGCGGTCGTGCAGGGCGGATCACTCTGTCTTGCCTTTGGTATTTCCAGATTTACTTGGCAAGTACAGACCTGGCTTTAGGAAAACACACACTGGAGCTTGCTGTTACAACCTCTGGCCATATCTCAAGGATAAATGTAACATGGTACCACTAGTAGGAACCTACTGACCCGTGTCTGGTTCTGGCTGGCCGGTTCCATTGAAGTAACCCATCCATGCCACATGACTGGAGGGCAGTGTGGGAGAAGCCTGATCATGGTCAGGGCTGAGACACGGAGTTGTCATGGAGCACATTCGCCACAGTCTTTGATTAAATCTCTACCTCCTTCCTTCTCCTTTGGTTACATCTTTAAGGTTTAAAAAAGTCTCATTACAAACTAGGTAATTCAGTAGAAAATTGCAGTATAATGTCATTTAAATTTGTTTGTAGTGTTAAATTTGCTTCTGACTTTCACTTGTACTTGTACAAGTGGCATTAATGTTAGGGAATGTTGCAAAATAGTCTTTTTGCTTTGTAAAAGTCTGTACTTGCTCTCTTCTTTTTGTCATACCCTTCATATATATATATATATATATATATATATATATATGCATATATATATACACACACACACACATTTATTTTACAAATCAGTACAATTAGCTATAGAACTTTGTCACTTGCTCACATTTATAAAACTGTTCACATGCTGTTTTGGACATTGATAAAGTATTACATTGAACCATACTCTCATTGTGACTCTGGCCTATTCATTTTTAGAATCATCACAAATAATATTGATGTAAGCATCTTTATATAAAAGATTTTCTTTGGCATTAGTTTTCAGAGCATATCCTCAATATGGTGTTATCTAATCTTCTGCACCTCTTGTTTATGTAGCTATTTTGTCCTCGTCAATGATGGAGCCAGGTTGTGACTTGCCACATTGTGCTCACTTGCGAACAGAGAACCCGGAATCTGGTACTTATATCTGATTTTGTAAATGCAATGGGAAAAGTTTCACAGAGAAAGATCAGCGTCTTTCATCTTCAAGATTCCCCTCTAGCTTTGTCTTCACACATTGCTTTTCCGGGAGTAAATTCTTCCAACCAAAACACAGCTTGGCTGATAAGGTGACAAATGCCAAGCTGTTACAACAAGACCTACAGTGAGGGTCATTTGTTCATCTTAATCTCCACCTCTTACCGGCTAGCCCAGAATAGGTGTCCCCTACAAACAGGACCTGGGGCAAGGGTTAGCTACACATCCCAGTGCCATGGCAGAAGGGGAAGAGGGTTGGCATCTTGAATAAACTAGCATGCATCACACACGTGCTTTCTGGGGCTCCTCTTTCCCATCAAAAAAAGTTAATCTGAGTAAAAGATGATTTTCTATTGGGAAACAGTGGATTTATGAGTTTGGTAGTGTATTAATTCACTACAAGATGAACTTCTGTATGTTATTGGCCCTCTGTTCCTGGAGGGCATGTTTTCCAGGAATGGCTAATGAGACTGTGCAGAATATGCTGTGAAGGTTTTTGCATCTTTTGGTAAAACTGCTCCTGGGACAGTTCCCATATTCTTCAGTAAGGGTCTAAACGAGAATACCAGTGGAATTCAGAATTGGGGAAAAGCTGATGTTTTCTGAAAATCATATTTTTTTGTAGTTATTAGTAATATTCATACAACTATATATGAGTCCCAGCCTTGGCCCCAGTGTAGGGTAATAGGAAATAATAGGTAAACAGAGAGTAGGAAATAAATGAGTCTAAGTGGGATTTAAGACATAAAATAATTATTTAGGGCTGCTTATCTGGAATGCCTCTCATAAGAACTATAATTAAATTAAGTATGAAAGAAGTTACTCCCATCAAAAACTATCTTCCTGTATAAAGCAATATACTTTGTCTGTAGCTACTTGGTGATTTCATTTTATACAGGATACACTTGATAATTTGGGGGTCGATCTTATGTAGACCTGGGGTGCCTTTTTTTCCTAGCAAGAACTCTTTCTAGATCTTTCCCAAAGAATTGCAAAGGCAGGAGGGGACTGTACAATCTTAGCTTGCATTAGGGAAACAGGGTGCTGACCCCAGAGGTCCAGAGGGTTCTTCTGGGATCATACCTGTCCAGAAGTTATTAAAGGCTGGAGTTGAAAAAGGCTCAGTGAGGAACCCCCATATGCTGAGAGGAGCATGCTGTTTTACTGCACACAGCTGCCGAGTCACAGTGCAGCTTCACCCTCATCTTCCGCATCCTGGCGCCTTTCCCGGGCCAGGTGATGTTTCATCATAAAGGGAGCTGCCATTGCCAGGTGTTTCACAAGCTTGTAGATCAGAGACCTGTGTGATGGGATGTCTATGAGTCTCACAGGCAATGAGGCTCTGGGGAAGGGTGGCAGAGAAATGGGGGTTCCCTCTTGGTTCATCTGATGTTTATATTTTTTCCATAGCAAAAATATTTAACCTTTATGTCCTTTAAAAAAAAATCTAGCTACAAATGTGGTCCTAGATCACTGATTCTTCAGCTATATTTGTTCATCCCCTGCTGCCAACCCCAGCTCTGGCCCCATCTGTTCTTCCTCTGCTTGCTTGCTGCCTTTTAAAAACCTACATGCTTACTACGGTCCAAGCTCCGCTCTCCTCCAATATGCTTTTGTTTTCTGCCAGCTTAAGTCACTTCTTTCTGCCCAGGACCTTAACACAGATATCAGCTTGATTCTTCTAGTTGCTTCCATTGTTGCTTTCAGACTCACAAAATTAGATTGTATGTGTTCAGGTTCTTGTTTACTTTCTCAACCAGGGCTTTGCTTTCCGGGAAATGGTCCCTTTGTTACTTCAGTGCCTTTTGCACGTTTAGATTCTGCCAAATAAATAAAACAGCATGTTTCTAAACCAAAGCAGTATAGTTTCTCTATGTTTTTGTGACTTATGGTTATTATGGCTTTATTCTCAATGGACTGAGCCAAAAATAAACCTTCCGATTTCAGGCCCTAACTGAACTACTCATGGGGTTCTCCATGCTTACCCTGTTACAAAGGGTTTATCTGTGGCTGGAGAGACAGCTTAGCGATTATGAGCACTTAGTGCTCTTGCAGAAGACCCTGGCTTGTTTTCTGGTTGCACCTCTAACTCTAATGCCCTCTGCTGGCCTGCATGGGCACTGCACACTTGTAGTGTACATACTTATACTTTGGCATGCACATACATACATACATATATAGTTTTACTTATTTTTATTCATTTACTTGTTTATTTATTTTTTTTACTTTGAATGCATGGTTGTGGAAAACCACCAGGTTGGTTTGAAGCAAATACAAGAGGGGATGGAAATAAAACAGTGTGATAGCCTTGTTTGAATATTTCATGGAAAAATAATTATGTTATAGGAGTAATTATAGTTTAAAGGGATCTATCTAAGAACAATGAGTGAAAAATGTCTGTCTACAAATAGCACTTAGCTTTCTTTATTCTGAAACTCTGCCAGTGGCTCATGTTGGTAATCTTATTCCATTGTTCTTTTGTGCAGAACGGGGAAGTGCCACAAACATATATCAGCAAAAATTTAAAACATAAATCATGCTTTCAGAATGTTTATAATACCTGTGCATTTTACATTTCTAGGGACTCCTGCTGAGAAGGAACTCTTGATATTATTCTGTTTTCCTCTTTATTTTTTTTTAAAAGTCCTTGGCTGCTTGTTTTCACATTATGGCACCATTGAGTCTGCCTTTGCATCGTAATTGACAGTTTTTTCTTCCAAACAAAAAAATTAGAAGAAAGTGGATAATTCAGATAACCCTAATTACGAGGAAGCCAGGTCCCACAGGACCATTGCCTGGTTCATTATAAATCACAGCTTTAGAATTTAGAAAATGGTGTTATAAATCATGATGTCATTTCTAGGCAATCACTTTCAGGCAATGTCTCCCCTGAGAGTGTGTGCCTGTCACAGCAGCTGTGTCATCTGAGGGGATGAGGGAGAGGCTGGGCAGACCAGAGTTGTTTGGCGTGTGTTGATTGCACAGATCTTTGTTGCTATGCCCACTGGAAGTAAAGATTGTTCCTTAAAGTCAAAACCAACGTCTATAGAAAGTAAGCAGATTCAAATGGAGACATTTTCAATCACTTGGGCAATTGGTTCACTAGAATACTTTCTATTCTGAAATAAATTCAAAAGAATTTCAATTGAGAAAGAGGCATTGCTACACAAAGCAAGGAGTTTGTGTGTTTGGTGTGTGTGTGTGTGTGTGTGTGTGTGTGTGTGTGCTATCTTGACATGCTGCCACCAATTAATTAGCTGATATTTTATGTTTTTAACTTAATACCAACTTGTGCTCAAAGGTTGATTTTTTCCATCAGTATATATTCTTTGAGTGTGTGTTATGTGCCAGGTACTTCTCTAGGTGCAGGGGATGATGTGGTAAGAAGAGAAGGTGCTCACAGAACTGATGGTTTAGTAGGAAAGCCAGATATTAAACAGCTAATCACAAATGATACAACTACAGTTATTATAAGTGGTATGAAGACAGAATGCAGAGCTAAGTAGCAAATTTGGGATAATAGTCCCTCCTTTACAAGACTCTGACACATTGAAAGCACTGTGAGTGGCGGAACTGATTGTTAGACATATTAGTGGTGTTATTATGATGTCATTCCAAACCAAAACATGATCGGGTGAGGACAGACAGTACAGACAACAGGCTGCAGGCTACGGGAAGAGCCAGTGCACACGGGACTGAATTCAAGTTGAGGCGGCATAAGGTGTGGATGTACCCATTAAGTGCAGCACATTCAAGGAATAGATGGCTATTACACCACCGATCTTTGAGCATGTTGTAGTAATGCTATGCTCCTGGATGGGTCAAGACTGCTGGGGAAGGTTGTGTTGTGGGGGATACCTTCTAAAACATGTTTATATCACACACACACACACACACACGTGTCTGTATATGTATAGCTGAGTCTTCTTCTTTAGGATCTAGGACTTGGCTTGTAATGATAGGACTTCTCAGTTTTCACCCTGAAGTTAGAAATCAGGCAGCCACAAACTCCAAATAGAAATTATCTGGTGCTTGCCTAGAGGTGAATGAGGCTGTGCTGTGAATCCTCTAGCACCTGTCGTGTGTGTGTGTGTGTGTGTGTGTGTGTGTGTGTGTATGCATGAGTGTGCACACATTCCCTATGTGTAGCTGGCTGAGAAGAGGAAAGGGCATCCCAGCTTCTCTTTTGTGTGGAGTGGTACCTTCATGATGACGGTGCATACCCACACAAGAACCACGAGGACTCCTGGGTGATGAATGGCATTTCCTGGAGCGTAGATGCTATTCTGAGAATGCTTGCCCCAGTTCCAGGAGGCCTGGATATAAAAGCCCTGAAGTTTCTGTTCAAATAACATGGAATGGCAGTGTAGAACTCAATAGCATTTTCCTTACTAATAATAGTCATGGCTGCTGTTGATTCATCAGCTAAGTGCCTTTCCTCTAAAATTGTGTATACTTCTTTGGATAAGGCTGTGAGGTAGGTAGGTCACGTTACAGTCAGTTGATGGATGGGAACACAGGAGGGTGATATGTCTAGCAAGTATCCCTTCACAGCGCTGAACATGAGCTCCAGTTATGACCTCAGACTCTTTTTTTTTTAATTTTAATTTTTTTTTAATTTTTCCTACTTATTTACATTTCAAATGTTTCCCCCTTTCCAGATCTCCCCTTTGGAACCTCCCCATTTCCTCCCCCCTCCCCCTGCCACTATGGCCACATATGCGGCAGAGGACGGTCTTGTTAGCCATCAGGGGGAGGAAGGGTCCTTGGGCCTGAGAATGTTAGATCCCCCAGTAGAGGTGAATGCCAAGGAGGGAAGATGAGAGTGGGTGGGTGAGTGGGTGGGGGAATACCCCCACAGTGAACTTAGACTCTTTATTAAATTACAGTTATTCATATTTATTCTCTTTTTGTGGAAGCCACAGAGATACCTACTTGACTGTCTCAAGTTGCTGTGCTATCTGGACCTCGTTTACATTAACTAGTATCTCTTGGGTTGCAAGTGTCAGAAATGTGGCTAAAATCAACATACAGACTTCATTGGAAGCTGTAGAAAGAAGCTAGTGGTGAGGGGCAGGACCTCATACAAGGTGTACACAATGGGCAGCTGATGTCATTAAGAACACCTTTCTTTCCATCTTCCCAGTTCTTCCATCTTTTTGGCGTCTTGCCTAGTAGATTCTGTCCATGGGGAAGCAATTAAAGCCACCAGCAATTCCAGGCTACTGAGCCCAGAAATAAGAGGTTGTCTCCTTCAAGTTGTTGTAACAAAAGCCCTAGGGGTGATTTTGATTAACATGGTTTGAGTCAAATGCCCATTTCTGAAGTAACTACTCTGGTAGTCAGATGATGTCATCCTTAGGCCTGGAGCAAAGGGATGAGAAGTCTGCTTCACCTGAACTCCATGGACTGATCCTGGAGGAGCAGACATTCCCTAAAGAGATAGTTGGAAAGAAGAAACATGCTTACTGCAAAACCTAATCCATAAATGCTTGTTAAGTAAACAGGTGAAGGAAAGAGCATTGGCTGGATTCCAGAGAGCATTCCCAGGCTACGAAAAAAAATCTAAAAATAAGATGTCATACTGTTGTAGTCCTGACGTGTAATTTTGTTAAGTGGCTCTGGTAATAATTGGGTGACTGTGTCGGAGGAAGGCAGTCTGTTCTCCAGAGAAGGAAAACCAAGTAAACACTCATGTTCAAAGTAATAAGGATGTATAGAGGTGTTCATTGAATCATTCTGGTTTCATGTTCCTCTGTGCCCTTCAGATATTGGGCTGATGGGAAAAAGAAGGTACTTAATGAGGAGATTGTATTTTCCATGCAGGCTCCCAGCTGAGTCCCTGGTGACCAAGAAGAACAAGCACAGACACTGAGGGTTCCCGAGAGGAGAAAGCAAGTGGAATTTCTTGGACATCTTGTGTTTTTATCGTCAAGGTTTCTCCAAATATGGGATTCAGCTTTATGATATTCACCCATTTCCTTTTGGTCATCAATGGATGTTTCAAGGTAGTTACCACGGAGAAGAGGGCAGAACCAAACTAGAAGTGCTTCCTAGTGGTCTCAGTGAAATGAAGACACTAGTTCACTGAATCTTGACCAATTTTGACAAACTAGGTTGAGGGGAGCCCAAACCACAGATTTGTCTCATGATCCAGTATTTCCTCTGGCCTTGGTTTCTTGCCATTTCATACACATCAATAGATGCTTCATAACCACTTAGATGAGATGTTTGAAATATTGGTATGGGGGGGGCGGTGGCTAGTGAGACAAAATGCTTCTGGGATCCCATGGGTGGTCATATTTATTTTATCACTTTTGGTTTAATTTGATCATGACTGAAGTGAATGGTCCAAAATGATGTCAGCGTGATTCTTACTTGTCGTCCACCACTCAAACTTGATAGTTTTGTTTTTTTAAATTTTGATTATTTTAGTTTTCATCTGATTTGTCTTGTGTGGCAAAATTTTCAGCTTCTTCTTGTTCTCCTCCTCCTCCTTCTCTCTTCATTTTGCCTTTCGGTTGTTGCTGTGTATAAGTCTGTGATTACTTGATTCTATGAACCATTGTGTTTCCTCTGTTGTCTTCAGGGAGCACCACAGGGTATTTATGTAAGAGTTTGTACTGCATGTATACTGAATGAAGTTTTAACAAACCTTGAGTGAGCCACTCAGTTTCTCCTGTCTCTTGCATGGGCTAGGGAGGAGTAGTTGCTCATTTAACAGGCTTTCAGACAAGCATCTACTTTCCTTTCTCCCTCCAGCTTCCTCTTCTGTTTTTGATTATGATTTTGGGGGTGGGGAGGAAGGTTCTCTTGCCACTTGAAAATGGAAGTTGAATGTGTCTCTTAGGCAAGGAAGAACATGTCCTGAATCATGGTCATTAAACAGTGGTAGCTTTTAACAGATTACTCTGTTTTTGTCCCTGAAACTGTTTGGACCACATCTCCAGTTTAGGGCCTCAATAAATCTCTTAATATATGAGATTTCCTTCTACAGAGAGGAGGTGGGCAGTCTTGGCTTAGAACAATTTTGTTTGTTCTGTGATGCTTGTACCATGTCCTTCATGGCCAGTATATGTCCCTTTTAGGTTTCCATGACTCTGGCAGCATCCCATCTGGCTTTGTCCAATTAATCTTATGAAATGTCATTCTGAGATGGACAGCTCTGTGCTTGCTTTGCACATGTTTCCACAGGAGCCTCATTTGCATCTATATGTGAGCAAAATCATATTTTAAAGCAATAGCCTGTGCTCTTCAGATTAACTCTTGTGATTCACTGTAGATTCATTCACGGTGGTCCAGGGAGCCCTGCCACTGGCAGCTCATTATGGGAACTCTCAGGGACAATGAATGTCATACCTGTCTCTGTCATACCTTGGGGCCATAATTTAATATTTTCTTCCACATATGGCATAGCTTTAAAGTTCCCACTTTTCATTTACTGTTTTATATAACTCTCCTAGTTGAAACGTAACTTTAAAATCTTTACTCTTTAAATAAATAAAATCCACACGCTGCACCTACTTCCATGTGAAGGTAAATTGGAGTGGTTGTATGTTGGTAAACAGAACCTGTAAAGGCGCTAAGTTAAGCCAATGGGTTCTTCTGTAATCAAATAGGAAACAAGAAAAAGGAGCCAAAATGCTTTAGAGGGTGATAAGAAGAACATAATTTTAAAACATTGTTCCTGAGGGCCTTGGAGTTTTGAACTGTCAGTGCCCAGCTGTGAGACAAGGGAGGGAACAGCGGTGGCTTAGGTCTTTTCTTAAAAAAAAATATGATCTTATTAAACTAGTGTACATTTTCACTTTCAGAGCACATAAAATGTGATCTCTAGAAGGTGTTATAATAGGAAAAATAACAGAATGACCCAACACAAATCAGTCCCTCTGAAAGGAGATACCCTGCTAATGTCCAGGAGTGAGGTTGTCTTACTAGAACAACTCCCTGCCTTATTTATCCAGGTCTTTGAGCAGAAAGTATCCCCTTCACAGAGGCAACTTTCCAATAAACTCTACCTCTGGTTTGGGCCTCTCAAGTGGTGAACTGAAGGCAAAGAAGAATGTGGGAGTATCTGTGTTCTCTAGTCTTTATCCATCAGTCTAAAGCACCATGCCACTATTAGGTAGAGACCTGCCTGGAGAAACGGTGTGCACCGAAAGTGACAGAATCCACATGCCCTGGGACTCCCTTTCCTTTTGTCCGCTGGCCGATCAAATTCAGGATAAGAGACTAACAAAAGGTCACACACCTGGCAGGTGTGTGGGTTCCTAGAGACACACCCATTTCTATGTGAACAGGTCAAAAAATGGAATGGCTTCCTGTACTTGACAGTGTCTCAAAGTCACTCCCAGCTACGCTGCCATTGTGAACTAGTTGTAATTGTCTGTGCATTCATGAATGTCCAAAGAGCCAGCAACAGCCTGCAGAATAAGCATCTGATTTGGGCTGTGGCTTTGGAATGGGGCATTCCACACACTTTGATGACACTGGGAATTTAGGTGCAAAAACCTGAGTTGTCTGGGGTCAAAACATAATTGAAAGTTGGATTGCAAATGTGAAGAAGGGTGAAATGTGGATTTTTAATTCACTTAATTCATTAATTCTAATGCTGACTTTTGTTCTTAAATCGTCAAATGGGAAACATGAGAAAAATCTGTTTACACAAGAATTCCTTGAATAGTATAAAGTAGAAAGCTGAGAGGCTAAAGCACTGGGCCAGTTTCAACCACATTTTCTTTCTTCATGTATAAAACAATGGCATATCTGACATACATGGAGTTGTAGCGTTCATGATTTGACAAGATATCTGGAAATTAACTCACACATCTGATAATGTACAACTCATTAATGTTTACCTAAGGCCTACAGACCCTGTTTGCTTCCAATAAGACTAAGATCATCAAATCTACACAGAGGAGTAGAATTTGAAATTCTGAGGAGTGAGCGAAAGTCTCTCGTCTTCAATTTTTTGTGCCAACATGCTTTGAATCCTCACGAATTCTTTTAAAAATAAACTTTATAAACTTCTTTTACCCCAAAATATCACAAACTACAATTAACCAGAACTGAAGTCCATACATCCCACGAACTTCTGTATAGTAAGAATAGCCATTTAGGGTGGAAGATGTGTGGCTTTACATTGGATTTCATGCAGTCACTATCAAATATACTTTTAGATACTGAGTTCTGGAAGTGACTAATGACATTGTAGTGAAGAATCAGTAAACTTATCCCCAGTTGGGCTGGTCACATGACAATGCTTTCTTGCTGGCCTTCAGGACAATTATGTATAGAATGAGCTCCACTGGCATTTCTTGGATCTGAGAGATCCAGGTCTGCACCACAGTAAAAGTGAATCAGTAGAGACATGATGGCATCAGCCAGGACAGCTTCCGAGGGTTCCCTTTAGCCATGAGAATATTTTATTGTGTCTAATTTAATTTTATACATCTAGCTTTCTCCCTACAAAACCCTACTGTAAATTAGTTCTTCTGAGCGAACTGTTTTAACTCAGTTAATATTTGAGGACTGCTTCTAACAATTTATTATTTTTACTTGAGGTTTTTTCAAGTGAAGCCATTCTTTCTGATATCAGTTCCACAGAGACCCATCAAAGGAATGCATGTTGAAATGTCTTATCTAGAGGTTGCTTATCTTCCTGTTCTGTATCCTGGGCTTAAATCGATAACTCAAGGCAGAAAGGGAACAAGAACAGAGCCCTGCTTTCCAGAGATGAATGTTTTTCCTCTTTGGGATTCTCAACACTGGTGTTAGGTGCTGTTTGAACAGTATAGGGGCTGGTGTGGGCTCACAGAGTAGATGCGCTCAAAAATTGAGGAAAGGTCATTATTAGCTATACTACCCTGTGATGTTCTGATAGACAACCTAGGATGTTTCAGGATGCTATCATAAGTATAATAACCTGTGCTGAAGCCTTTGGCTATTCCTGGAGGGTAGCCTGAGAAACTTAGCCTTCACTTGTATAAAGAGGAAACACCTCAACATTATGGCCAGCATACTAGCCTTCTGAATGTGTTCATTCATTTAAAAACATTTAGAGCCACGTGGGATCATATCTTTAGAATTATTAACATTTGTCAAAAACGGCCTAGATTATGACATTTGTAGGGGCAGGAAGTCTTCATTGGGTGCACTTAACCAGGAGGCTTTGAATCAGGAGGTAAGCATAACCAGACATGAGGTGAGGAGTTCTCAGCAAGAGTGTGAGTGAGTGGGATGTCATGTTCGCTTTCTTCCAGAGTCCATTAACAACAGAAAGATTTTTCAAAGACTATGAAGCCAAGTTTTGAGTTTGAAAATGAGATCAGGATCCTAGAGAAGCTTCAGGGGTGTAGAAGGTGAAAGACTAGTTTTGAGTTGCCGGAGTTCATCATTTATGACACTTTACAAGACATTAACCATGTTTACTTTTATACATCTGAGGAAAGTGGAGCAGGCATAAAATCAACAAAGGCAGAAGGGCACCGATGACTTGATTCCAACCACAGTGGGGCTCTTACTTACTCAAGGAATCTTCATTGTTTAACGTGAGCAAAGGCTAGCATGCAGGTTTAGAAGATAGGAACCACATCTTTGGTTTAGGATATTGAACTGCATTTTGCACCCAAATCACACTATTAATTTTGTTTTTAAAGGAAGCTAAAATCATCTAATCACCTGAAATAGCACATTTTGAGAGACCATTTAAACTGGAACCAAAGTAGCATGTCAGAGCATCTCCTGCTTCAATTCTAAGCTAAATTAGTTTTCTATTTGATTCATGTCTCTGGCTGTGGTATGCTAATTATAGAACCTTCTTATATGTTTATCAAAGCAGGATCCAACTGAGCAATTCATTTGTATTTGGCTTTAAGAAATAACTATTTATAGGTGAAAGAATTGTTGAAATTTATTTCCCCAGAAATATTCTATAAATCAAGTATTTTTAGGCAGATGGACTTTCAGTAAAGTGAATGGGAATTAGAGAGTCTTGATTCAGATTGGTTCATTTCCTCTATTCTAATGAATAGCAGAATAGTATAGGCTTTGAAACTAGGGCTGATAATAAAGCTACCTTGCCTATTCTTTATGAGATGTGTTCTATTCCCTCAGTGTCTTTGCCTAATGAGCAAACATCAGCTGTATACCTGAATGCTTCTTATGGAAATAATTACTGATTGATAATTACTGCCTTTTCTGCAATGGAAAGATGTACTCTATACTCTTTCTTTCTCTTGTGTTATACCCAAGTCAAGCTGGAAAGCTCAGTTGGTAAGAGTATCAAGTATTTAATTGTACAATAAATTTCCTGAAATGGTAGTCTAATTAAATCCAAGCAATATGCACAGCAAGTGAACAGTACATACTATGGGGATGTTGGTAAGATGTGACTCATGAAATGACAGTGGAGTCAGGGACACATTAAAAGTCAAAGGTCACTTGAAATGGTACCCATTGAAGACATTGGGATGGGGGGAACTACATGATCGACAAAGGATTTGTGATGAACAAAGTACCTGGACCTCTTCTTGATGTGGAAAGTGAAAGAATGAAGGGGAAGAGAAAATTACTGGTACCCAGCCTGGCATGGGCAATAGTAAAAGAAACACAAAAGTCTTGATCTACCTTGTGTCTGCCAACCCCATGGCCCACACCCATCCAAGCTACACATATCTAGAAGATTAAGAAAAGGTTGAAGAATGGATTCAGATGCACCAAGAGAATCTAAGGAGAGGTGAATGGCAAAACTTAGTGTATGATCCTGGGGTAGGGTTTGGCTTTGTGGGTGGAAGAAATTACTGTGGGTACTAATGAAATTATAATATTCTAATATTGTACTGGTGTTCAATTTCCTGAATTTCATAAATATATTGTGAGTATGTATTAGTTCTGTAGGGCATCTAAGACAAATACCACATAGTAGTGGCTTTAGTGCGACAGAGATACATTGTCTCATAGTATTTGGGCCTCAAAGGCTGAAGCTGAGATGTTGGTGGCCTGGTGTAGGGAAGCCATTCCGTCTTCTGAAGCTGTGTCATTTTGATCTCCTCCTTGTCACCTGTGTGGCTCTCTTCTCTTGTTATTGCATGGCCTTGTAAGGACATCATCCATTGAATTCAGCTTCCCCCTTAATCCAGTGCAACTGTATCTTCATTAATTACATCTGCAGAAATCTTATTTCTAAATAAAATGTTCTGAAGTTCCAGGTAACATGAGGGTTGTTTGTTTGTTTGCTTGTTTTCTGTAAGGAGACATTATTCAGTTGGAAACCCAGAGCAAATAGAAGAACGAACTGGAATTTAGGAAAGAAAGGTTGAAGTGCTTAGGAGTAAGGGATCATGGTGTCTGCAACTTACTCTCTTTGGTACTGGAATAATAGACTATTGTGCATTTGTGGAGAAGGAGACAAGAAACACTGTGAGTAATGTTAAAATAATGATGATATCTGTTTCTGTCTGTCGGTCTGACTATAGAGCTTATTTGACTTCAGTCACAACACTACTGCACATCCCTGTATGACATTAAGCAGGCTAAAGCATTGGGGAATGCCATCATACTTAATTTCTTTGAAACAAACAAAAATCCATTCTGACATTTCCATATTTTATCCATAATTATGAAAGTACATTAAAGTTTTCCTTAGTCAAATTCCAGGGCAGTTTTCACAGTAAATGGCACACTTGGCATTCTGCCCAAGATTTTGATACATGATGCCTGACCTAATTTCAGTGTCCCAGATTAAACATCATTTCTTAGAGATAAGTAAGATTTTTATCCCTCCTGATTATAATTTTGTTGTGTGTGTATGCTTGAGAAACATTACTTCAGGCATGATCACAGATATTTTTCTTGTACAATTCTATTTTCCTTTTAATTTTACACACTGACACTGTTACATAGAAATGACATATGCTGCAGACAGGTCTGGGGGAAATTATTGACATATTCTTTGTTTATAGTTGGCACTTGTAGATTATAAAGTGCAATCTATCTTGCATTTCCTAAAATAGGTAAAGCACAGTTGTGCAAAGTGTGAAATGGAGCAGCCCTTTGAAAAGAGAGGGATCCTGGCTCAGGGCAAGCCTGATGGGAATAGCAGTCTCCCCAAGCAGATGGTACTGGCTCCTCCCAGTCCTGCAGACAGCCAAGGGGGCTTGTTTGTGCACAGAACTTGGGTCTCATGGCAAGAGAACTAGCTTGTAAAGTTATTCCCATGGGGCTCATTTTCTTCAGCCCAGCGTCACCCCGGACACAATCAAAACAACCACGTGGTGCCTTCATTTCTTTAAGATGCATGA
This sequence comes from Rhynchomys soricoides, assembly GCA_019843965.1. Classification (NCBI taxonomy): domain Eukaryota; kingdom Metazoa; phylum Chordata; class Mammalia; order Rodentia; family Muridae; genus Rhynchomys; species Rhynchomys soricoides. Next base: position 11,690,859 of record JADRCH010000050.1, read on the forward strand.
ATGCTGCTATAAAGAAAGACCTTTGTTGAACAGTGCCACATGATGCAGAAAAAATGTTGTCATGATATATAAAACCGTATGGTATGAAGTAGGTCATGGCAGTTGATCGAGGTCCATTTTGTAATGTCAAAGTGTCCATAAGGTCACATCAAGGAACCAGTTATTGGAATAAAAGGCTGAATCCCCAGAGTATGGAGCATTCCTGCTAGACTCCATTGTAAAGGACAGAAATATGTTTAAGGAAGTGCACATGGAAGAAAGGAAAGAAAACAAGATTAAGAGAATCTGGGAGCAGGAAGCAGAGGACTGGGGCCAGCAAAGTGAAGAGCTTCAGAGCTTACTCTGGCCCTAGAGCCACTTGTCTACAGGATCTGCACTCAAAGTCTCCCAGTAATGGTCACCTCATCACCATGGGCCTGTGTGTGCCAAAGTCATCTGGCAACCTGCCTCCTGCACTCCACAGGATTTCCGTGCAGGCCCTGTCACTTCACAGTTTCTCTGAAAGATCTCCACACACCCAGGCTCGTGGGCATCGTTCTAGCTGATTTCTTGTATTCTTACAGCTTCCCTTCTTGTGTCTCATATTCCCAGTCATGTCTCATTCGGACCGATAAAGAGACAGACTTTGAGTTCAGTTTATCATTGTAGCCATCAATGCGGTCTTTGCAGCTGTTCATCCCAGCTCCAGAGAACAACAACCAACAGGCCAGAAGGGTTTGGTGGAACGGACTTAGCCACCTAAAGCAGCTTCCCCTGCATTGGTTATTGACACAGAAGCATGATAGGGAAGTACTGCAGAAGTATTTTGATTGTGACCCTCTGGCACCATAGACACTTTAGGATAGCTGACTTGGATGATTCCCAACTTATAGATTTAGAGAGGTAACTGGGGTTTTAAGCATTACCTTCAATTCTCAGTATTGAGGTCACTGCCCCATTTTAAGATGTTTGCCATAAGACGAATATATAGAGAAGACTTAGCAATGGTAGGCTGAGAGAACTTAGATTCAGCAGCCTGGAGTTATTAGACATTGGGAAGGCTTCCTGTGAGTAGAACCATCCCAGAGTGAGGCTGGTATGCCAAGCTTTAAATATTTAATTTAAATAGATTGGAATCCAATAACAGCTGCAACTGGAAAAAACCCAAGGAAATGCCCATAAATGGTTCACTTTATGAAGCCCATTCATAGGTCTATTTAGGACCTTGAGTTCCTATGAACAATAGCAGTAATTCTTGGGCCCTTACTATAAATCAGGCACCAAGCCAAGAACTTTGACATGTTACCCTTTTGCATCCACACAGCAAGCTTTTGAGGACAATTCTGCTCATTATCTCTTACACAGTTGAAGGGCTTTAAAGATGCTATGTGACTTTCTAGGACTCTCAGAGGTGGTCTCTAGGCATGACTTTAAACAGTGGGTCTCTCTGCCTGGGGACTCTAGGTCTCTCTCTGCTGATGCTGCACCCTGTCCAAGCCAAGTGACTTTTATTTGGCAATGATTGTTCACTGTGTAGCCTTGTGGTTCCCCATGGCACTTTAGAGAAGAATCTACATGACATTGTTTAGAACTGGGATAAGAATATCAAAGAAGAGAATGAATGGGATACCTTAGGGATAGAGAGCAGAACCTGAGGTGTGTGCTGGTTGCTCAATAGCCACCCCATCAGAATCTTTCCTGTGCTTTCTTGAGACCCTGAAGATTACCAGCCATCAAGCCAGCTGGAGAAAAGAGGCGATGAATGGGTTCAGTGTGTTTATTTACTATTCCAGATCATGTCCTCTGGTTGGGGCAGATTAACCATCTAACTTCATAAGCAACATAGTGAACACCAGTTAAAAAGGAAGACAGAAGACATATGTAAACACACGTGTTTCTCAATCACAGGTCATTTTGGCATATACCAGACAAACTAGGGGCCTGTGATTTTGTGTGTGTGTGTGTGTGTGTGTGTGTGTGTGTGCACCTGTGTTTGTGTACATGTGTGTCTGTTGGTATGTGTGTATATGATGTTCACATGTATGTATTACATTGAGAGCACATGTACACATGTCTGTGGAAGCCTGAGGTTGACATCATACATCTCTAGTTGATTCTTCCCACCTTACATATCCAGGTAAGGTTTCATGCTGAACCTGGAACTCATCTTTTAGCCTAGTAGGCTAGCAAGCTTGCTCTGTTGATTCTCTGGCTTGTCCTCCAGATCCTAGGGATTAAAGGCAGGCCACAGTGCCATGCCCACCACCTGGGGTTCCAGGGATCCAAATTCCTGTCCTCAGGCCATCTCCCTAGCTCTAAGGGTCTGTGCTTTCTTTGTTGCATAGTTTTCGCCAGTGAGGACTTATATTAGAGGACTCTGTCCAGCCTAAGTACAGAGCTCACACCTTCTGCTCTTGATGGGCATCATTAAGCCTTCTTTTTGGAACAAACAGCAAGCCAGACCAGTTAGATTTGGGATTGGGTGCTTGTTTCTTCTCTTTATGTTTTTTTCCTTCCATATTTCATACCTATTTGTTGGAAGAGATCAAGGTCTAGCAAAGTTTTGTAGCCAGTTTCTGTGACTCATGGGTTGGTGGATTCTGCTTTGACCTCACGTGTACACCTCCAGTTTGCGTGGAGATGAAGCAATGACTCCACCTGCTTCTTCTCTTGCTGCTATTCTAGCCCTAGAAGACTGTGGTTAGAGCCCTGGGATCCTGAAATGGAGTGAGGTGGATGGGAAAAGCAGTTATCCTAACCAATCTCACTTAACTAGAAATCAAATTGAGTTGACATCATTATAGAATATTTGCCTTAACTAGACATAAAGTTGCAATGATTTTAAAGCTTTCAGAATTTAATTTGCAAGATGTCTCCTCAACCTTTAAACGGGAAGACATATGAAATGGTATCTAGCCGGGAGACTCTCAGAAAAAGAAAGGTTGATATTTTCCTGGTGCCACAGCCAGCTAATTTAGCTGGTAGTCAATTCCCAGGGCTACAGTGACATCATCATGGCCCCAATGCACAAACAAAAACATCCTTCACTCGTGTCTTAAAAAAAAAAGAGTAATTATTATACTTTTGTACTCATGTTAAAATCAGCCACCAAGTTGCATGCATATGTGTGTGTGTGCATGCATATGTGTGTGCATGCATGCGTGTGTGTGTGTGCGTGTGTGTGTGTGTGTGTGCACGTGCGCACTCCTGCACTTGCAACTACATTAACTTTTGTACCTGAAGCAGGGGAAAGGTTAGAGACAAACCAAGCCAGGAGCTTTATTTCTTTTGATTGATAACAATGATATGATCCATGTTATATCCACATCACATCCTTTTGTCTTCTCATGTTGTGCCAGCAATGTCTCTCCCTGGAAAAATTTCCAGCAGTTCAACATTAGAATAGACAGTGGTCTTCACATATCTGGTGTGACTGGTTGTATACAATTGAGATTCAGCTGAATTCCTCTCATCTTTTCCAACACATAGCTACAAAGGTTGGAAGAAAAAAGTTAAAAGAGTCAAGAAAACAATTAGTCCCCTTTCTCATGTCCTGCTATGGTTACTCTCTACAATTGTATTTTCATTACAAAATTTCAATGTGGTACTTTATAAGGTATAGGACAGAGAGCTTCTAGAGTGAACAAAATTCTCTGTCTCTGCATTTCTGTCTCTCTGTCTCTCTGTCTCTTCCTGTCTCGGTCTCTGTCTCTCTCTGTGTGTGTGTTTATGCACACACATGCACGTGTATATATATATATGTGTGATTTTCGAATCAAAACCCTCCTGTTTATGAGGTGTGCACTGTACCATTGAATTACTCTTCTGACCCCTTGTGTTTCAAATTGGGAAGGAGGGACATGCAGAGCATGAGTTGTTCCTTCCTGTGTTCTCGCTGTCCATGAGGAGAGTCCTTCCATGTGGAATGGCCTGAATGAAATGTGATAGCTGCCCATGCTTAAGGGGAGTGACACCTCATGCGTCATTATGTCAGGCCACAGCACCCTGTGTGGGAGTCTGTGGTCCTTCCTGAGAGCAAGCTAGAGCCTGTTTGTGTAGGTATCACACACAGGTATGTCCAGGCACCAGTGACTGTCTACAGACTTGAGAACTTTCAGTTGAATCTTGTTGATCTTCAGTGCTGGTGATAAAAGTCCACACAGAAATTATTGCCTGTTCTTGGAAGCCTTGCTCATTTCCTCCCAATTATTGCAATTTTCCTCGATTTCACCCTGATTTCCTTTTTCTGTTCATCCTTAAATGTTAGAGTATATTGACAATTGTCTCTTCCTTTTCATTCTCATTGGACCACCTCTGTCACTCATACAGTGTCAAATATAAAGTGTGTGTGCACCTAAAACAGGTAACATCACCTACTTTCTAGGCTTTGTGTAGTAAACTGCTCTTTACATGTAACAATTTGTAGTTTCCACAGACACCTAAATTTTATATACCTACAGCGGTGTTGGGAGCGCAAGTTGGTTTACCATTGTATAAAACAGCATGAATCAAAACTTTCCAAAAACTGCACATAGAATTGCTATATGATCTAGTAGTCTCAATATTGGTTATATAGTTAAAGAAATTATTATATCAGATATTATCTCATGTCAGTATTTTTGGTAACACTAACAATGGCTGAGATAGAGAATCCACCAAAATGATTGCTAATAGATAAATGAATTGGGAAAAAATGTGACATGTAGTACATGATATATATTCAACCATAAAAAGATGAAGTTGTGTCATTTACAGAACATGGATGGAAGTGGAAGATGTCAGGCTAGGTGAAATAAACCACACAGATAAAGATGAACACCACATGTTCTCACTCACTTGTCACAATCTACAAAAAGATGATCAAATTATAATACTATACCCTGTCAATATGTACAAATACTATACATCAAAAATAACTGTATATAATTCAAAAAATGCAAACAAAAATGTCTCAACTCATTTCACATGGAAATCAGAAACATTTGAATAGCCATGGGCGGAGTAAACGTGGAGTGTCTGCCGATAAATGGAAACTAACCCATTACATTTTCTTAGCATTTGTAACACAGAGACCATTAAAGCAATTTTAATATTGAAACGGTACAGACCGCATAACTTTTCATTATAATAAATAAGTGACCTTTGATGAAAAATAGTTTCATGGGTCAAATGCAAATCTTATCTGCTTCTCCTCTCCTTTCACCCCTTACCAAGAATCTAGTATGTGCTTCAGTCTGTCTGCATTGCCCATCTCTGTGAAGGCAAGAGTCCTGGACTCTTCTATCTCTGTCATTCACTACCTATGTGGCCCAAATTGTTTTTGTCCTTCCTACTATTTCTAGATTATGTAATAAAAGGTGTAACATGGCACTTTTTGCTGTATGTTTGACCTTCTGTCCCCTTATTCTGACTCAACAATATCATCCATTTCCTTCTATGTAAAGACATAGACGGACAGTCTATGTCCTTGGGAACCAGGACATTTCTTCTGGAGACAACTATGCAGTTAACTAGTCTCAGTGCTGCCTACATCAACTCTGTGATTTCAGCAGGATCTGTCTTTTCTTAGCACCAGTCTCACTGTCTTTATGAAATAGCACGAAGTAAGCTCCCAGGATATTCTTATTACATTTGTATCCTAGCCTTGAATATTCAGCTTGTCTACAGACAGTAAACTGATGTAACTGGAAGGACATCAGACAGGCTGTTCCTGGTGGGAGGAACCTTGGAATTCAGCTCATGAGTAGGATGCCTTGAAGTCACAGGAATGTTCCCACTCACCCGCTTAGCTGTAGGGTCTCAGATGCTCCCCAGTAAGGTTATCTTATTTGTGCCTTATCTATGAAACAGTCTTTATATTAAAAAAAAATGCTTTATTTTATAGACTGTGATGACTCTTTAATGGGGAAGGGGAAGGAAACCTCAGAGAGATGGCAATGCCACTTAGTTTGCTTGTTCGAAGCCCGGCCTTGCTTTTCTCATTGTAGAGCTTTAGGGATGCAGGTCCCCTGAGGAATGATGCTGCTTAGTGTGGAAAGCAATTTCGAGATGTTTAGGATCGAACCCAGGGATGCACTCATGCTAACAAATGTCCTCCTTCTGAGTTGTACCCCAGCCCTGTAAAGTATTCTCACACACATCATTTTATTGGATGTTTTGTTTGGCTTCAAGGAGTTTTTCTTAAGATATCGCTATTACTATTTTCTTAAGTGGTGGCTACTATTAGTCATCCACTGCTAGCTTGTAAAGCGAGAAGTTTTGAAATAAAAGCCATAACAGCAGTACTGATGAATGATTGCCTCTTGGGAGGATCCATGTTAAGAGCTGCATATGTGTTTGAATGGCTGCATTGACCCAGTGAATCAGACATTGCTGTGCAGACCCATGAAATAATATGTGAAGGTACATTCTTGCTTGATTGAACTTTGTAGACATCCTATAGGTTATGCAGTATTGGCAATTAGGATGTACTGATGGAAATGTTGATTCGGGGTCTAAGAACTTAAACATAAATAAAGAAGATGTGTAAATATGTCTGAGGCACAGTTTAGATGTTTGATTCTAGCTAGAAACAGAATGAAGATAAGACATTCTTCAGATTAGGGTGGAGGTGGTTAAGTCAGGTCGTAGTTGATATAAGAGAGTATCTTTTCACTTTTCCTAAACCTCAGAGATCTTTGGCTTTTAAGAACTACTTTGGATTTTTCTATGCTTAAGAATTCAAGAAAGATATTTCCTATTGATGTATTATATCAATTAAAGCCCTCACAATATCTCTTTTATGCAAAAAGGCAACTAACAATGTCATGGTGATCTTCTAATTGTCGTGACAGTGAAGAAACTGGCTCATGCAGCTTACCCAAATTGTCATTTGCATGGTTATTGTGTTGTAAGAATAGTGTGGCTTTTAAAACCCTGCTAGAGACAGTTTGACTCTGCTTGGCTGGGATTCGGGACAATAATGCCTTTTACTAGACAGTACTAAAGCCCTGGTATAAAGGTAGAGAATTAAATCAAGCTACAGCTGTAGAACCGATCGTTTCTGTGCAAGAGGGAGCCAATGGGGAGCCTGGTAATGTGTTAGAACAATGAGCCAGCCCATCACTGAAGTATACAGAGGGGTCTGTAAAAGGTAGTGTGCAGTAGTATTTATGTAATCAGTAGAACTAACAGAAACTCATAACTGTGATTCATGTGTTAGTCCAGTAAGTCCAAAGGAGAGCTTAAAGATACATGGAGATTCAGTGTTTTCTGACCTTAGCTCACATAATGTTCTCAGTGCAAGTGCACTGGCTTGTGATGGTCAGTGCAGTTTGGGCAGGCAGTTCTCAGGGCTAAATAATATATTGATGCTTTATGCAGCTAATGAAAAGGAGAGTGTATTTCTCAGTGCCATCAGAGGTGCTGAGTCCGTAGTATGTTCTTCTGTGTCCCTATAAGGCATCTGTGAGGATCCCCAGCCTCACATGAAGATAATGCTGTGCTTGCCGAATGGCTTGTGGGATGAAGGATTACAGCCCGAAGTCTTCACATAAACCCAGTGTTAGAATCCAGACATTCTGTTTCTTTTTCTTTTTTCTTTTTGGATATTTATTTTATTTACATTTCAAATGTTTTCCCCTTTCCAGGTCTCCCCTTCCGAATCCCCTATCTCTTTCCCCTGCCTCTATGAGAGTGCTCCCTCACTCACCGGCCCACTCCCTCCCTAGCATTCCCCTACACTGGGGCATCTAACACCCTCAGGTCCAAGGGCCTCTCCTCTCATTGATGGCCAACAAGGCCCTCCTCTGCCACATATGTGGCCAGCATGGGTCCCTCCATGTGTATTCTTTGGTTGGTGGTCCAGTCTCCGGGAGCTCCGTGTGTGTGTGTGTGTGTGTGTGTGTGTGTGTGTGTGTGTGTGTGTGTGTCTGGACACTGTTACGCCTTCCATGGGACTGCAAACCCCCTCAACTTCTTCAGTCTCTTCTCCAACTCCTCTATCTGAAACCCCATACTCAGTCTAATGGTTGTTGCTTGAGAACTGATCATCAACGGTTTTGAGAATCTGGTACAGAAAATGCAGAGAACATCATATAAGTGAGGGCTTTGTATATGAGTAACCAAACGCCTAAATAGTGGTGGATTCTGCATAATAGTTGTTTCTGTTTGGATAAAATTAATGCAAAGGAGCTAAGCAATCCAGGGTTCTGGAATTGCTTGGCTCAGTGTCCTCCCTAGTTGTCTCTAGCCTAACATAGATAGTCCGAAACCAGACTGATTTAAATGATGCTGTCAGGAACCCAAGATCCCATTTTTCTGTTACCAGTCTGTTACCAAACATCTACCTTATGGCCGATCATGGCTACAAGAGCTCAGTCATTACATCATAGCTACATTCTGGCATGCTGTAAGGAGGAAGTGATAAAAAGGATACTCTTTCTTCCTCATGAGGAAACTTGTCGGATGTTACTTTTCTTTTCATCAGAAACTTGGTCATTTGATCAATGCAGCAGAGGTCACACACAGAATATCCCCTTTCAACTGGATTCTTTCATGATAAATCCAGTTCTCAGTACCATGGAAGAAGAGACAGATTGGAGAAGAGATGGAGGCTGTTACAGCCCCTGGGTCCTACATACTCATATCTAAATCCGCAAGGACTTTGATAAAAGGTGGCATCTCAATGTTGAAGGAATCACAACATTGGTGGAATCACAACGTTGGTGGACGGCCTTTGTTATTGGAGCTCTCTTTGGTCGTTGATAAAAATCAGACATTAAAACATTGGTTCCCTCTGAGCAGCCCGATGCTTCTTATGCAGGCAAGCAGGAGTGAAACGGAAATGATTAGATGCCAGCTCCCTGACTTTTATAGAAGCACATTCAGCTGCCTACCCACAAAGCACTTCCCCAGGAAGTTGCAGCCAAGAATTTGCTTGGCCAGCCTTGTCCATTTTTCATTCATTTCAGTGACCATCTCCAGGAAAAAAAATCTGAAAAGAGGAATCTGACTGAAAGACTTAGGGAGTATGAACAGAAAAGAAGTGTCTTAAAGCCACATGCGCCTGGTTGGGAGTTTCAGGGTTTTTCATCATTTCTTTGTGCATCTGTGTTCGTGTCTTTAAGTTCATACAAACATATGGATATGCATTCAAGGTCAAGGTTATCATTTCAGAGTCAAGGACACTTTTCTTTTTACTGACTTCAGATGAAATCAGCAGCAAATTCTTTTAAAAATCGCCTTCCCAGACTCAGGACTGCTTCTGGCATTCAGTAAACAATGTGTTCGACCCTGCTGAGGTGCCAAGGTGTATTTCATGTGTATGGGAAGATTTTGGTTTGATACCTTCAGCAAAGCTTCCTAGGAACCTCAGACAGGAGCTAGTGAGACCTTGCAGGACCTCAGGCTTCTCAAGTCACTTTGGTCTAGTTTTTCCTCCCTGAAGGTATCCTTTATCTCTTCAAGAGGATCCAGCAGGACATCCCTGAGCCCACTAGAGGTGAGAGACTGGAAAGGGAACCTGCCTGGGCTCTGGAATTGCTTTTCTTGATGTCTACCACAACCATCTCTAGAAAGGCTTGGCTGGTCCAAAGATAGGTTTAGGTTCTTCTGTGTATGATCCTTCTTTCGGTCAGGGCAAGTTGTGATTCTTACTTTCAGGTCTGGGCATTAGCTGAAATTTGGAGCCACGTGGTGAATTCTCCTTCTATACCTAGTCCTGTGTGAGATTCATTTTATATTTCAGATAATTTTCGATATCTCATTTTTATATTTACCTCTGTTTGTAGTCTCCTCTCAGTACGTTGTTTACTTTATCCTATGGTTATTAGAGACTTTTATGTGTTTAACTGCATTGCTCTCAATATCTAGTGTCTAGAAAAGGAGCCCAGACAGGATAAGATCCAGTCAGTGTGTTCTAAAAGTTCCCTGTCTAATAAGCAGAATCTGCTGGATGGCTTTCTAGACATCAACACAGCCTGACAAATTGTTTGTAAAAATCATACAACAACATATGTACTTTTCTTTTCACCTCATTATGTTTTAGGTTTTTAGCAGGAAACTGGGGGATTATGACTTATGGTATGACTAAAAAAATAAACAAACAGTTAAAGGTAGGGGTAATTTGCCACTTGTGTTTTGCTTAATACATTCCAGAAAGAATCTGGAATTACCTACCTTTTTTTTTTTTTTTTTTTTTTTTTTTTTGCCTAAAACATGTCCTCCATTATAAAGGTTGTCTTGGATCTCTTCACTAGTGGATACAAAATGAAGAAAAACAGCAAGTGAACTGATTTAAGACAGTATATGCTTTTAAACACTTTAAATGAGTATTTCAAACACTTTCATTTTCTGGGATATTTGTTTCTTTGCCAGGTAGAAACAGTGAGGGGGAGAGCTGTTTGGGCCAATGTTGAAATCATTCAAAATATCATAGGATCCGACTGGCCAATGTCTTCCAAATTGTCTCCTCATAAGCTTCAGGAAATCCTGTCATCAGTTAAAAATGGCACTGTAGCTAAAGTATTTGCCCGTTTGTGTTCAACTTGTTGGAATGAAATGGTTTGCTCAACTCAACAGAATAATTGAGATGTTTCTCCATATTTTTTCCCCAACATGGTATAGAAGAACATGCTCAGGTGGCTGTAATGTCAGGAAGGTGTGGCCATAGTTTGCTCACATCTCAGAGTGTAGGAAGCAGAGAGATAAGAAGAATGCTGACACTCCGTTTTGTTCTTACTCTTTCCTTTGTTTTTAGCTTAGGTCCCCAGTCCTTAAGATGCTGCCACCCACTTCCAGAGCCCCTACCTAATTCTTTCTGGAAATACTCGAAACAATGTCTCTTAGGTGATTCTAAATCCAGTCAGTTTGATGATGAAAAGTAACAGAGAAAGACTAAGAGACACACAGATAAATAGGTACGTGTGCCTGTATGTATGTATGTATGTATGTACGTACGTATGTATGTAGATAGATACATAGAGAGATGATAGATAGATAGATAGATAGATAGATAGATTGACAGACAGACAGATGCTATCAGTTTTCTAGGGTTGGGAAACTATTTGAGTTACTTATGGTGCTAAGCGTGCTGTGCACCTCTGCACAGTTTGCATATATTTTTAAGTGGGTTACCATCATCAGCTAATGCTTACTGAACTGTCAGCAAATATTTATGGAAGGCCTGCTGTGCTTAAGAACACTTATGAAGCTCAGAGCTCTGAATTATGAGGGGTAAAGATTTTCAAAAGATAGGATTCTATGCTTTAAGGGAAATATTTCAAAGGAATTATGAATTAATTTGAAAAACTCCGCGGCCTTCTTAGAGAACCGGCGTACATCCTAGATACAGCATATAAAGCTAGAAGGTTAAACCACATGGGTAATCATTTTCTTTCTCGTTATTCAACAAATTCAAACTGTGAAATGGGCAGAGATTCGCGGAGGCCAGGCCCTACCTGAAAGCACAGAGGACCAAGTGGACAATCCTGTAGCCTAAGGAAATGCATTGCCTGCACGGCTACCCTGGGATTTTGTGTTTTCTGATAAAGCTGATAGTCTTTCCCCCACATCAGCAGGTTCCCCTACTTTCTTAAACACCTTCCAGAAATGTCAGAGGAGCAGTCACAGATTCACTTTTGAAGTAGTAATTCTTTCAAGGACTAAGATAGAGAACCATCCATATATTGCTTTGGAACAATTAAAAGCAAATTTAAAGTCCTAGTTACTGTGATGTAATGTCTGACAAAAGCTTGTGGTTTGGGGTTACAATCGACCTTGGTGGAGGAGATATGGCAGAGGGAGCAGGAGAAGCTGGTTGTGTTGTGTGTGCAGCTAAAACAACAGAGAGAGCTAGGTGCTGCTATTCAGCTGTCTGTCTCCTTTCTCCTTCTGCATTTTTTTGGGGTGCTAGTCCACAGAGTGTGTCACCCCTGTTCACAGTGGGTCACCTTCCCTTCACTAATCTTTTCTGGACACATCCTTAGGAATACACTCAGAGGTGCATCTCCTAGGTGATTCTAAATCCAGTCAAGTTGACAGTGAGGATTAACTATCACTGATGGTGACCACAAGGATTCTGTACCCTTTAAAATGTTCCTCTGTGGATGAATGCTTTATATGGGGAAAGCACAGGCTCTGGGCTCAGCCCCACAAATGTCAGGATGAGTGACTTACCACCTTATAGCCTGCATTCGTTCATCTTTAAAGTCACCACAATAATAAAGATGGCTAGCCTCAGTTCAGCATCTGCTTGTTACTCAGTGTTTATCAAAGCCATGCTGACTTGGAAGGTTTTAATCTCTAGTTTGCATCAGGAAAGCAGGCTAGGAGTGAGCAGGCAGTGTCCCCTGTTACATGAGTAGGGAGCAGGTCTGGACTCACAACCCAGCCATCTTGGCCTCTGAGCTTCACTATCTCCTTCAGAAGATCAGCAGGGCTGACTTCCAGATGTTGGCAAGCAGGCTGACAGAAGCACCGAGGTGAGTCACTCTGACTGCTTTAATTTTCCACCTCTAGCCAAAGACCTAGGTTCACCTTGAGTACAAAAAATAATAATAATAATTCAATAAGACCAAATTTCATTTATTTCCAACTGAGCAGCTTTCCCCCCACCCCTGCTTACCTCATACACATGCACACAAATAGAAATGTGTGATTCATTTGCTATATAAAGAAAACAATGCGCATCTCAGAGTACCTGATATATGTCCGTGTAGGATTCATGTCAGGGTAGGACACATGTCACTGTAGGATACAGGTACAGATGACCTAGAGGTAATTCAGTAGAATGCTGGTGTAGGCATTCAGAAGGCTGACGTCTAGTCTAATCAACGAAACCACCACAACCATGCAAGGGAAGTTGCACTTCAGTTGATGGAGTTCATTGGAAGCCTGGAAGCCGCAGCTCAGTAATAGGTAAATCTTAAGTTTGTGAAGACTCACATACAGATGAACTCCTGATGCTGGAGACCTCAGCAGTTACAAGCACCTCCTGCTCTTATAGAGGCGCAGAATTTGGTTCCAAGCACACAGGTTGAGTGGCTCACAACCACCTGTCACTTCAGATCTTAGAGATTGGAACCTTCTTCTGGCTTCCATAGACCCCAGAATTCACACGCACAAACCCCTACACAGACAGACAGACAATAGAAACACACACACACACACACACACACACACACACACACAGAGAACTTTAATTTTTTTTAAATATCTAGACTTTTAAAATCCATGTTAAAATTCCTCTTTATCACAGGCTCACTGATATGTCAGTGGGACAGGTGTCTCACTGACATGGCAGATGTCAAACAATTTCTTTGGATATTTACTGCAGTGACTTTTCACCCACATGTGCAAATAATTTTCTCATCCAGATCTTCATTGAGGAAATTATTAGATGAGACCCCCCCAAAACACTGAGATTGTTATTGCTTCAGTAAGATAACTTTCTAAAGATGACTTGAGTTTCTTTAATATGATTTAATTTCAACTGAAAGTCATTCCACTTTTGATGTCCCCAGTTTTGATGTTAATGTGTCCTGTTGGAGGCCAGCCTGGGTTTAGAGTTATACCAGAATGCAGTAGAAAGTCTATTGCTGATGTTGGTACAGAAAGATATGAGTCACATTAGCCCAGAGGCCTTCTCGGATCATAGGAAAATGTACTGTTTGTTCCTAAATTACCAAATGTGGAGTTGACACATCCCCAAGCCAGTCTGTAGGTTAGTGCTTCCTGGGCAGTTTTCTATGGGCGGAGGGGCTATCCATATAGTAGCTTGGGTTTCTTTGTCAAATTGTGTCAACCTATTTCATTTGCTTTGCACTGCATATTATAAGTTAGCTAATAATCCAAATATGCTCACATTCACATTTTAAATCTATCAATATTGATATTTTATGCACTATCAGAGTGACATTTTCAATCCTAAGTTGCTCAACTAGCCTTCCCGCCCCCACTACCGTATTAACATAGGGATGGTACCACACAAGGACTGCTCAGATATTCACATTACATCCACCTTTTATTCTCAGCAACATGTAATATAGCCCTTGTAGCTAAAAGTAACACTATGGCTCAGAAAACGGAAACATTCTACATATAACTTGCAAACCTATTTCCTTGGTGTTATGAGTTGGTGGTCTCAGTCTTAGTACGGACACAAGCTGAGCTGAAAATCAGCCTGGCTGGCATGGCTTCTTTAGCATAGATGTTATGAGCAGGCCTTTTCTGTGACAAGATAAATAATAAAAAAAAATTGCAGAAGAAAACTTGGGCAGTGTCCACTTGGTCACAGGGACTGTTGGTGGAGGCAGCACCCTATGCCATGACCATGATCACAAGGTTACCCAAGAGACAGTTTATGTCCTTTTAGGGGGTTACCCTGGAGATGGGCTTCAGCAAACCAAGTGGGAAAGTCAAGAGAGCAGGTGGGGTAGTAAGGGAAATGTATGCATCTAGGTGACTCCAGGGGGAAGTGAGTGGAAGTCTGTCATCAGCTGGACGGTTAAGGAGGGGCTGGGTCAGAATAGGAAGATTCAGGGGTCCTGGGATGTAGGACCTGCAGAGAAGTGGGTCTCTAGTCTATAAAATAAAGATATGATTAAAGAACTTAAATTGTTGATTTCTGACAGGTGGGTAAACTAAGGGAAAGACAACTAGACTGTGGTTTTTAGAATCTATATTTATGTGTGTTATTAAATATAACAATTATTTTTTTTTATAATTTTAATGACAACTTCATTGTTTGGTTTTACCTAGGCATTCCATCTAACTTTTGTGGTTTTGGTTTTAGAGATGGCATCCCCTGTGTAGCTCAAGCTGGTCTTAAACTCACAGTCCTCCCAATTCATCTCCTCGAATACTGGGGTTATCAACTATGCCTGGATTAGGAATTAAATTAATTTAATTTTGGCATTCTTTTTTGAGAGAAGTAAGATAGAATCCCACTAGGTAGTGCTTGCTGGCCTGGAATTCACAACATAGCCCAGGCTACCCTCAAACTTGCAAGGATCCTCTTGTCTTAGCCTTTCACATACTGAAATGACAAGTGTGTGCTACCATGATGCCCAGCTAGTAATTACTTTTAAATAAAATACTACTTTTATTGCAAGCCTTTATATATGCATAATAATGTAAATTTCACTGATTTAAGCAAAAAAGAAACCACTGAGAAGATGAAGGTGTTGTAAGAATATGAATTTTCAGCTGCTGTATGAAATTAATAAACTAATAATAAAAGTACTACTAATAAAAGTAATAGCCATTTGAATGGAGTATTTAGAGACTTGGAGTCATGCCAGAACAGTTTCATAAAAGATGGCAGAAGGTGGGAATAAGAATAGTGGGCTTGGTACACTGGTACTCCAGGATAAAGCTTTCAGCTGGCCTGCCTCACTCTTAAAGAACACCCTGTTTAATCATTTAGTAGAACAGAATATTGGAACAATACTCCAATTTAAAAGAAAAAACAAGTAGGATGAGCTGACCTAGTAAGGCTGACAAAGGGACTTTTTGCCCATCTCACTAAGAATGCCTGGCTTTGGCCTGTGCTTCATTGCTGCTGTGGGACCACTCAGGTCTGGTTGCCCAAGTGTCAGTCAAGGACACAAAGATTGTTGGTTGTGAGTCTTCTCTTGGCCTGTTACTAGCTATGTGACTATGTGCCACAGGAACACACCTACTGTGTGCAAGGGGCTGGTGGGATTGATTTTCTTTATCTGACTCTCAGGAAGAGGGTGGCGCCTCTCTTGCTGATAGCTACTGTTGGATGATGGCTGCGTAATTTTCACAAATTTTACTCATCTGTGTAGAGTTGATGATCTCAGTCTTGTTGGAAGCAAACGGGGTCTGCAGGTCTTTGATAAACATTCATATGAGTTGTGCATCAGATGTGCGAGTTGGTTTCCCATTTTGTCGAGATGGGAGGAAATCCTTCTGTGGTCTGGTCCAGAAGGTTGTACTTGAACTTGTGAAGTGTTTTCTACTTGTTGAGAATTCTACTGATGAGAATTTACTTGATCCTTGTCCCACTGGGGATTGGAGGTAGGAAACAGGAACAAATAAAGTGATTTCACTGGCCCAACTGTGCCGCTAAACTTTGTACAAACTAGCGTTCTTCTTCCAAAGGAAGTAATAGACAACACCTATACTGCTTAGGTATGGCATACAGTAATCCACATTATGATCATCCATGACTCCCAAAAGTCTAACTGATACTGTAATCGTCAGTTCTTTTGTTTTTCTGTAGTCATGTTTGTAAGGGTTCCATAAACAGTGAATCAGTGTGAACCTCTGGTCTCAGCAGTTTGGTCAAACTGATCCATACACAGCCTTGTTTTGTGCTTGCTTCTAGGGACAGCCGCTGTTGCTTGATTAACATGGAATTAATTTTCTATCAGCTAACCTGATGTCATAGGCTGATGCTCACCTAAGGCTTGCATTTTCTTAGTGATTTTTCTCACACTGGGGAACACTAGACTCTACTACTCCAGGACTGCCCTGGGGCCATTTGAGACAGAAGAATCACTAACAAAAGCACAGCACTGTGAAAAATGTAACCCTGAATAGAGCGTGAAAGGGAGGCTTGTTTACAGTTTAGGAGCTGGGGCAGCAAGGCAGGGCATTGCCTGGTTTGACCTCAGCTGGGAATGTGGGATTTAGACACTGCTCTGTGTGTGACCAAAAGGGCTTTGGTAAGATCGATTTGGGTGGTGACTATTATATTTTAGTGGGTTTGGTTAGGTAGGTATAGAGTCTACGAATAATGAGGATTTAGCTGTAATAACAAATAAATCAAAATTTGAGTCACATACTGAGTAACTTCTCTATCTTCCGTGAAAATAATAGACGCTAGAATTGATTCCTGTGTTCTGGGTGTGTTTGGGTGTGTTTGTGTGTGTTTGGGTGAGGTGTGTTATCTGCCTAAACAGGCCCCCACCTAGATCTCTGGTACTTACTGTGCCCTGCATGTGCAGCAAGCTCCGCTTTTTACCATCACCATTCAAGGATTCCATCCTCCTTTCTTCTGCATCCTCCGTGTTTCCCATAATCCCCTGCATCTTGTCAACCAACCTATGTGAAGTCTTAAAGATGTGGCTTAGCTCACTCCCATCCACATTTGTTTTTAGTGCTTTCCTAGGAAGGCTGGATAATGTTCTATCCTTTCCTGCCAAAGCTAGGAAAGGCCACACGGCCTTCCTTTTAGGATTCAACCCTATTCCATGATATTCTGTATTCCACGTGTCACGTTGCTGTTTCCCAGTAAAAGGTGTTGGAAATGTTCATGTCCTAACTGTTGGGATTGAGTGGAAGAAAATTGAGAAAACTGAGGTTTTGCTTTCTGTGCAGTAAAAGTTTGCTCGTCTGTGGGAAGAAACTAGCTAATGATTTTCTTATTAGCTGGATTTATTAGCAAAGTCTTTCAAAAAATGAAAAAAAAAAAGGAGTTTGCCAAATGAAATGCTTTGATTTAAAATTAAAATGGTGACAGAAGACCATTTTCTTCCCTCTGTAAATTTTCTTTAGGTAGGTTCTTGCCTCTTGTAATTCAAGGCAAGCATGATAAGGAATTTGATTGCATGGTTTTTGCTATTACTTTTGAGATAATTGCGAGATCGGCATACACAGTAATTTGTAGGTGAGAGGTGATCAGATGTGAACATTTCCACTCAGTCATCTCCCTGGAATTCAGACACATCTCTGCTTCTGGCTTTAGAATTAGGACCAGTGATTGCGGCTCAGGGATGAGCTGAGAATCTGAAATAGACTATTTCCTGAGTGTTGGACAGCACTATGGGCTTACTGTGGGAGGCAGAGCTGAGAAGAGTCCTGTTCCACTCTGTCCCCTACAGTAGTGGCAGCAGAAGTAGTAGCTATTGTCCTAGTGATGGTAGTAGTGGGTGTCGTCAGCATCTCCCTAGCAACCGCAACACTGATTTAGTTGTTATTTTGAAACTTCAGCAGCAGACGTGCAGATGGGATGTGGTTGGGAGGGGCCCAGCTTCAGGATTCCATACGTGGAGACAGAATGAAGGAGTTTATCACTTGTGACCTCAATTCTGGTTTAGGTTTCCCTTCACCTTCAGTAAAAGGGGACACATTCTTTTCATGAACTCTGAGGAAAGAACAGTGGCCATTCTCTGGAGAATTGAAAAAGCTCCTGTGAATTTAAGGCAAACAAAACCCAAGGCTGGGTGGGTACCTAGTGCCCTGCAGGAGCTGCCTTCTAAAAGAACGGTATTTTCCCAGATTCCTTGAACATTTTGATGAAGCATGCTTTTTGAGAATCTATTTTCTTATATTAGTGCAATAATGATGATGAGGAGGAGGAGGAGGAGGATGGGTGATGACTGTGATAAAGTGGTATGGTGTTAACTACTTAAGATGACAATCACACTTACCTAGGTACACGTATGTTCATGATGCTAATGTAGTGTTAAACATTTGATACTTGTAATTTCCTATTTCCTGTTATGAATGTGTGTATGCTTAGATTGCTTCTTGCCTTTTTCCACAGTACAAACCTTTAATTGAAGAGGATGGAGAGATAGGCTTGTGTCCCTCGAATATAATTACTAATCATTCCTCGTGGTCTTTTTGAGATCTTGGAACTCTGCTGTCGTATAAAGCACTCTGTTCCCTTGCTTCCCTTCTGTGAGTTAATGTGCATTTTTTGACCATCTCTGTGTTTTGCAGTGTTGTAACATGCAATCCTAGTGGATCTCCCAGAAAAATGCTCTAAAAAAATCAATCACACTGATTATTTTTTGAGACAATTTCAAAGACTCCGGTCCAGCAAACGTTTCCCACAGCATCCCTGTGGTTGTTTTTGTTGGAGACATAATTTGCTTGATATTATTCAGCATCCCTAAGGAGAGGGAAGCTCCTGAAACTTAGAATTTGCATGTGTTGAAGTTCTGGTTTGTAATTTATCCTGGTTTCTTCAAGATTTGGTCTTGTTTCTTTAAAGCTTGCACCTGAGGGCTCTGTAAATTTATATGATTGATAAACCGTCCCTCTGTGTGCCATTGACAGAATAGGACAATGTAACCTCAAGTTCGGTGTGTCCTGGTGGTGGGAAGAGTTTCTTTCATTTTCCTTTCGGTGGTGTTGTAGATCATATCTAGTACCTTCTGCATGCTTGGGAGGTACTGCCCCTCAGCTAAGACCCCAATGCTCAGCAGTGTCTTTTGTTGTTGTCTACCTGAGTAATTATATGCAGGTCTTTCTCTCTCTCTCTCTCTCTCTCTCTCTCTCTCTCTCTCTCTCTCTCTCACACACACACACACACACACACACACAAACACACATACAAACACACAGACACACACACACATAAACACACATACAAATACACGCACAAACACACAGACACACACACAAACACACATACACGAGTATCTGGTGCACAGAAGACTGTTGCTCTTGACTTTGAGGCACAGTAGACATGTCATTTTCTTGTCTACTTTTCTCTCTTCTTGAGAAGCTGAGGAACTCATTACCTCAACTTGTAAGAACTCTATAAAAACGAGGTGTATAACTCGGTGGTAGAGTATGTATAGAATGCACGAGGCCTAGAATGTAGCCACTATCTGGGAAACAAGACACCACCAACAAAGAATCAACTCATCCAAAGAAAAACTCACTGAAACCCTAATGGCCCATATCCTTTAGTGCCCAAGATATGATCCATACTAATAGATGGGTTGAGGGCATATTTCGGGCTTTTCAAGACATCTTTCCTTTTACTAAGACAAGAAGCCTTTTAAGATTGTAAGAACAAAATGGCCAACCATATCCCCAAAGTAAGACAATTTATTTGTGCGTATGAATTGTTCATGAGCTTTTGTGGTCACTTCTTCCTTGTTCTTGCTTCATTGTTTTTAACAATGGTTTTGGTAGATCTAGATCATGAGTGATTGGAAGCCATTTTCAATCTGTGAAGGAGAGTGTAGGATAAGACAGAGAAGATGATAAAATATTGTTTTAATAATCCCTTTCCTCGGTTGTCAGCAGCTTTGGGGATTCACAAATAGCCTGTGGTTTATAAATATTAAATAAGGGATTCATTACTGGGAAGTGTCACCACAACTAACCAAACCCAGAACCAAAGCGATTTAAGCCAACATGATGCCTTTTTGATGAGAAATTTGGAGCTGAGGAAGTTTCTTCTCTCTGTAAACATTTCAGAATGTGTGGGAAATACTCTGTTATAAGGAAATGATCTGGAGTCTATGTTAAGAATGCTGTGTTAATAACCTCTAACCAGAACTCTGCCACATTTCCATAGTCAATAAGGCAATGGAGAGTGTCAGATTCTAACTCCCTATTCTATGGTTGAGTCAAGACCATGAAATAAAGTAAGACACAACGAAGATATCTAAACACGGAGAGAAATGGTTGTCACACTATGTACACTGCTCTATAGGAAACCAATTGAAACCCATTAGTCTATCTACTGAGGCTTAGTTATATTTCTGTGCAAGCAATGTTTTCTGGCTTGGTAACTTGGGTTATGGATTTTCCCTTTGAAACCTTAGTTCTTTTGTGTTCTCTTAAGATTCATCTCATCCTGAGATGAGGAGGAAGGAATGAGACTTGGGACCTATAAAGGATCTGTGCTCTAAGATCTCTTTCTGATGGGCAGGGAACTCTCTATACCTCAGCACCACTTCAGGCATCATCTTCCTGTCCAGAGAGACAGACATTTGTAATTATGTCAGCAAGACACCAAAAAGAGGGCAAAGTATGCCCATCCTACTATAGGATAAATATAATGTTTTTGTTATTATAATTTTCTATATACTCGGAATATTTCATAGACATACACATTACATTTTGATTATGTTCCTTTTCCCCTGCCCCCAAAGCCTCCTGGACCCTTCCTCCACAACATACACCCCTTCCATCACCACATCTTTTTACTTTAACCCACTGAGTTCAGTTAGTGCTGACATGGGTATATAGCTATTCACTGGAGCATAAGTAAGCGCTCAGGGGTCACACACCTGAAGAAAAACTCTCCTTTCCTTAGGAGCCATCATCTGTCAAATAGCTACACAGGTATGGATGAGACCTTCTGTGCCCATCCCTATCCATGCTGGACTGCAAACCAGCTTGGTTGTGTAGACATAACTACAGCTGCTTTGAGTTCATGAATGTAGCAGTTCTGCCATGTCTGGAACACACTGCTTGCCTCTGAGCACCCCATGTCACTTATTTACTGTGCTTTGAGCAATTGTAAGTTTCTATAGTAGCTACCACCCACTATAAAAAGAACCTTTTCTGATTAGGACTGAGAGTCACACTCATCTATGAGTGTGAAGATAAGAGTTCAGAAGGCAATTTTACACTATGTCCTTCTAGCAACTACTACTACTAGTGGTGGTGGTGGTAGAAGTTTGTCCTCAGCAACCATGCATTTCTGGCCAGGTTTACAGTATCAGGCATGAGAGTCCGCCTGTGAGTAGGCCTTAAATCCAATTAGAAAGCAGGTTTATGGTTACTGCTATACCATCCATGCACCTATTACACTATCAGGCACGTCTTGCCATATTGGTCATCCCTGTAGCTTGTAGGGCTCACAGTTATACATAACTAATTGATGTCTTCTCCTGCCCAGACTCCAGCAGCCCATATAGTACCTTCTATAACTAGGAAAACTAGTCACCAGGGGTAAAGCTTCTATTTAAGTGCCAATTTAATTTCTGTAAATCCTGTTACCAAAGTATGTCATGTCTTCATCCTAGGGTCTTACTAAAAAGTTCTGATACTCAACCAAGAGCAATAGCAACAGGCTGTATTGTTCTGCGGATCTCTGGGGACTCTCTGGCCAACAATTCAAATGGAAGTACCACACACCTGGAGCTGGGATTTTTGTTTAATAACTTATGGATTCTGGTAGAATATTATCAGTCCCCTGTAGGGTGCCTCTGTTCACACTTTTTTGGGTAATATTTTAATGAGCTTATGAAGTAGTAGGCTCCCACAGTTTTTTCACACTTCCTTGTTATTGTGCGTTATCTCATCCTCTCCTCTGCCTTCCCTCATTCCCCCCACTGTTTAAACCTCCCCCATTATTCCCCTACCCCTTTCATACCTCCTGTGTCATACTTCTATTGTTGTTTCAAGAGAATATGGCATTAAAATTATTATTTTAGCCAGACATGGTGGCTCAGGTCTGTAATCCTAGCACTTGGGAAGTAGAGCAGGAAGATGAGATCATAAGGAATTTGAGGCCAGCCTGGGCTACACGCCCCTACAAATAACCCTCATCCCATTCCTGTAACTAAACCCAGTAAACTCCCTGGCTCACTAAGCCAGACTTAGAGGGATACATTTCATTCATTGGCTTGTCAACAGGGTCCTGTCTGTGGCTTTGGGATTCACAGAAGCATCAATGACATACACAGAGTGTTTCTGATTCAGAGCATTCCCACAGAAATGAGCTTATTGAGTCTTCATTGTAATTTCTTGGGGAAAAACTCAGCTTGCTTTAATGATGAGGCAATTGAAAGGCAAACCAGTTCCTGAATTGCTCACAGTGACACCCAGAGAAGACCGGGAGCCCTGGCCAGTGAGTTCTCGTTGCTTTCATCTTATCTGACACTAGGCTGCCCGGCATATGGTCTTAGCCTAGTCTCAGGCTAAGATTCCCCAAACAATAATAAAATAACAATCAAAATTAAACAATAGCAGTTACACGATTGTTCTAAAAGGGGAGCCTCTTGCTCACAGGGGACTCTAACCTTGTTGTCTCTGGGACCCCTGTCCAGCCTAGTGTCTGTTACATGGAAGGAGTTTATTCCAAGAGTCTCTGGATCTGGGTTGACTTGTTAAGAGTGAAGTTCTCTTCTCCTGCATCTAGACTCTAAACTTTGCAATTATCTTTGACTGCTTTCAATGAGTCCTCTTTATGTCCCCCGTTTACAGCATTCCCAGAGTTTCTACACCACTCTATTAGCTCCTCTGATATGCCCTCATACTTGTCTCTCTTGCCCCTGTTCCAGTCCCCCAGCCATCCAGCCTCTGACTCCACTAATACAGGACAGGTCTCCCCAGAATACAGCTCTCCTCCCAAGACTCAGCCTTCTTAGAGTGTGGGGGTTTGAGAGCTTGTCTGAGCCAGGCCACCTCCAAGAAAAGAAACTATTCTAAAGCGTAGTCCCAGAGGATGACTGGCTCACCAGCGGGTGTGGGCACCACCCACAACTCTGCTTTCCTGAGACCCAGCCAAGGATCTTGGCTTTGTCCCCCTCTACATCTTGTTATTCCCACCATCTGCAGTCCTCATGGATTCTCCCCAGCATGCCCACGGCAGCCCAGGTCTCTTTGTCTGATGTGGAGACACTCTCAGTGACCCAGTTCCAACATGCTGTTCAAATGATCTCTGCCTAATCCCTAAATCAGTGTTCCAGCCACGATGTGCTACTCACCATTCCTTCAACAAGCCCACTGCTTTCTCACTTTCTTGTCTCCTTGCCCTTTTAAGGGATTCTCTACACAGGATCCCTCCCATGACCCTCTGTCTTATACCATCCTTCCCACAAGAAGCCCCCCTGGGTTGGTCTTCTCTGTTTGAGGCTGAAAGGATGTTCTCAGCCCTGGGAGCTCACAGCACTTTGCCTCCCCTGTCCCGGGTTTATCCTACTCTGTTTTTACACTGTGATGACTTTACCATCATTTTCTTTGCCTACTATAGCCTAGGCAAGAACTGTATCTTATTTATTCTATATCCCTCTTTATCATGCTTAGCAGACTGGCCTAGATTAGAATGAGCAACTGCTTTGGTGATCAAATATTTGGAAACACCATGCTGACAAAAGCTCTAGGCGGCATTGGGAAGACACTGGACTTCAGTTTATCTCCTAAACTATTCAGGTTTGGGAAACTTGGAGACCCTAAACCCATGTAAAAAGCTAGGCAAGACAGTATGAGCTTAGGATCCCAATACTGGAGAAAGAGATGGGACAATCCCTTGGGCTTGATAGCAACTCACTCTAACAGAAATGTTAAACCCTAGTTAGAATGTGACAGACACCTGCTCTTTGTCTGCCATGGAAACACTCTCAGTATGTACCTGTACCAGCAAGCTCTGATGGAGACCCCCTGCGTCAGTAAATAAGATGGAAGAATGATCAGAAGACAACAGGGTCTTCATGGGCAAGAGGTTCCTGTATCAGAACAAGTGTTTAACTGCTATTGTTTGCTTTTGATTATTGTTTTACTACTGTTTGGGCAATTTTAGCCTGAGACTAGGCTAAGACCATATCCCAGAAGGCCTTAATGTCAGTTAAGATCAAAGCAATGAGAATTCACAGGTCAGAGCTCTTGGTTTTCTCTGGGTATCACTTTGAGCAATTCAGGAATTGTTTTGCCTTTTAATTGTCTCATCCGTGTACTAATCAGACATATGTAAACCTCTGGCTTTTACACACTTATACATACAGGTGTGTATGTGAACACACACTCACACGCGCGCACACACACACACACACACACACACACACACACACACATGCAAACTAATGTTTGGCCCCATAGAGTTGAAATTAGCCACAAACTTTAAGATATCATAATGATGATCAGGGACCACCTCTTGTCCTACCTGCCCATGTTAGTTGCTAGGAGACTGCTTCCCTGAGTAGTAGAAATGGCTCTCCTATTTACGATCAGGCTTCATGTGCTAGCTCTGGGTATCCTTGGGAGAAATGGCTGTTTATTTCTTGGGATGTGGTTGTCGGAATTCTATGGGACCTGATGTGAATGTTCATCTTCCAGAGATGCAGACACCTCATCATTTATGTAAATGTTGTCAGTTTGTTTTATTATACATCTCAGATTTACATAGAAATAATATGCCTAACTAAAGGGAAAACTTAACTGATTAAAACAACTGCATTCTACATCTGTTGACCTTTGGGTGTTAAGTGAGGCAAATGCTGAGCAGAATGTGTGTGAGTTTGCAGTAGTAATTAAGTGCATATCCTCCTCTGTTTCATCCAGAAGGGATTTGCATTGGGCAAAATTGGGCTAACTTGAATACTTGAATTTGACTAGCAGAGAGTTTGTTTGTTTTTTTGTTTGTTTTTGCAGTACATTTGTGTGTATGTGTGTGAGTGATGCATGCATATTTCTATACATGTTTTGCATCTGTTTGAGTACATACGCTTGTGCTTGAATGTGGGGGTTGTTGGGAATCACCCCTGAGCATCCTTTCACCCTATTCATTGGTAGAGGGTGTCTCAGTCCAAGCATGCACAAATGGCTAGTCACAATCTGAGCATGCTCATATGACTAGTCCTAACCTGAGCATGCTTATATGGCTAGTCAACTTGCTCAATCTTTACCTTAGGAGCCTGGAATTACAGACTGGCTGCCATACCTACCCAACATTTATATGGGTTTGTAGGGATCCAAACTCTGATCTTCATACTTACTCTTTAAATGCCTTAGGCAATGTGCCTCCTCTCCAGCCCCTCTCTTACTTCTTTGTACACTGAAAGACCGAGCTAGAGTGTAGCTTCTATTGCTCTGAACTATGTCTTAAAGGATGATGGAAAAATCTAGTTGGCTTTCACCAAATTTATTGCTCAACAGTATGACCCAGGACCTGACATTGTTCTTGCATGCATACGGTAATGAACACCAACAGCTTCATTCCTTATTTAACCAAATTAACAAGGAAAGTTGTACGAACTAATTGCTAAGAAAACCGAAGAGCAACAAGATATCTAGCCCTTGCTATGTAAGTCTAAGGAATAAAGCCTGGGGTTATTTTGGGTACAGTGCTAGGGAAAATGCCAGCGTTTAGAGAATTATTTATTCAGGGTCTAGACTTTAGGCTACAAGCATCCAATAGAAACAAAATATGAACTCCATAATACATTTACATTCTTCTCATAGTCACATTAACAAAATAAAAAATATAGTGGAAACTAATTTTAATAATATATTTTATTCAACGAAGTATATACAGGATATAACGTGTAATTCCCATTTTTAAAATTATCAGTAATTTACGTTGCTGTTGTTGCTTAGTCTTTGAGATTCCACACATATTTCACACCTTCTGGTTCAGAGTGGCTATGTTTCAATTGAATAATAGTCACATGCTAATGATGACCACTACTGGCAACAGTTCAGCTCCATGCTGGGATGTAATTGTCTGAAAAAAAAAATGGTAAAGAAATTATTTGGTCATCACTTTGAAAAAGAGTCAGCAAGCCTTTTCAATACTGGGTCAGCCAGGGAATTGGTGTCGTATGCCTGTCATCCCAGCACTTGAGAGACTGAGGCAAGAGGGTCGTGAGTTCAAGTGCAGCCTCAGCTACTTAGTGTCAGTCTGTCTCAAAAGAGTGTAAATAAAAAATAAAAGGAGTGTAAAGAAAAAATGCAGGGTTTTGTGAGTCATATGTTTTTCCCCTCTGATAATATAGCACAAACGTAGTTACAGACATTGCTTTAAAAATTGTATGAGGCTCTGTTTCAATAAAACTTTATTTATATAAACAAGCTGTGGATAAATCTGGCTTGGGTGTTACTCTGCCTACCCCGTCCTAACTTTAAAGCATGTTGCTGTAGCATATAAATGAAAATGAGTTCTGCCTGGGTGGACTGTTTGTATGTGAGAAATCTCTGTATTTAGTAACCATAAATGTAGCAAATTATGGCTGCTACAGTTGATTCCCTTTGCCATGAAACAGTATTAATTCTCACTTTGCCACAAGTCTTGTTTATTGGTTGGTTTAGTAAATGACAATGTTTTTATATCACTACTGATCTCAATGCTTTTCTCTCTTTTTCCCTACCCACTCTCCTCTTTGGCTGGGACCATATTTCTGGATGGCTTGGTTCTCTGTTCATTCTGCCCTATTAAAACAGGTAAGGCTTGTCTTTCACTTTGAATTATGATTCTCCCAGTGTTACATAAGGTTTCTCTTTGAATTGAACTATTTGAGGGAATAGCATAACATAATTCACCTCTAAGCTAAATCGTTTTCAACTATAGTAGTTATCAGTAGTCTCTGTGGTAACATGTATGTTCTGTCAACTGTCGGAACAGCCTCTTACATTGTTTTGTGAATTACAGCTTGTTCTTAACATACAGTCAGAGAACAAACAGAGGTCAGATTTTACGGTCTTCGGTCTTCATTCTCAAATTCTACATTCGATTATTACAAACCCATCTGTGCCTTGTGATTATTTATGTTCAAAAAGGTTTTTAAAACCTTTTTTCATATTGGGAATGTTGGAAAGAGATTTTTTCAGAATGTAACAGCCTTGGGGAGTGTGCTGTTGCGCCCTATGAAGCGATGAGGGTGACTGACTGTACTAGAGATACTTCAAACTTGTTTTGAGACTTTCTTATGGCCCAGTTGTAGGCGTGTTCATTGGCAATCCATAGGAACATTTAAAGAAAGAATATATAAGCATCTATAAGTCTCTTCCTTTTGCATTTCATTGTGTGTGGGAAACAAAAAACCCCACATTTTAAGATTTTTTTTTACTCTTAATTTAAACATCAACAATTACATCACTGAACCTGCCAAAGGCAGTTCATGTTCTCCTGCCCCTCTGATGGTGGGTGATTCCATGGGAAATCTGCTGCACAGATCCTGTGGTCAGATGAACACATGCAGAGACTTTCCCACCCTCCTCAGGAAGCAGTCTGTGCCTCCATCTTTCCTGTCGTACAGGAAGACAGCATCCCTTGAGAATGATTCCTCAGCCTGACTCTCTCAGCCCCAATGACCCCTTTCCCTTAATCTCCTTTGCTCTTCTTTCTAATTTCAGCCTCTGACCTTGCTCTTCTTATCCATGTCTGCTTCCTCCCCCATCCTCCCCGAGACCCTGGGACCATGGTCTGCAGCCCTTCCTGTGCACTGGCAATATTTTCTTTGTCAATAGGCCTTTGAGTGCAGCCTACAGACATCACCAGGCTTCCTTAGTCTTGAGAGACAGAAACTACCATCTCATTCCGCTTTCTTTGTCAGAACAGGCTTTGAAAGCGCTACTGTGTCCATCTTTATCCTTTCTTCCGCATCACCTATGTGCTGAGCAACATCCTCCAGTTAGGAAGTTTGTAGACTCTCCCCCACTTTGACCCCACTGTAACACATGTAACTCATGCACAACTGACTGCCCCTTCCCTCACCCTGCTTCCATTTGCCTACCCTTTCTGGTTAGTTATTTCTTCGTATTTTCTTTCTTTACATTTCCCAAGCTGTGAGTGTTCTTAGAAGCCCTGGTTTGGCTACTGTTTTTTTTATGTGTCCCCTGCTGTTCCTCACACCTCTGTCTTCCTGGCTTCAGGGTGTCCATGTGGATGAGCACCATGTCTGTCCTCAGCTCTGCTCTCACAGATGCAATCCACATCACTCTGCCTCCCCGTGACATGTCATTGTAGTTGAGTATTCCCCAATGAGCATCGTCATCTTACCTTCTCTCCCTTATTACCTGTCACTCTCTCTTCCTCAACTATCACATCTTCACCTTGCAAGGTCCTCACTCGCATCTCTGCTTTTACCTTTCCATGGTCCCTTCACCATCTCATTTGCTCCCTAAAGGAGCTCAGCTCACTTCCTTCTAATTACCATCTGATCTGTTGCTCAACTCTTATGTGAAGTTACTACTGCCAGTCACTTGCTTCAAAAGTCTTCATTTATCTCTGGTTATTTAGTGCCCTGTATACAGCAAGTGCTCAATAAAAAAAATAAATCGGGTATCCCCCTCTTCCTCTGCTTTCTAGTCATCTTTTGTAATCCCAACCTTATCTTAGCATTTAAAATCCTCTGGGATCTGGTCCAACCTTCTTTTCTGTTTTGCTTTCCACCAGTGAAAATAAAGCAGGAACCCTCGAAACTGCAGGGAACTCTGCCCAAGGTATGGAATAGGGACCATTTGGAGATAAGGCTGGCAGGGATCTGGAGGACAGTCCAAGGAACTGGCTTTCCTTGGGGTTTCGACTTTATTTTGTGTGTGTAACAGGGAGCACTGTAGATTTTTGGCCAACCAGTAGAGACCCCTCATTTTCCTAATTTATACTGACTGCTTTCCTTGTGTTCCTGTTGAGGCCTGCTTCTAAGTAAAGATGGTAAAGGTGGGTTTGAATCTCTCTCTCTCTCTCTCTCTCTCTCTCTCTCTCTCTCTCTCTCTCTCACTTATTTACTTTATATTCCACTCACTGTCCCCCTCCCAACCATCCCCTCCCACAATCCTTCTCCCCCCCACCTTCTCCTCTGAGTGGGTAGGGTCCCCCTGGTTATTCCCCCTACCCTGGCATATCAAGTCTGCAAGACTAGGTGCAACCCTTTCCACTAAGGCCAGCCCAGCTAGAAGAACATATACCAAGTATTGGCAATATATTTTGGGATAGCCCCTTTTCCAGTTGTTCAGGACCCACATGAAGACCAAGCTGCACATCTTTATGTTCTTTAGTTGGTGGTTCAGTCTCTGAGAACCCCAAGGGTCCAGGTTAGTTGACTCTGTTGATCTTCCTGTGGGAACTCCCATCATTTTACAGAAGAGTCTTCTGAGACTCTGCATTGCTGCCTCCACATCTCTTTATCTTGTGCTTGTCTTCTGTGTCTATAGCACATGTCACATTCATCATCCTTGAGGGTGTGTATCTTACAGGTCTGCTTGTCCTTGCAGGGCCCACAGCATGATGCTGTCAGTTTACACATGATCAGAGGGTTTAAATCTAACCTGGATGTTTTGAGTATTTGCCCTGTTGTAAAATTTCACAGTAGTTTATTCAGGATCACTGTTTTTAATGATATTTTTATATAATATTTAACCTTGGCAAGATTTACCTAAAGCCAATAAAATCTGTTAAGCTAGAGGAAACAAGACTTGCTGGCTCCTTTTGAAATCAATGAATACAGGGTAGGAAGAAAATTGTTTGCTTTCTCCTTGTTCTCTTCCATCTCTTTCCATATCAGCCTGTTGAAGCAACTCTGGACCTGTAACCCCTTCAAAAACTGTTCACACATCACAATTGATTTGCCAGGTTTTACTTAACTCTTCAGGGAGAAGAAAGTGACTTTAAAATGGCATTAAACAATCCTAAAATGTGTTTCATTGTACTTGTATGTTGCCAGTTCTTGCACATATTCACTCACACACATACACATGTAGATAAACACTTACACACTCATACACAGACACACTCACACATATACACGTGTAGATAAACACTTACACATTCCTACACAGACATATACACACTCACTCACAGTCACACAGTCACTCACAGGCACATACACACTCATAGTTACACAGTCACACACAGAGATGCACACTCATTCATACACAATTACACACATACTCAGACATATAGTCATACATACAGACTTACACACACATACACAGTCACACATACAGACTCACACACACAGTCACACATACAGATTCACACACATACAGACTCATACACACACATAGTCATACATACAGACTCATACACAGTCATATATATAGACTCTCACACATACAGATTCATACACACACATAGTCACACATACAAACTCACACACATACAGTCACACACACGCAGTTACTTATACACACTCAGACATTCTCTCTCTCACACACACAGGTCAATTTTTGAACTAAACAGCTCCTGCTTTTAATGTACTCTTTAAATGTCTAAAATGCTTCTTTGAAATGAAGATGAGAGTTTGGTGATCATTATCCTAGGACAAAGAGGAAAGCATGCTTTACCTGGCCAGGAAGAACCCCAGCCTTGGGCAGGCTCCCTCAGACTCCACACCTTCCTGGGCTGTGGGAAAATATGGCTGCCTTCCAGAGCTTCACTTGTAACTGAAGAGACAGAGAGAAACCCTTAAAGGTGTGGCAGGGGCTCAGGAGCAGGTGTCAGCAGTTGGGAAGGTGAGGCACCTGCTGGGAAAACGGTAGTAATGCAGGAAGGCAGCACACACAGGCCTGGAGGCCCAGGAGAGGCTGTTTCTTCAAGGCCGTCCTTCCTGAAACAGTCTCAGGGGAGCCATCTTGGAGTAGCTGCAGAGGAACCAAGTGGACTGAGACTACAGGATGCAAGACAGGAGCTCACCCTGGAGCCAGATCCGAGGCTCAGAGACGCCTTCATGCATTATTTATATCTCCTGACAAAACATACCACAAACAAATTTAACGGATAGATAATATTTTTCTTTCTTTTGTTCCCTCTTGATTGGTTCCAGCTAGATAAAACGCCTTTATTTTATTTCAACCTGACTGCTAAACTAGGCCAGCATGTCATAGAAACAGACTTTTTTCTTTGAGATGAGTGAAGTGTCCAACTCAAAGAAATTTTTCTTTGAATAAGCAGATTATTTTTTTTAATTGGCCTTTTAACTGTGTTCCATTCTTTGAGGATCAGCTCTGGGGAACGTTAGAACTCCTGTCATTCAAAGCTCTGAGGTAAGATGACTGGAACTACAAAGCTGGGGGTGAATTTTTCTTAAAGGCGAATTATATCATGTTCCTCCACCCCTATTAGTGGCATTTAGAGAAAGTGATGTGGGAGAGAGACCATCTTTTGATAATTATTTATCAGTGGCTGTGTGTTGAACTAGGCTAATATGAAGACTAGAAAGTCACAGTAATGGTACTATTTGACACTCAGTAGGTACCAGATGTTGGTTAAGCCCCTTGCTTATTAGACTCATTTTATCTAGTACCAGAGGATTGATAATAATACCACCTCATGTCACAGTGGAAGACATGAAGAGTAAAGAGCTTAGGGAACTTGCTGGTAACAGAGGAGGCCTGCTTTGAACACAGTCAGTTGAGTGCAGGAGCCCAAAGTCTCTGCTGTTAAGCTCTCCTGCCTC
The DNA here is from genome assembly GCA_019843965.1 of Rhynchomys soricoides. Classification (NCBI taxonomy): domain Eukaryota; kingdom Metazoa; phylum Chordata; class Mammalia; order Rodentia; family Muridae; genus Rhynchomys; species Rhynchomys soricoides. The sequence goes on from JADRCH010000050.1 coordinate 11,722,655, forward strand.
CTCTCTTCTACTGGTGGGATCAAAACACAGCTGTTGGAGGCACATAGCACTTGCAACTTAGGCATTGGGTTTATAGATAGCTCAGTTGCCCGAAACTAGAACTTGCTTGTGCAGCATGAGATGAACAGAAAGTAGGTATTTTCAATAGCAAGATCAAAGATCCTGGCTGGGAAAATACATGCTTAGTCTCTTAAATGTTTTCATGGTAACAGCATAGCAGACGATAGATAGATAGATAGATAGATAGATAATAGATAGCAAGAAAGGTAGATAGGGAGATGGGGAAGATGGAAAGGAAGGAAGAGAGGAGGAAGGAAGAAGAAAAGAAAGATGGGTAATGAATGAGTAGATAGATAAATAGGAAGAAAAAGGAAGGAACGAAAGAAGAAAGAGATAGGTAGAAGATAGATAAATAGAGATACAAAGATAGATAGATAGATAGATAGATAGATGATAGATAGATGATAGATAGATAGATGATAGGTAGATAGATAGATAGATGATAGATGGATAGACAGACAGTTTGGTAAATAGGCAATGGAGAAGGAAGAGAAGGGAGAAAAGATGGAGGAAAAAATAAGAAAGCACAAGAGTGATGAATAGATGGATAGATAGTACTATATTGATTACTAGTATATGAGTGTTCATACATGAACAATGATGTGGTTGAAGATATGTCTTTTAAGTACTGTAATTGTCACATATGATTTTTGTATGGCCAGCAAGAAGGCACCTAGATGTTCAGGAGACAGGGTACTTTATATTCCTGGTTCTTTTACTAAAACACACAAGTTCCTATAAAATTGAAAATCTAGAATTAACGCTTTTCACTGTACAAAATTTTATGTAAATAATAGACAAGCAGAATGAATCCTATTTTTTCTATTACATTCCATTATGTATTCAATTCAAGATTCACTTTCTTGAGGGAATTCTGGCCAAAGAAAATCACTAGGAAAGTTATAACTACACTTAAAACTAAAAATAATATTACACTTAAATAATGTATTTAAAAATAATCTTAAAATTATAGCCCAGTCTTCACACAAGCAAAAGTGAAAAAAGTCTTAAATATTAGTAATGTCTTGGGCATAACCCAGCAGTCATGGACTAACGTAACCTTTGCTTCCCAAGGTAGTAAGGAACCTGTGCCCATAAATACAGATATTACCAAATGAGTTCAGAGTTTCACAAAAGCAAGAGGTTAATGACAAAGAAGGGCGTCTCCTAGAGATGTCCAAGGGTCTGATTTCATTCTGGTACAGGAGGATGGTTCTTTTCCATTCGTTCTTTGAAGGACTCCCAGGGGAAGGTCAAAGTGGAGTCCATGGAGCACTGGGACTCTACATTCTTCTTTATTCTGTCACTTCTACTCTATGCCATACAGTTTTATTTCACAATGTAAAAACGTAAGTCACACTAATCTCGGAAGCCAATGACCAGGTGTGGGGGTCTTTGTAAACTCCCAGAGGGATGTGCTCTATTTCTATTTATGGTTATATGCATATGGTTTGGGGTTGGGTGGATTGGGATTAGTGTCCAGAGTTAGACTGAATTCCTTAGATGGGATAATTGGATTTAAAAGGGTAAAGCATTCCATTTACCAAGCATTTTGAATGTGTTTCACTGATCTTGAAAAGCTGAGGACTTTCGATTCACAGCATCTTTCTTTTCGTAATCAGTTATTTGGATAAGTTTTTAATTCATTTAATTTTGGATTAAATTTAAAGATAATATTAGCATGACTTAATTATTTTACCTTCAAAGCTGCAGAATTAATATATGTAAAATAAAAGATTGTAATAAATTATCTTCAAGTCTTTTATGTCTAACTGTAACCCCCTGTGTTAGCTAACTTTGGTTGTCAACTTGAAACACCTGGGAAGAGGAACTCTTGGTTGAATAATTGCCTCCATGAGATTGGCCGGTGGGCGTGTCTCGGAAGGCATTGATATAGAGGGCCCAGCCTACTGTAGGCGGTGTCAGCTCTAGGCAGGTTGGTACAAGCTGCTTAAGAAGGTAGCTTAGCAAGCCAGAGGAAGCAAGTCAGCAAACAGGGTTCCTTCATGGTTCCTACTTCAAGCTGCTGCCCTGAGTTCATGGCTTAGCTTCCCTTGGTGATAGGCAGTAACATGTAGGGTGAAAGAAGTCCTTTGTTTCCCCAAGTGTTTGCTGTTTGTACAGCAACAGAAAGCAAACTAGGATGCAACCAATAATTTATTTTTATTATTAAAAATAGTACATGCTTTTTGTAGAAAAATTTGCAAATGTAGATAAAATAAGAATATAAAAATTAACAATAAATCTATTTCTGAGAATAAATAGTTTTAACACTTTGGTGTCTAGTTTTTCCTTTTTTTGCATTTAAAGTTACATGTCTCATAAGTCATTCTTTTAAAAACATTTTTACAATTATTTATTTTTATGTGCATGAGTTCTTTGCCTGCACACTTGAATGTATACCATGTATGTGCCTGGTGTCTATGGGTGTCAAAAAAGGGTGTTAGATCCCAGCAACTGGAGTTGTGGATGGCTGTGAGCCACCATGTGGATACTGGGAACCAAATCTGGCTCTTGCAAATCCTCTGCAAGAGTAGGCAGTTTCTTAACATCTCAGCAAACTTCCCAGCTATACCTATCATCATTATTTATTATAATACACATTTCATATGTTCTTTGCGATGTTTCTGTTTTGTCCTTTTTACCACTTTATCTTTAGCATCTGAAGACATCTGCAGAATATCAAATCATATATTCAACTACTTATCACTGAAGATAATTTACTTAGAAATTTCTCTCTCTAAACAACAATGAAGATCTAAACAATGAAGATCTTTGCTGTTTTCTATACTAATTTTCTTAATATAAATTAATTCCTTCAGTAGAAGATCTTTAAGACTTTGGATACCTATTACAAATTGCTATCCTGAAGGGTGGTACAAATGTGGACCCGACGGTTGAGTTTATCACCTTGGGGACATGATGTTCCTAAGACTCTGAGAACTCTTAGGTCTCTATCGCAGCGAGGTGCACATTTTGATGAAAGGTCTTATAAGGTTTCTTCTTAGAAGGACATTTGATTCAATAACATGGGGATTTCATTTGGGACTGAGTCTGTGCAGGGAGTAAGTTGTTTACCTGACAGTAATCGAATCCAGCCCTTGGTTGAATTGGATGTGCTGGTGGTACCTACCTGAGGGAATTGTTGCAACTGGAGTCAATAAAGCAATTTCAAATGGAGGAAAACCTGCACTTCCTTTTTAAAGAATAAATAGGTAAAGTACTTTTCCTTTGAAACGCTGCTAATTAAAATGGAGTCTGAAGGACCCTTGTTCTGTGGGAAGCAGATTTGGTATGTCTTGAAGTCCTCTCTAATGAAATGTGAGCTGAATTTCCATTTTGCACTTAATCTGGACAGAGTTTTGCAGTGGTTCCCATTCCCACCACTCAGAGAACTGGGCCCTCACTAAATTCTGGGTAAATGGAGAAGCCGTGAACAGTTAGCTGGGGAAGATCAAATCATTTCCTAAAAGTGCATGCATTCGAATGGTCTTATTGTATTCTCTTGCCTTACAATAACTGAAGGAATATTTTACCTGTTTGCTGATTTAAAGAAAGATCCATAAAATCTGTCTTTTCCAAATATCTCGTTTTCTGGAATTTTATGCACTACGAATAGTAGCATTGCTGACCCAGCTCTCCCTAGCCCACCTTTCCTGTAACTGCCATGAAAGCCGCTTTGATAGTAATGATACAATCAGTCCGGGTCTCCACCTACACATCAGGGTTTCCCACGAGTACCTTGAGTTTTCTGTTGCTATGATGAAATGTCACAAACTGAAGGCTCAGTAAAGACAAGAACTTATTTGGAGATCTCAAGACTGATGAGTCCAGGAGCATGACACTGGCGATCTGTAGACTATGTTGCTGAGTCATAGTGTGGTAGAAGAGCAAACAGGATGTGTGTGTGTGAGAGAGGGACAGGGCTCACTTCTGAGGCCTTTATCCATTCGAAAAGGCAGAGCTTCTCCCCCACCCCGTCACCTCTTACTGGTCAAACCTATTAATACTGTTTCAATGGCAGTTAATCTCAAGATGAAGCTGAGACAGGACACATGCTTTAGCATGCTCCACACAACTGAGAGTCCCTCCCTGCAAAGCATCCTTTGGATCCCCCCACACCACTACTCTCTTGGCTCTTACCCACGTCCATAGATCTAGGCTGGGCATGGATATACATAGCCTTTACTATGGTTGAGTACCTATTGCTTCCAACCTCAAGTCATGGTGGGGAAGCCTGGCCATCTACCACGTTAGAATAAGTTCGGTTGCTGTGAGTACCCCAGGCTTTTAAGTGCAGAGACATCTAACAGACTTCCCTCTTCACACTCTAATGTCACCCAGGTGTGTTCAGAGATGTCTGGATCTGGATTCAAGCTAGAATCTAGTGAATCGCTGCCTCCATACAAGATAGGCAGTTTGTGGATGAGATCAGAGGGGTAGAAATGATGTAACCAGGCATTAAATGAAGACCGCTCTCCCCTAAAAGTCTTCGCCTATTCTCTCCCAAAATGTGTTGATACTTCATTGAGTTGAGTATCAGCCAGTTTAGTGCTAGAGCTGGAGAATCTGCAGGCTAAACTTAAAAGTCCCACCCTCAGTGTTACAACTCTTACCTGCTGCACAAACCGTCACCTGGTTCTGCCTTTGAGGAAGGACATTTTGCCATGTGAATCCTTGGGATGCTATTAGAGCCCCATGGAAACCCTAAAATCTAAGAGTAGACATGGGTATATCTCAGAGACCACTCAATTTAGGTTTTCTAGAAAACTAAACTAAAGAGAGGCCATGTGGGTCTTCACTTTGACTTCCTTGGCATTTTAAAGAACCAAAATGGCTTGGTCTTTAAGCCTTTAAAGATTCTAATAGCTGCATGGTTCCAGTGGAGCTTCTGATTTATGGGACTGGATCTATAGCTCTGTGGCAAGGTACCAACCTCAAATCCACAACACCTAGGTTCAATCTCCAGTACTGCTATTTAATGATAAGGAAAAAAGTCAGTGTGCTTGCCTTCATGCATTGCCTTCTTTCTACAGCATTTGTGGCCTTCTCCCTGACTGTTGCAATTACTTCAGGGTCAAAGAGAAAAAAAGAGAATCAATCAAAAAGGAAACAAAACATTTATGAAAAGGACTGGGCGCTTGAAAAGTCAGAATGCAGGAAATCCTTGGAACAAATTATAGCTGTAAGCGAGAGCTGTCTCCTTGGCCATTTTCAGGGTTGATTTGTGTGGAGCATGGCAGGCCCCATCATGACTTAGTTTATCATGTTTATCAGACATGTAACACAGCCCACAGGAGCGCCTCTAAACAACGCTGATGTATTAAACACAATCTTTACATTTTTAAGTGTCTTAAAATATTTTTGACTTGCCTTATTTTCATAAATTTTGCTTTCTCCAAGGAAAGTTGCGACATCTCTCACTTTCTAAACTTTGTTTTTTTATAAGGTTGATATTTTCCTTAGTGTATTGTTGCCTATAAATTATTGAGATATATTAAATAAAGCTGTGCCTCCCAGGCCTCAAGCACCCTGTAAAATGGATGAAAAAAATCAATGATTTAGGAAGATTCTAGCAATCTGAAGAGTCAGTTGCAAAAATACTGAGAGAAATACAGAAATGGAAAATGGTCCGTGTTTTAGATTTAGGATTCAGTCCTCAAACCCAAATTATGCATTATAAACATTTTTATCGATTGCAGAATTCTATAGTAATAGGAAGTTATTTCCAAAGAGAGAAACGTAATCTACTATTATAAACTACAGTTTTATGTGTAAAAATGCCCCTACACTAACACTCTTGCTGTCCTCAGTCTGGTCCTTGCTGTGGTAGCTACAAAGCCTTTCTGTTAAGGACTGTTAAAATAAGATCGGTGTGTGATGAACAATCTCTAAGATAGACCCTGAGGTCTCCACATTTTGGGAAAACCCATGGTCTATTTCTCTACAATATAGAACACACAGCAAAGATAATGGGTTATTCACTTCTTTTTGTTTTGTTTGTATTTTGTTTTTGAAGCAGGGTCTCATATTGTATCAGGGACTGGCCTTGAACTAGGGGCAACCCTTTTGCCTCAGCCTCTCTAATGGTGGGATTACAGTCACTTGCCACCATACCTGGCTCTTCTGTAATCACATCGTGTAAAGCTGATGTTTTTCTTGCTAGGAGATTTGCCCCTTTCTCTTTTACTCATTTTTATACTATGGTAAGGGGCCTGTGGTTATTGTCCAGCTGAGAGCCACTGAAGCCCTGGGGCCAACAGACCACAAGGAAAAATAAATTCGGTCAGTACCTTGCTGAGTTCCAGAGTAGGCCCTTTTCCAGTTGAGATTCAGGTAAGATCATAGCACCAGACAGTGCTTTCACGGGAGGAGGGGAGGAACTTTGATACCCTGAACCAGAAGACCTTGCTAAGCTGTGCTTAATCTGCTGACTCACAAAAGCTGTAAGATGATAAATATGTGTCACATTAAGCCACTAAGTGAGTTATAATACTGCTATTAAACATAGCAATGGAGAAGTAACATAGTTGTGTTTATAGAGTCATTAGTCACCCTGTCATTAATTGTTCTTGGTGTTGTACTATATAATAGTAGGCTTCCTGTTAGGTACTGCAGAAAGAAAGAACAAGTCCTTTAAATTATGTGACTATTAGTGTTGTGAAGGATGCTGGGTAGACAGTGATAGAGTTAGCCTGAATCTTCCAGACAGGGAGCCTCGCCTGTAGGTGAGGAATCATGACGACTCCCATGTTGTTGCAAGCAGCAGGGATGCTTGATGTAATCAACACTGACCAGAAGCCAACTTCTAAGTGCAGGGGAGGACATCTACATAGAGCAGCATAGGGAGGACTACATAGAGCAGCATAGGAGGACTGCCTGAGTAAGGCACCAGGGGACCAGGAGCTGGAACAAGGAAGGGAGATGGCGAGGCTTCCGGCAGGGCGCTGAGAACAGATGGGGTAGGATAATGGAGGGCTTAGTTTGCAGTGTGGAAGAAGGGAGGATTCTTTCTGCAAGCAAAGAGGATGATGGAAGAGCTTAGATCAGATGAAAGAACACACTTGCGTGTCAATCCCATCACTCTGGCTACCTGAGAATCTGCGTTTAGACTCCGGCCACATGGGAGCTTTGGTGAGCACACTAAAGAGCTGACTACTGCCTAACCTAGCCCTGTGTTATAGCAGAGATGAAAGATAAGTGGAAATACATATAAAGTGACAGGGGACAATCTCGATCCAACAGAAACTACAGAATTAGCTGACTTAGTACAGAGAGGGTGAGCAAATGCAATTGTGGACTTGTGGACTTGAGTGCCTATGGGGCATTCAAGGTGAAGACACTCAGCGGGCATTTGGCCATGTTGTTCATTAAAGGAACAGCTTCCCTATCATTTACCCATTTTATTGCCCTCTAATGTAGAGGATGGGGGAGAAGCTGTATGTTCTAGTTAGGGTTACCATTGCTGTGATGAAACACCAAAGCAACTTGGAGAGGAAAGGGTTTATTTGGCTTACATTTTTATATCACTCTTCATCATTGAAAGAAGTCAGTACAGGAACCATGCAGAGGCCATGGAAGAATGTTGCTTAGTAGCTTGCCTCTCATGGCTTGTTCACCCTGCTTAGCCATGATCACTAGCCTAGGGGTGACACCACCCACAACGGGCTGAGCCCTCCTCCATCAGTTACTAATTAAGAAAATGTTCTGCAGACTTACAGACACATGACACAACACATGCTGATTAGTAATAATTTTTATTTGAAACAAAGAATACACAAGATTAGATGGTTAGTATTGATCATCCACTTGATAGGATCTTAAATCACCTGGGAGATTTAAGACATGCCACTCTGGGCATGTCTATGATGGAGTTTCTGGTCTAGGTTAATTGAGTTGGGAAATCCCACCCTAAACGTTGGTATCACCATCACGTGTGCTGGGGTTCTGGACTGAATCCAAAAGAGAGCAAGCTGAACAACAAAATCCATCACTCTGCTCCCCAACTGAGGACACTGTGGAACCAGTTGCTTCCAGCACCTAGTACCATGCCTACCTGCTATGATGGACTATACCCTCAGACTGTGAACCAGATAAAACTTTCCTTCCTTAGGTTGTTTTCATTGGGTGTTTTATAGTAGCAATAAGGAAGACACCCAGGGCGCTCATTCTTCACCAGAATGCCACAAAAGTTCGTGCTGACAGGAGATAGAAGTAATGAATAAGGGCTATTATGAAACACTGACTAACATTTGAGGGTCTAGCAGTCACCTCATGGATGTAGAAAAGTTGAGTACTATCATGATTTCATTATCCCTGGCTTGAGAGCACTTGTCTCCAAGTCTTATTGATCTTGGCTGTTTCATTGTGAAGGAACTTCAGAAACATTTTCAGACAAGATCTATGCATGATTATTATGATTTTCTGAGATTATCCTGTCTGCTTGATTTTTTTTTTTAACAATGCAATGATGGTGGATTCCAGGGGATAACTGAACATTGACTCTCTTTTGACTTCATAGATTACTTTAAGATATTTTTGGATGCATGTGGATAGTGCAGCCATATTTACTTTAATGACTTAATCCAGTTCCCTAAGATACTGTGTGTGCATTTCTTTATAGTCCTATGCATTTTCGGCATTAACTCTGGTTCAGTTTATAGTCTTAAAAGTTAATTTATAAAGATTCTGTGAGCTTGTAAAAAAAGAAATCAATGTATTCATAGCTCTGAAAAAGTTGTGCTATTCCTTATGGGGTGTAAAGTAAGAGACATTCTGGTTTCCCCTGGCTCCGTGCCCCAAAGCTGAATTTCAGCTTTTCAGTTGCAATTTTTAATTGTTTGAAATTCCTGTATATAAATGCCTGCGTATGAAAAGAGACCATATATTTATGTCTTTTGTATGTCATTGCTTCAATGTGCCCCAGTATCTTTACTGAACATGCAGTTTTAGCTGCCATTAGTTATTTCCCAGAGCTGTGGAAGAGTCTACACGGTGTAGCCCAAGGTGCTGGAGGAAGATGGAATAATAAAGAATGGTACAGAGAGACTGTAGCAGAAGCTCCTTAAGCATGTGCTAGTTTATTTTAGCTGTTTCAGTGTTTCGAAATTGTCTAAACATCATGCTGTATATGTTAAGCACATATAACTTTATATGTCAATTAAAAATAAATTAGGAGCTATCCTTTTAGCAGATTTTAAGAGCATAATGAATTGCTATGATGAGAAACACTATGTGTACTTGGCTCTAGAGCTTACCTTGGCTAGCTGAAATTTCATTCGCTGTGGCCAGCATCCCACTGCCTCCCCTCTCAGCCCCTGACAAATTGTCATTTCCCTCCGTGCCCAGGAGCGAGATCCTGCAGACCTTTCACTGTTTGTCTTTCTATGCTTGGCAGTATCCATATAGTGCAATGTTCTCTAGGTTCATCAGCGTCTCAAAAGTCAGAGGCCGTTCTCCTTGCCTGAGACTCCTAGCCACTTCCTTCTGTCCAACTGGGTGCTGCCTGCTGTTAATACTGACTTGAATCTGCTCCCTGCCTATGACTAGCCTGGCCCTGCAGGTGTTGACAAGCTTCCTACGGAGAAGTCTTCATCTCTAGAAACCTGACCTTGATGCTCCTCTCATGAGCTTGGGGCAGCTCTAGATGCCTTGCACATTCAACTACTCAATCTGAGGACACGCACGGTTCATGTTGTTGATGCTATGAGGTTTCTCTGATGGGATGCTTCTTCATAAGACAATGGTGCTCATGATGCTAAGTAGGTTCACAGGCCACATCTCTGGTGTGACTTACATGGAGAGTCATATGTCCTCCACTGCTCCCAGGGACCAGTCACAGATGAAGTACCATTTACTGCATTGTGGAGACTTCCCTCCACCGAGAGAGTCTATGTTAGGACATGATGATGCTTTGGTCCACCCCAACCCTAACCCACCCTAATAGGTATGGTATAATATAATATAATATAATATAATATAATATAATATAATAAATATAATATAATATAGTAGGAAAGAAAATCCAAACCCAGTTCAGTTTTAGTGAAGTCAGAGTGACCTATCAGAACACCTGAATATGCTAGAATGACTCATCAGTATTAACACAAATTCAGTACACAGAAAACATAATCTTTAGTATGTTACTAGTATCTCAGTTGGGCATCTGGGAAGAAAAACAATGGACGTTTCTTTGCCAAATGTGGTTGTATTTTTTCTTATGAATGACAGAAGATATTTCTGACCGTGTTACTGAAGATTTATATGGACAGATCTTACAAATATTGAGAGAGCTCTAATCAGCTGGCGGAATTGACGTTCTGTTCTGTGGGAACCCTGATTACCTTCCATTAAATGACATAGCTGCTGCCAGATGACTGATATCTTAATGGACGATGGAGAAGGGGAGGTCACTGCCCACACATCACTGTTCCCTCTTCTTCCTCACTGTGATAACTGTGTTTAGCATATCCACACATCTCAAAGTGGATAGTAATCCTGTGTATTAGGAAGTCAGGTTCTGAGTACGCGTATGCAGGAGTAACTTAGCTGTTTAATCTTTTAAAGAGACATACATGTAGTAAATCATTGCACATAAATTAGTGCTTAGCTTTAAATGGCAAGTGGGTAGCATTAATATAAATCTAAACTCAAAGTTACAGTATTATATATTTTCTTGATACTATTTCACCATTTTAAGTTTTTGATCCTCCAGTTGTTACAATGTTATTGTATTTCAGGTTCCATTGTGAACACTGAACTACATCACTTTATTTAATTCTTCCGTAGTTCGTTGCAGTTCATATCATCGTTGTGTCTGTTCTGTTTGAGACCCAGGCCCTTTCACTCCCAACAGATACAGCTGAACCAATTCCAAATGACAGACACATTGATCATCAGTCTTAGGAGCCACTATCTAATGCACATGGCATAATAGTTTTAACAGCTGACGTACTTGATGCAGGAAACTTTAGAATGGTTTTTTAAAAATCTGGAGATTAAAATAAATGCAATGTTTAACATAAATAAAGATAGCTGCCAAGAGAAACATTTATAGATAAGTGCTGACAAATAGGTTAGTGGATAAACATATACTTCTTCATCCGGTCAGATGAGAGAGCTTAAAGGCACAATACTCCAGTACTGCTGAGCACACTATGTGCCCATATCCTACCTTCTAACGTCACTCTCCAGTACAAAAAGCTATGTGTCTTTGGAACTGTGGCTGATTCTAGAACTCCTGGGCTGGACTCGCTTTATCTCTACTGTGGGAACTCAAAAGAAAAGGACATTTCTGCTGTACAGAGTGCTGCCAGGCATTTCCTCAGACCAGGGCCACATGGCAGGTTAATGAGGTAGGAAGTGGGTCAAGCTGGCAAGGATCTGAGGATAACAGCACTTGTGTTAGTTACTTTTATATTACCTTACAGGCTGTGACTTAGGAGAGGAAGGATTTGAAATAGTTCACAGTTTGGAGGGACAGTCCATCACAGTGGGGAAGGGCATGGTGGTGGCCACAGCACTCAGTTGTGGTGACATGACTGTGTGCTTGCCAGTTTGCTCTGTGAACCAGGCAATAGGAAGGGAAGATAAGCACTCCTTTGGCCTACTCTTTCTCCTTTACATTCAGTCCGGGCCCTTCCTGATGTGATGGTGTCCTTCTAATTCAGAAAGGCACTTCACACCTGTGTTAGTCTGTTACCTGGAAATGCTCTCATGAATGAGTCCAGAGGTGTGTCTCCCATGTGATTATTAAACCCAGTCAAGTTGACAATGAAGATTAACCATCATGGCACATCACCTGTGGGATTTCCCCACCTTGTAACCCCAGTCTAATCATGAGGAAAACAAAGACAAAGTCTAAGTGGGAGGCATCTCGTGAGAGACCTTCACTTGCTCTTCACAGCTGCTGGGGCCTTTGGAATAAGCAGCATCTGAGAAACTGTTACAGTTGGGAAGAGTCTCAGGGGACAGGATGATGAGATGGAATGGAGTCTGTGGTGTTCTGGGTAGGATCCAGATGAATACAAAGAGAATCTGAATAAATGATGCGCTTTAGTTCACGAGAGTTTGGAAATATTGACTCATTGCACACAGCCAGTGTGCCACACTAGAAAGCAGAATGGTAACATTTTTTGAGTTGACAGGATATACAGAAACACTACTATTTTCTCATCTAAATGTTTTTTTGAATTAAAGATTTTTAATTAAAAATAAAGTGCATGTGTGCATTTCCATGTGATTCACGAAGAGAGCACCGTTTGCTTTGTTCTTGAGCCTTCATTTAGATAATGCATGTCTCATTTATTCAATGAGTATAGTAGGTGTGGATTTATTTAATTGAGGACTGTCAGATAAATAATTTTCAAAAAAGGAATGCATGCCAAGATCCCACAACTAAGAAGATGAATAGTTCAAGAGGAAAAATCTACAGGGAAGAAGCCGTTCTTTAATTTCATTTTAATCTTGTAAAAGACCATAGAAAGGTATTAAGATTATTTATGAACAGCAATATATTTATTGGTTTGTAATGGTTGTTTTAATGGATCTTAAATTAGTTTCTTGTCTTTCCTATTTTGCTTCCCTAATTGTGTTGGGCCTTGCTATCATGTTCTATTAATTGGCCTCCATTGCATCCGTGTGGGACATAGGGGAGAGACAGGGAGGCAAGTGTTCCTCTTAAAGTCATCCAGCGTCCAAACTGAGGATCTTGGGGACTGATTTCTGTGTTTTGTGCACTGTGACTCTATTGATTGAATTTCAAACCACACATCCTTTTATCAAGTTCTCTCATGTAGCTCTAACTTTCCTTTTCTTTTAGGATTTTGGAGAACAGATGTTATTACATGTATGCACGGAGGATGAAAACTTGAGACTCTTACAGTCTCTTTTTGTCTAGAATTAGGTAGGCAGAACCTGGGTACCATCTTGTGTGTTCCCAGTGGCATACTAAGCAAATCTGCAACATCTCTGAACTCTGCTTTCTGCTCACCAGTTGGGGATCCTCAGTGGGAAAGGCTGCCTTAGAGTAGAGGGTGAGTCACATGAGGTGTTGAGTAAATGGAATTCATTAAATAGGATTCCAATAAGCAATGAAGTAGCCAAATACATTTGTTCTAGTAGAGATGCTTTCTCTGCAACCCTTTTTATATTCTGTCTTTAAGACTCATCTGGGAGCTCAGGATCTGTTTTAAGGTTGTGTCTGTCCCTTAGGGGAAAAAAAGGAAAAATGTGTCAAGTTTAGAAAAAAGAAAGAAAGAAAGAACCAAACAAAACTCCATAAGCAGGCACTGATATTACCTCAAAGCTGAAAACCACAGCACCTATTTAAAAGCCTTCACTGACTGTCTCCCTTTGGGACGTGGTTGGTGTGAATCAGATTCTGAATTCATGGGCTCAAGTCAAAGATATTGATGTTTAAGGCCATCAATGGAAAATTCTTCCCATTTGTCCCACAGACAGTGTGTGGTCATTATGCCACCTGGCATTTGATAATAAACATAAGTGCCTCTCTATTCCATCACCTGTAACAAATACTGCAATTAGCTACTTTCTCTTCCTTCTGGTGAGTTCAGTGTTCCTTTGACTCTGAACTAAAGCTAAATTCTGTCCTGCAGAGCATGGACCTCGATATGCTACAAATACCTCTGATGGCCCATAAATTTGGGAAATGTGTTGAACAAATACTTTCTTTTCCCAGAGACTTTGAGTCTTTACAAGGTTAAGGTATTCTGTAACCTTTAAGGAGGGCATTTGTAATGCCATGTGTCCAAACTCACTTGAGCATGGGCTTATTCCTAAGTGGGACAACAGTGTTTAACAATCTTAGAGACATCCACTTGGGTGATGGTACCTGGAGAGAGTTCTGCCTTGAAGCCCCAGTTTCCTGTTCTTAAGGTGAGTGTACTTATCCTTGGGGTCATACTGAAAGTTTAAAAAGCAACAATATAAAACAATTTGATGTGGTGCCTGGCATCATGGATGACCTTAGTAAATGGTAGCTGATGACAATAGCAATTGTGGAGAATCTTAGAGTTCAGGAGAACTGTGTGGAAATGCTGATCCATAATTCTATCAGTTGTTTATTCTGTTTTACAGATGAAGCCAAGAATAGGTTTCTATGGGTTGTTCATCTGTGTGTGTGCGTGTTGGGGGAAGCGTGTGTTTATGTGTATGCACATGTTCATGGGGTGAGGCTGGTATGCTGTGGGTACATGTGCAATGCATTTCTGCATGCATGTAGAACCCAGAGGACAGTCTCAGGACATTCCTCAGGGGGCACCTGGCTTTGTTCATTTGTTTTGTGTTTTGTTTTTGCTTCACACACACACACACACACACACACACACACACAGGGGAGGGGGGAGAGAGAGAGAGAGAGAGAGAGAGAGAGAGAGAGAGAGAGAGAGAGAAAGAGAAGCCTAGAACTTACCCATTAGGCCAGGCTGGTAGTTAGGGAGCCCAGGGTCCAATCTGCCCCCTCTTGCAAGCACCAGCTTATATAGCATGCATAGCCTTTATTTTATTTTATTTTTTTAAACATGGGCTCTGGGGATTAAACTCAAGTTTTTCTGCTCTCAAGTCAAACTCTTTAAGACTAAGATACCTTCCCTGCTCCCTTGTGATTTTGGTTTTTTGTCTGCTTGCTTGTGTCTTCCCTGAATTAAATTTGGCTATGTCAAACTCCCCACCTAACAACCTCACTTTCCTGGTCTTGGGTGGCACTAAAGTGGCTAATTCCTGTAATTTATTCTATAGTCTGTAAAAATGCTATGTCCATAGTTCTGAACATATTTGATGGAAACATTCTATCAAGATGGTTTCATTTTAGCCAGGCAGTGGTGGCGCACACCTTTAATCCCAGCACTCGGGAGGCAGAGGCAGGTGGATTTCTGAGTTTGAGGCCAGCCTGGTCTACAGACTGAGTTCCAGGACAACCAGGGCTACTCAAAAAACCAAAAAAAAAAAAAAAAAAGATGGTTTCATTTTAATACTTGGTCCTTGTTTTCTGGAATCTTGGGCCTCAAAGCTAATTTGGACCAAGAGATTACAATTGGTCTAGTCAACACTATTGGTGTGACCATAAAATGTTACATAGTATACTTTGCCATGAGAGCACATGGCCATCCTCCATCAAGAAAGCAGAAGATTTGGCTCACCAGTGGAGAAGAGAGATAGCTGGCTAAACTTGATTAAGCTTAATTATTATGTGATTAGTATTTGTGCTATATTAAACAGATGTCCTGGCACAGAGTACTCTGTTTGTATTCATTAATTAGTTCACTTATTGATTCACAGATCATTAATGACCATCTTCTCTGTGCTGGTAAAGGGAGGGCAGAAATGAACAAGATATGGTCCCTGTCCCTGAGGCTGTATCCTTTCATCACAGATGTGGCTTTGGGTTCCAAGAGTCAGGGGACAGTGATGATGAGCGTTCTTTGGGGAGGAAGTAGTAGAAACATCCTCAGTGTAGATTGAAATCCATCATGTATCAAAGACAGGAAACGGTTTTGGACTTCCAAGGAGTTTTGGAATCGCCCCCATAGCAGAGGGGAGTGGGCAGGGATGCAGGATGTGGTTAGAAATGTGGGTAGGAGCTGATCAAGATGAAGCCTCTGTGACAGGTTTGTAGGACTCAGACTGTAATACAGCCACCAGGTCACCGTTAAACAGGTAAGTGGGATGAAGCAGTATGGAGTGGGGCCAAGAAGGAGCCAAGGTAGAAGCAGGGAGACCAGTGGGAGCAGGAAAGTCCTGCGTATAGAAGGCTTGGTAAATCACACGGTATGAGAGTATGAGATCCTGGGTTTGCAGCCCCAGTGGACACACAAAAAGCTGAGCTTGGTAGCATGTGACCTCAATAAGGAGGTGGAGATGTAAGATCGCACAGTTTCTTAGTCAAATTGACCTCAAATTTAATTAGACAGCATGTCTCAAAAAAAAAGTAGAGAGTAATTGAGGAAAACAGGCAACTTTGGCTCCTGGCCACCATACACACATGCATACGTGTGCGTCTGGGCATATATGCACACACAGGAGAGACTAGTGCAAGATGGAGTGTGTTTTGGGTTAGATACAAGGACCAGACATTTCTGAAAAGCCAGGCAACTTTGTTCTGTGTTGAGGAAGGGCTGAGAAGGCTGTGGCTTTGGAGGAGGAGAAAGCAGAAAGCAACTGTGAGTCCCTTTTTATAGAAATGGAAGACCATAAGGATGACTAAGGTTTCTGGCCTTGGTTGGGGGATCTAGTCGAACTATGGATTGACTTGGAGGGTTGTGGTGGCCAGGAAGAAAATGTTCCGTGTTTGGGGAGGGTACAGTCTATGGAGTCTGAAGTGACTATGGAGCCAGGTAAATTTATACAATTCAAGAAAATTGCAGAGGTGACTTTAGAGACTTTTAGAGATGTTAGAGGTGTGGAGATGTGGATACAGGCTATGTCCCAACCTGTCTGGGGGAGAGGGGATGCCATAAAGAGAAGAAGGTGGCTCAAGCTGGATTCCAGGGTAGCTGCTTGCTGGAGACTGAAGTCATGACGAGCCCCACACACGTGGACCTCTGCACACTGCTAAGAGTCAGTTCATATGTGTGTTCAGTGTTCAACAGTCTGCTCACACTTCAGGGAACTCTAGAAATACCACTGTGGGAATCAAATGAGAGCGGAACTTCCAGGAGCCACTCTCTTAAGCCAGAGAGTTTAAAGGACACAAAGAAGATCAATGCCATTGTAGGTGTAGACATAGAGATGGAGGAGAGCTCATAGCGCACTGGGATGTCAATGGAAGATGCAGAAACAAGTCCCTCCAAGAAGTTTGCCTACAGGGAGGAAAATGCACAGGTAACTGGTAGAAATTAGTTAGAGGACAGTCAGCATTTCATTTGAAGACTTCAGTGTGCTGGAGGAAGTCAGTGGTGGGGGGAAGATCTGAGGCAGAGGAGAGGGCAAAGATGGGTTGGGAGGATGTTGGGGAAGACTGGAGCACTCCTTGTGGAGATCTGAACCTTCCATGGAGGATTCCACTTGTTCTTTGTAATTGGAGGAACCAAAGAGATTGACAGGATCACAATTTAGTTCAGTATCAGTGTGTGGCTCCAAGAGATGATAAAACCCACTCTTCTGGGCATCTATTTTCACTATAAAGGAAGAGACAAGGTCATTTTCTGAAGGTGAGGGGGAAGAAGGAGTCAAGTACTTGAGAACATGGAACATTTGGGGGCTAAATGAAAAATGATGCTCATGCGGTCCTTTCCTCACAAATGTATTCTGGGGGCTGCTAGAACCAGATGATCACTGGTTATTCTCTGTCCACTGGAGCCAGTCATTGGGAGCCCCATGATGGAGATGGTTGGACCTATTCTGGGGGTAGACAGATGCGGTGGAGTGGAAACCTAAGGTTATAAGTAAACAAGCCTCAGAGTCCTGATTGTTTCCAAGACAAGAGGCAGGAAGAGAACACAGTTCAATGGTAGTGTGGAGCAGGAAGAGAACAGTCTGATGGTGTGGTGTGTGCAGGCAAATGAAAAAGAGTAGACTGCAGATAGATACGGGGATATTAGGATTTCAGTAGAGTTAGAACAATTGTGAGTGGTAGCAAAGCCCAGGAGGTAGTGCGCTTAAGGGAAATAGGTGAGTGTTTGTTGAATGAATAGCAGGGGATTCCCTGGGACCTTTTGTTGGAACAAGTTTCCCAAATACTACTTAGGAATTTGCTCCTGCTGATGGGAATCTACTATAGACCTGGATCTCTTTGACTGAGTGGTCTAGATAGACATGCTTAGCTGACATCAGGCAAGCAGTAGGACTCAGTTTCCATTTATAGCTTCTGTTAAGGTGGGAGAAAAAATCTGAAGCTAACCTAGGCTACATCATGAGTTCCACACCACTATAGGCTAAAAATACCTTGTCTCAGAAATACATACATACATACATACATACATACATACATACATACATACGTACATGAAGACTATGAGAAAAAAGCGAATGAAATCTAGCTTTGAGACTATCTCTGTTCCTTGCAGGAATGCCTCTCTTAGACGTGTTTTTCTTTACACCTCTCTGCAATCACCCCACCTTCTGGCACTCTAAGAATATTTTTAGCATGGCATTCAACTTTTTGGATGATGTCTCTTAATTTTTAATGATAAGGTTATTTTATGTTAATTGTGTTATTTTGAAAGTTTTGCTGACTTTTCTAATGTCCTGGGGCCATATGGAAGCATCTTATTCCAATTTAAGCTAATGACAAGAGAAGCTTCTAGAAAGCATTTAAACTAAGCACAAAGCATTTGAAAGTATGTCATTTGGATGGGTGTGGGAAAGGATCTGTGTGAGAAGTTTGGCACACCTTTGCCACCTTCTTCTCACCTCATCCATTAATTTGTAACCCCATGCCCAGAAAGACACAGAGGGAAATATAAAATATCCCTTAAAGTCAGAATCGTGGAGATACTCTTATGAGGTAGCCAAATGTGGGGGTTATGTATCCTGAAGCAATTGCACCTAGATCATTTTTCTTGGGAGTTGGTTTCTGCTGTGTGGTAGATAGAAGGAGTCAGAGCACACAGATAGTGAGACCTGGAGTATGTTAGCATTTAGAGTGGCACCCTCTTTCAACTTGGGTACCCCCAAACTTCTGTTAGTTGGGGCTACCCTGTTCTGTTGTAGGACAGTTGCCCTCTGGATATAACATGGACATTGCTATCTTGAACAGTCAACAGTTCGGATTACAGATAGATACCTACACCGAGTTAGTCCCATTAAACTTCCATCATTGAAATGGGGAGGGAAGGAGGGCTCATGACAGCCTTATCTCTCTCCAAGGACTTACTGTCAATGGTTCCTAGAGAAGAGGGCTTACAAAACCCAACCACTGATTTATAGACAGTTGCTAAATGGAGGTGCTCATGAGTGAGGCCCCTCTCCAAGACAGTAAACTTGTTAGGAAGGAAGTCAATAATGTAGCCCACCCTCTGCCCTATAAGTTGCCTCTGTTCCTATAACTAACCCCTCAGAGAGGCCTTTGTGAGAGATTCTAATGAAACACAGTGTTTCATCAAGCTAGGCTTTAGTGGAATCATCTCTACCTAGGGTGAGAAGGCATTTTGTGTAGGTCTCAAGAAAAGTTCACACAGTAATCATTGTCTCTAGGTTCTTTCATCGCAGCATTTGATGGTCTTTTTACATTACAGCATGACTTTGTACTCTATATTTGACTATATCAGGATGCATATAGCTCGTGGGCCATTGGTTACACAGACTTGCTTTGGAGCTTGGTGGTACAAAGGTCTTGTTAATCTAGAACACCCAGAGTACAACATGAAACTTTTGAGGAGGAGAAAATACTCTTATGTAATCTGGGTTCCATAGAAAGCTGTGACACAGGACAAGCACGGAAGTACTATGGGAGACAGTCCTCACACAGGCAGTCATGTGATTGACACTTGCATTTGTATGTCCTGGTGGGCTAGCCTGTGAGATGACCATCTTCAGGTATTCTTTGGACCTAATTGACATGACTTGCATTGTCGGAATTATGCCTAAAAGAAAATATTGTTTCTTATGGGGAGGACAGTTTTATCTCCTAGAAGAAAGGTTGCATGGGGCTAGAACGAGGAACTGAATTTTACGTTTCACCCTATAGAAACTAAAATGATCCCTTAAGGCTAGTGTCTTCTGTATTGCATAGCAGCTATCTGAACAGAGCCACACTCTGGATTTCTGCCCTCCCAGTTCCAGGTCCTGCTCTGTTACCCTCTCACATGCTCTAGTGTTGATACACTAGCATAAGGAAGCCTGGGTATTCACCTGGTGGGAGGCTACTAGGGATACATAGACAGCTGACACCCCCTCTTGAGTAATGACCATTAAAGTGAAATGTGTAGTTTCAAAGTTTCCAGCTCAGCTCCTCAGCTCCCCTAGGCTGCTTCTACAAATATAAACGAAGAGGACTAAATTGAGAGAGCTGGATATTTTGAGTTTTGTTTTGCTGGAGACAAGGTCTTGCTATAGCGCCAATACCAGCGATTTATAAGTGTATACCACCTTGCACAACTAAGTGAGGAGACATTTTTAAGATGCTAGGTAGGTCAAGTCATCAAGAGCAACGGGGAATTGGCAGGCTGCTGGTCAGAAACTTTATCTGGGGTTGACTAGTGATTGAGAATAGGTTCTTCTTTTACAGAAGAGCAGAGTGTGGCTCCCAGAATCCAGGATGAGTGGCTCACAACCACCCGGAACTCCAGCTCAAGGAGGATCTGCCACCACAGGCACCTGTGCTCAGGCACACAGTTTAAAAATAGGAGAGACACATCTTTAACAAGTGACATCTTTATCTGTATCCACTCTCACATCCAGATGCCCTTGAGGAGAGATCTTAACCTCTGAGAGAGTTCTTTCCCCTTCAGGAAGGGGAGGCAAAGCCTCTGTTCTGCTTCTGTGTGAGCTTGTTCAATAGTGAGTCAAACAGTGTCGAGGACAAAAATTCCATTTAAACGTTTACCACGCCATTGTCACTGCTCTGGACTTGTAACTCTTCTGTTTTTTCACCTCCTGAGTAGAAAGGAAACTAAAATGCAAACAACGAAGGGATTTTATGTACTGAAGAAATCCCTGAAGGATCCAGATTTGCCCATTGGTTTGCAGTGAAAGGCTGGGTGTGTGATGGGCAAAGGTTCTCAGTCTTCCTTTAAATTTACTATGTGTCATGAGGCTGGGGCTCTGTCATGTCCAGGCCTGGGACAGTGCCACCCGCTTCAGTGTGCCCAGTCAGAAGGCCATGTACAGAGGGGCTCCTGGCTTTAAGAGGGAGGATCTTGCTTTAGGAGAACAGGGCTGGTTTCTGTGTTTAGTGACCTGGAAGTAGCTATGGCACACTTTGAACCTTAGCTGGCCTCCTGGCCCCTCAGCAAACCGTGAAGAAGCCATTTGCTTGTCCTTACCTGGCTTGCAATTTCTGATCTGCAAACTGTGACAATTGCCTATTCTCTTTCCTACCCATGTGCCCAGTGGGCCTATAGAAACATATCATTAGTTTCGTTAGGAGGGAAAATAATCTCTGGAGAAGTGAAGATGTTTGCACTGATTCCCTGACCTTGACACTCAAAGCAGAAGTAGAATCTGCCTCTTACAAACCACTGAGCGACAGTTTTCCTTAGCTTCAATCCTCAGCACCAAATAGTTTCTCCCAACACTAGCCTGCTGAAACAGCTGCTTCATGCAAAAATAAATAAATAAATACATACATAAATAAATAAATTCCTCCCTCTAAATGCAAAATGATGTGACATGGTCGTACGCACTTTTCCCTTCTGGAGAGAACTACGAAAGATTTGTTTCCAGCATTTCAGAGAATTCTGTTCAACTGATTTGAAATCGAAACAAAAAAAAGATTTTATTGTCTCTGGCTACATTGTGTTCATGCCACTTATTTAGATATTTGCATAAATACTCTTATGCATAGAAGAGGGCTATAACTCTGGCATTGAATCATATGCGGGTGGTGGTGGTGAAGAGATAACACTATTTCGATATGGTAATAGGATTGAGCCTGGCTGTATGACTGCTTTTAAGTATTTGACCTAAAATATTTCAATACTTAATTACTATGCAGGTGTCAACACAAGCCCTCATGCATAAATAAGCCAACTCATTTATTTAAGAAAGATGTTACACATCTATAGGGCAGGTGCCAGGGCCTTTGAAACCTGCCAACATAGCCCTTCATTTCTAGAAGCCTGTTAGAGACAAAGTTGTCAGCAGGCAGTTAACAGAGCTCCATGTTCTGAGAGGCTGATGGAGGGTGTCCAGGTGAGGGGATGTCTAATACTGGTAGGGAGTCATTCAACCAAAGTTCTGTTGAGAATGTGGTATTTGATCTGGACATAAAAGCATTTCCTGGGTAAGGAAGTAAAGAACATCAACCCAAAGAATGCTTTATGTGGGGACATGGAGAGTGGTCTGCTTGTACTGGATACTGTAAGTGTCTGGTTGACCTCATTGTTCATACTGGTTCTCTGAATGGCACCTACCTGTCCCTGGGGATTTAGCCACAGAGTACTATCTGTTTCTACTGTAGGAACTCTGTTATTTCAGATTTTCCTTACTTTCTAACCATACTATGACATGGAGTCAAACAACAGGCCAATCCTTTGTCCAAAATTGGTTTGCCGAAACCCTCTTTTTCTGTATTTATCAGAGTTGTGTAGTGGGTGCTGAGACTACATCCCACTTAATAAACGTTGAGTTGGCGGCAACAGAAGTTGTGATAACTAACCAGTGAATTCACAGTCCTCAAACCTGGGATATTCAACCCCCATTCTTAACCATTACTGCTTCTTTTCATTCCTAGGTTCTGTCTAGGCCACAGCCTTGTCTTCCTCCTCCCAATAGAACCTGGTATGTCTGGCTGTCATGTCCCAGAGACAGATGTCGAGTTGACTGGGCAAATAAATCAGCTCTAAGGACTTGACCCAGTCTTTTTATTTTCTCTTTATTGGATTCCAATGACCATTAAGGCAGCAGACACTAAATTATGAAACTTACAGAGTGTGGGAATGAATGTATTGACATGATCCATAATAAAATCAATTGACATCTTTTAAAAAATAAAAAAGTGTTAATATTGGTGAATGTTCTATTAATAGACAGGCACCTTCAACAAAATTGTCCCCAGAAATCATCTGTTTCTGGTGGTGAGAGCACAGCCAGACCATTTGTCTATCTGTTTCCCTTCCCTGGGAAGACATTGCCACTGGACAATAGTAAACCTATTTCAAGATTGACAGATCTGAGAAATGAGTTCTTCTTGGACTTTTTCTTCTCAACGAATGATCTCCTTTCTTCCAGAAAGTTTATGCACAAAGATGTCCTTAGCGGTTTATTAAGTCCTAATAATATTGCAGCGTGTTATAATGTAAGTACAAACTCCTCAAGGCTAATACAAAAGATGTAGAGTCTGAAATTCTTCAGAGTACATTCTTGGATATCTGATTATGTTTCTGGAAAAAGGAATAGATTTGAAGTTGAGCACGTCCTATGGAATTAAAGGTCATAGGCTTTTTGTTGTTGTTTGTTTTGTTGTTGTTATTGTTTTGGTTTGGCTTGGTTTATTTTCTCTCATACTGTCCGTTTATCTGATAATAAAAAGAGAAAGGCTGGCAGGAGATAATACACTCTACTAAGTCAGTAATACAGGGTATGATTGTCAAGTGGCTACTACAGAAATGTACTTTACCTGATGATTTGAAACAGACAGGTTTCCGAGTTAACACTTAGCTTTCCCCCAAGTCTGCAGTGTCCCTAAGGAAACATCTTCTGATGCAAATTTATATTTGCAAGTAGAAAATACAGAACTATTCCAGCGAAATCACATACAGGTTGTCAAACCAGACACATAAAAACCAGAAAATTAAATGCCTTTTTAAAAAGTGTTATTTTTTTTATAATTCTACTTTAAAAAAACCTGTCAGTCAAGTTTACCATGGGTGGGTATTTAGGGGCTGTGCTGCTCTTGCATGTAAGAGCAAGCGTCTGTCCAATTGTGCACTAATTGGTAATCAAGGAGTATTATGTTAATTATTTGAAAGGAGGTTAGAACTGATATGCTTTCAGAAGCCGTAGATCTCATAACATTATTTTCATAGTGACAAGGGGGAGAGAGACACGGCTTTGACGAAATTGCCAAAACATTGAGGCCTATCGTCAGAATCGCAGACCTAGCCGGATCCGTGCTGGCTGTGTTTCCCTAAGTACCTGACAGGCTCCTAAGTGCCAAGTCACTTTATATTTAGTCGCCAGGGTAAATTTATGTCATTAAGGAACACAGCACAGTGGCTTCTGCTGTGCAGTTTCTCACTTTGTTTTGGATTCAGAGCAAGATGATTGGCATTTGAATGAAGGTTATGTACCGTATTAGAGGCTAGGATAAAGAAAAGACAGCTGTGACTTTGCAATCATAATGTCACTGTTAACATTGATCAGTCACTTTCCCATAGGCTGCTCCATCTTGTTCCCACAACATCAAGAGGTCATGTGAGCCAATGGGGGTGGAGGGGAAGAGAGAGAGAGAGAGATCCCTCCTGTAGACTGTGTATAGGGAGACACTACACTTTGTCTCCTGGTTGGCTAACTAACTGCCAAGCCACAGTATCAACCTGGCCTTACTGCTTTTAGCAGTAAGGGAATAGAGTAAATGAGAAGAGAATTGAGGCAAGAAACAGGCAAGGGGCTTGCAAGGTGGATGAAGGGGTCTAAAGCAGCTCCTGTTCTCAGTCATGTCTTTGTTTTCAGGAAGTAGAGGACTAGACTCACACCTGTACTTACAAGCCTACTAGCTGGACATGAATGACAGGTGCAGTGGAAGATGACAGTCTTTCTCTTAACTCTTCCACATGCTGAGCAAAGAAGCTTTCATGGGGAGCCTGGGGTAGTGGCCTGGCTCCTGGGGTCCACTTATAGATCTTCTGAATCTTACAAGAGACTAGAGACTTTTAAAAACAATTTGAAAAGATTCATTTCATTTCCATGACTTGAACTCAACTCCGGTCTTCACTGTTAAGCTACATGGAGTTAAATTTTAATTCGCGTCTGAATTTATGGAGTAGGCATATATACACATTCTCTTTACACCCTGCACATAGGAATCGAAATTTGATGTACTGATGTTATCTTTTAATCAGTGTAC
Source organism: Rhynchomys soricoides (assembly GCA_019843965.1). NCBI lineage: Eukaryota > Metazoa > Chordata > Mammalia > Rodentia > Muridae > Rhynchomys > Rhynchomys soricoides. Next base: position 11,747,400 of record JADRCH010000050.1, read on the forward strand.
TTAATACCGTTACTTAGCATAGAAATACACCAGATGCTATCATCATTTCAGCTCTCATTTTTTTCCCATTATTTTCCTACTTGGTCCGGCCCTTGCTCAACTGAATTGAAAGAGCAGTTGATACTTCACCATGACAATGGCCAGTCATAATTGGTAACTAAGAAAGAGTTATCAGAAGGGACGATGGGCCAAGAGCCACACAAAATGGTTCCCATGGACTCTTAAGGCTACTTAGTATTTAAATTGGAAAAGCTCTGGTTATAATTTTTTTATATGCCCATAGACTTGTGTATGTATCTCCTGAGATGCAGATTAAATTTTGAGAAAATGTTTTGAGCAATAATTTAATTTAAAGCAGTGGTACTCTTATTGTTAAACTACAGGGCTGAGTGGAAATTTTTGTTGTGTCACCATGGACACCAACATCTAATTTGATTACTCTTGTGAATAGTTGCTAACTATAATCTGATAGTGACTGTTACTTTTCATCATCATCGGGAAGGAGCCTGCTAATTGAGCTGGAAGGAAGCCAGAGAAATCTTTCAGAGGAGTAGTTTTATATACAGTGGTTTTAATAAGCGATCCAATGAAACCTTTTATAAAAGCAACAAAGACAAGAAGGGTCCGGACACAGTGAGTATGATCCGCACATCTATAAATGAGCCCCAGACAATGCTGGATCATGTCGGTCACTCAAACCCAGTCCCGCAAGGTCAAATAAGAATAGCTTAATTTATTCAGCGGCCTTGAGCATCCTTATTTGCTTAACAACTCTTAAGGAAACCCTGTTTGTCACTGGTGTTCAGTAAATGGGCAAGGTGCCTCTTATGCTATCAAATTATGCGTGACTGTCATCCTGCAAGGAAGATGTTTGCATGTTGGTTTCACAAACACAATTAATGTTCTATTAGATAGATTCTTTTACTAGCAAGAGGGCTTTTTGTAAGAGATAATGGTGTCTTTCCCTGTAATCACCTAGGAGTATAGATGGATGAATAATTCCAAACAGTTTTTTATTTCCTTAAGGAAATTGAAGCATAGAGCAAATTCTTTTTTTCCTTTTATTGGATATTTTCTTTATTTACATTTCAAATGTTATTCCCTTTCCAGGTCTCCTCTCCAGAAACTCCCTATCCTATCCCCCATCCCCCTGCCTCTATGAGGGTGCCCCCCACCTACTTGCTGTGGGTGTAGCATTTTATTTCTTGTCTACTATATAATTCTAAGCTCTCTATGTTTGCCCTATAATCTTACCCTTAGCCTATGATTCCTGTCTGGTTGATGAGGCGACACAATTTCAGAGAATTTAACCCGAGTGCGCACTTTAATATCAGACCAAAACATGTGGATCTGGCCTTGAGGTTTTATGACTAGACTACCTCCCACTAGAGCCTGATCTTTAGATGAGGAGAGGGAAGTACTCTTTTTATGGTAAGAAGGTTTACAAAATTTGGATTCCTAGCTAAAGGCCTCATTTACTTGTAATGTTGATGAGGGGCAGATGTTGCATGGAAACCCTTTGGCGTGGGTTGGGTGTGGCAAGTAGTCATTATCATTGAGGTAGTTTTCTATGTGTTTGGCATGGCTTTGCCTAGTTCTGTGCTGCTCAAACCTATTGCACTCATGGGTCCCCCAAGGAATCCTATTAGAATGCTGATTCTCCATTCTTCATCTCCCAAGAATGTGAGAATTTATATTGTAAGTTGTTCCTGAGCAACGCTGGTAGGTTTTGTGAGTACTCTGAGATTTTTGGTTTACTTAGTCTCACTAAAGCCTTAGTTAGGCTTTTCATAGAAGTAGGAGGATGTTGGAAAGGTTGCACGCTCAAGACAAGGAAATACATCTCAGGAAACATAAATTTAACTGGGAAAAGTTGCTTTCAAGTGTAAATGGGTCATCCTGAGAAGACTTTGATTGGAAAATTCAATGACAAACTGACAAACTGTCTCAGCCCCACAGTGAGTCCCTCATTAGAGCCCTTTAGGTAAATGGGGCTGGTGGTTTGTGGAATTGCAAGAGGTGCTCTTTCTGGGGGCTCAGCCTGAACTTGTGCCACCCTGCCAGCAAGCTGCTCCTTCTGTTTTGAGCCCTAGGCAACTTACTGACCGCTCCTTATGAGAGTCTAGCTCTTCCTGTAGGTTGTTTGTGTAGTTCCAAGGCTGGCGTGTACCTTTGACATCACCAGCTCCAACTCCCTAGATTACAGAGGTAGGAACTGCATCCCAGATTGAGTGAATTATTCACTATTTAGGCACTCTTAGCTATACACCTCCCCACATTTCCATAGCTCTGTAGTCAGAACCGTCTGCTCATTGGAGACTTTTAACCATGATGTCACTGTGTGATTAGTATTTTGTCTTTCTTAGTAGTATAATTGGCACATCTTGAAATGGACAGGTTCTCAGATGCGATGAGATATTGTAGTAAGGAGCCAGGTTTCCTGGCTCGTTACATAGTGCTCCTCCACTGCATACTCCATGATGCAATCACTCTGATGCCCTTGAATACAGTTTGGTATAACGGTCAACTCTAGAGCCAAGCTGGTTACCACGGGTTAGCTGCATAACTTCTTTTATCTTCAGCTTACTCTTTTGTAGCTGTGTGAGACATTCTCCATGAATCCATTTCTATAAAACATTCAAGAAATTACTGGCACATAGTAAATGCTCAATAAATACAGTATTATTATTTTTGATGATCTTACTAAGTCAGTCCAGACCCTTGACAGTGTCTCTACAGTAACATGAACAGAATAGGTATTTCTGTGTGCATGCTGTAAAACTCTACCCATACAGAAAGTCTTTTTAAACCCTGAATAAGACTTAGGTCTTTCAATGTGATTCAACACTAACTGTGACACCAAGGGAATCTATAGCACTTCTATCTATAAAGGGTAGTGAAGGAGTAAATTGACAAAGATTTGTCTTGACTGATAAAGACATTGGCCTGTCTGCAAACTTGCATTTCACCTGTCCAGTGAAAACCAAGACAGTGCCGCGATTGTCTGTTAGGTGAGGACCATTATTCTATTTGCCCTACTCCCGCAGTGCTAGGAAGCCCTGACTAGATTGTGTTTGTTTTGAGACCTGATCAAATGAGACATAGTTTACTATGCTGCCTCCTTCGTTCTGCATCAAGTCTTGGAGTTATTACTCATATTTGTTCCATTGTGTGATTGCCTAGTACAGTCGTCGTCAATGTAATGGATATGGACATTTTCATTCTGTGTATTTAGTCATAAGCTTCTCCCTACTTTTTCCTTCTCTGCTTATGATCATTGTGTTGAATGAGAGGAGTTGCGAGTCCTTTATCAGGATGGGAAAAGTGTCTCTCCTTAAACCCCAGCTCACACACGTGGCTTTGTACCCATCGTCACAGGCTGCACTGTCTTACCTTATTGGTTGACTTTTTCCCCTGTTGTTATGAGGATCCTAGGATCCTAGGAGAAGATCTTAGCTTATTCTTTAAAAAAAATAAAATAAGAAAAGGTCTGCAGAGTGTGGCATGGTTCAAAGTAGAAACCACCTGACAGGATTCCTTTTCTGGGACGATCTAAGCTAATTTGCTTCACTGATTTCATACCTACCCAAGAGAGATAACAGCTCATCTAGGCTCCTGCCAATTTCCCTAGTTACTTTCCTGATAAAAATTGGAAAAGTTATTCTTGCAAATTTTAGCAAATTACATATCAAATTTATAAGGTGCATTGCCTGTCAATAATAGCTATCATGTTGCATATTGAGGCATGGTAATAGATGGATAGAGACAAATTTGCTTCCAACCACTTATTCCACAAGACACACATCTCATTTCACTGGATCTCCTGGCCAGTGAGGTAGTCGCTCTCATGAGACCACTGTGATGAAGAGCTGCCTCAGAAGTGAGCAAAGGAGAGACATTGAGGGAGGAACCACCAGGCCCTTAGTGCAGCTGTGAACCTGAACTCGAAGACTCCTGCACCAGGAAGCAGAACAGATTCCACAAATGGTATCTAGGTCTTCCAGAACTGACAAAGTAGTATATATTTTGAGCAAAGTTTGCTTGTTTGTTTGTTTGTTGACAAATGTTCCAAAAGGCACCTCAGACTTCTTCCGAATCTTCCAGTAACATTTAATCAGTTTGTGGCTGATCAGTCTTCTTGAATACACATCTTACTGATCAGTTGACCTGTTAGGAAGGGTAGAGCACCCTGACATTGACGTTTAAACAGCTATATCTATGGACATTGAGTCCACGGCTCAGAATACAGGGATGGGTCTTGCTCCTGAGATCTTCCTACCGTCTCCAGGAAGGTGACTGTGAAAAGCTCATTCATTCCAGGGCACTCCCTTGTCTCTCCCTTCTCTCTTATACATCAGAAAGTGTGAGCCAAATGTTTTGGGCTAGGCTCATACTTTGCATTCATTTAAGGTGAACAAGGCCACTTCTAACTTGGAACCTTGAAAAAAGGTGTGATCAGAACAGTAGATGAAGAAAGCTACGCAATTAGCAGCTTCTGCCAGAATCTTTATTAGGCAACTTTACAAACACAAAGCTGTGGTGCTGGCCATGCTTAGAATTTAAATCAAGCTCTCAGTACTAACTTAGAAACTTAACAGTAAATTTTTATCTTAGAGTGTCAGAATAACTATCCTTGAGGATTTTTTATGGATACTTACAAATTGACTGTATTTAAATCTTTTTTGTAACAGTGTAGACTGTGTGACTAATTTAAATACATCAGAAATATAATTATATTTTAATCTCAAAAATAAAATTAAAAATACAATATTTTTAAAAGATTTATTTATGGTATGTATGTGAGTACACTGTTGATATCTTCAGATACACCAGAAGATGGTGTTGGATCCCATTACAGATGGTTGTGAGCCACCATGTGGTTGCTGGAATTGAACTCAGGACCTCTGGTCAGTGCTCTTAGCCACTGAGCCATCTCTCTAGTCGCAAATACAACAATCCTAAAGATTACTTTAAGACCTTAGCTATTTTGTATGTTCCTGTATTTGAGTGCATGTTTGTGCAGGTGTGCATACATGTGTGTTCACACATGTTTGCATCTGTGTGTGGAAATTGAAAGAATTCAGCAGAATCAGCTGTCCACTTTGGTTTTCTTCATTCTTTACATTTTTTTAAAGTATATTTGAGGCAGGGTTTCATTCACAAGGGCTCACCACTTGGACTAAGGCAACTGGCCAATGAATCCCAGTGGTTTCCCTGTCTCCACTTCCCAAGTACTGAGATTACAACATCATAGCTTTTTTTTTTACATAAGTTTGGGGACTTGATGTGGAGTCTTTATGCTTGCATAGCACGCACTTTGCCAACTTACCCCAGCCCCTTAGGTGCATTTTTGACTGAGACCTTAGAATCTATTGTTTTCTAAGGCAGAGACAGTAATTTTAAGCACCTCAAGCCTACAGTCAATCCTCCTGAAGCAGACACATTTGCAAGCAGACCCACTAAGAACAGGGCTGGTGGTACTGTGTGACAAGCAGAGAGAATCGTGTTTCAGGGACTGAAGGACTCTGGGTAACCTTCTATAAGAGCTCACGATGGGAAGTAAACTAATCTCCTGTCTCTCCTTCATCTCCCATCCCACTGTGTTTGAAGCATTTATGTAAAGCTAATGATGGAAGGACTGAGGGGTGGAGCCCAAACCCACTGGTGACATGGGCTGATTTTTTTTTTACGTGAACATCCATGTCTGTAAGTCTCTGTCTCCTGCTGCTCATATTTATGTAGGCCTTTAGCTATTTATTGCTCAGTTTTGTCTTGTTTGACCCTCCCCACTTTGTGGTTATCTACACATTGGTGTTCTAGGAATACCCTTCGTAAAGGGATACAGATGGTCCGAGTGTGTCAGGCTTCTTATTGGTGGGTGCTGTTGGACTTGACAGGTTGGTTGGAGGGTGAGTTTGACGTGCAATGTCTTCATCACTCACATATCCATTATTGTCCTCATCAAATAAACAAACATCAATATGTGCACACATTGCCTTCTCTGTCCTTTTACTAGAAAGTGAGTTTCCTCATGCTTTAGAGGCAAGAGTCTCTGTGATGATCCATCATGAGAACATTATGTAACAGGCATCACAGAGATCAGATGGCATGGCTTAGTAGATCCACTAAGATCATAGACTATTCTCTGGACCCCTACAACAGCATGTGGTATCCTGTGCAGGCCAGACTGTATTTTAGGCGGCATAGGAAATGTTTGTTAAGCATTTAAAAGAAAACCTGAAGGGCTGGAGAGATGGCTCAGAGGTTAAGAGCATTGACTGTTCTTCCAGAGGTCCTGAGTTCAATTCCCAGCAACTACATGGTGGCTCAGATTCATCTGTAATGGGGTCTGATGCCCTCTTCTGGTGTGTCTAAGGACAGCTACAGTGTTACTCATGTGCACTAAATAAATAAATATTAAAAAAAAGAAAGAAAGAAAAAAGAAAGCCTGAACTTCAACCACTTCCACATGGGTTCCAGTGTCTTAATAAAACAAACAGGGGTTATTGTGCTCTGCAGAATCTTGTTTCTTAGTTTGATTTTGTGAAGTTGCTTCATCAGAAGAAAGCAGCTAGACGTTAGAAGAGCCCCTACAAGATTAGCTCTAAATACCCAGACTGTCTTGTCTTTACTCCATATTGTGGAAGAATCGGAAAGTCTCACAAGAATGTCCTTTATTTCCCCATCACTGGTGGGCAATGGATTAAAAGACAGGAATTAGGATCTGAGCACAGGGCTGCATGTTTTTAACCTGAGAATTCAGAGGGTGAAGGAAGAAGGATCTCAAGATTCAGCCCAGCCTGAGCTCCAGAATGAGCCTCTGTTTGAAAGACACAAACAAAAGACAAGCATTAGGGAAACTGAGAATGAATAAATTACATTTTAAGATCTTTGAAGATACTCCAAAGACTGTTGTGTTGTCAGGGTTGTGGGAAAAATTCGTTCATCCGGTAGGCTTCATTCTGAGTGGAGGTTGGAACCACATGGTGAGTTCAGCATGATCAGTCAAAAGTCAAGGGCCATGTTGTTTTCTCTCAGCCATTTTATGTGGTACAGAAGAGACAAGTCCTTGATGACTACTACCAACTCTAAAATCTTCATGCAAAGCTACACTGTGTCCCACCTATGTTTGATAAGTGACAAAAGATAGGCATTTTGTAGGTCATAGGGGTGTGGAAGAACCCTTCTGTGACCCATTCCCTTCATTCTTTCTGTTCCTCCACCCCCTCCTCCATCCCCCATCCTCCACTCCACCCCCACTGCTTTTCAATGCATCCTTAACACCCCTGCATATGAATGAGGTTTTGAAACTCAGCTTCTAACAGTAGCATTTTTCATAGATAGATCATATCTTTATTGACTTGTTTTTCTGAAGTTTAGTGGAGGTGTTAGAAGACATTCTTATTATTGTTTTGCCTTGGGCTAAGACAGCTATAATTGGGACTAGTGTTTATTGAAAACGTAAAATTAGCAAAACAGTTTAGAAACAAGATTTTTGCCTGATCCGCACATTTCCTGAAACCCCACATCTGGCTTAAATTTCGAATGAGTTTGAGTCTTTTTTTTTTCTCCTTAAGAGCTTAAAATTAGTCTTGTTTCTTTTTAAAAACATTAGAACATATAAACTATTAATCAGGATTAAATTTACTGAATTGAATGCCCGTGGCTCGAGACCATGACATGTCTAGATTTTTCTCTTTCATGGCTTTGGAGTGGCATATACCAGCCATCTACAGGATCTGTTGGAAAGGGTAGAAAAATGAAGATAGCTTTGTGTTCAAGAAAAAGAGCAAATTGTCTTACAAGCAAGCAGCCGGAGAGGCATTGAAAAAGGAGGAAGACAAAGAGACCTAATAATGATAATCACACATTAAGAAAGTGAATTTTCCCCAAAGGAAGGTGGTAATGTTTATTTGGATGAACTGAACTGAGAATTCATTTTTCTTCCCTAAAGTAATTCAAAGTATTCTTGTCTCTAGTACTTTATTTTATTATGTGACTAAGAATTTTGTTTTCAGTGTATTAGCTCAACATCACACAAAGTGAAATGTATACATTAGGTTGACAAACAGGGCATTTTCAAAATCTGTGGGATTTTTTTCTGCACTGAATTATTCTGCTTCTTGCCTATGGTACTTTTATTGGCTTTGTCTTATAATCTCAGTAGGTAGCTATGAGTAAAGAATTTTTAACTGTCCTCTCTGAGCTTACTAATATTACATGATAGCATGCCCCACTAGTTGATAAGTTCAAAGGCTCTAACAGGAAAAACAGCACTCCTTGCATGCTTTAGTTAGCATTCATGATAATTTTGCCTCACATGGATTATTATGTAAGACTATTGCTGACCCATATTAATAGGTACAAGCTCAACATAACTTCTGGAAAGGAGAAGTCTCCCATTACTGAGCAAGACACCACAACATGTGACAAGATTTAGTGCTATGGAGCACATGACTTCACTTCTGCCAAGTGATTTGTAGCGACATGCAATGAGCAAATGCTTGAACTTGTAGAGAGTACATGAAACACAGAGGCCAAGGAAGGAGTGATGGGGGTGATGACTGTCAAGTTATTTTCCCTTGCTTCTTCCAAACACAGCCACAGTACCAGGAGGCCATAGTACTGTCAGTCACATGATTACATTAGCTAGGGAAGAAAGTCAAGTTAACACAAGTTTCAGTTCACTAGACCTCAACTCTCCAAGCTTTAGTACAAGAGAAGGTGGACAGAAATGGGATAGTCAAATTGCTTTGAATTAACATAAAGGGAAGTGAGAACCTTTGCACAAATTCAACTATACACAGGGTGGTATGATCACAAGGTAACACAAGTAGCCCCGCTTAATTTCTATTCATTATGACATTTGCTCATCATTATGACACACTCATCAGCACCTGCTGTGAACCAGGAACTGTTCCCACACTAGGAATGCAGGGATAAATCATCAACGGAAGGTCAAGATCCCTGCATCTTAGCTCAAATGCCAGTGTGGAAGACAGGCAATGGGTAATAAGCATAGTCATGAAGCAAACTGTATGGTGCATTCGGAAGCACCAACAGAAGCTGGGGAGATGGCTAGCTGGGTACAGAAGTTGCTGTGTAAGCATAAGAACCTAGATTCAGATCTCCAGGACCCATGCTGAGGGGTCAGGGTGGAGGGGTAGGGTCCAGGGATAATATGTGCCTACAAGCCCAGTGCTGGGAAGGCAGAGACAGGGGGATCCCTGAGGTTTACTGGCCAGACAGTATTCAGAATCAGTAAGCTCCAAGGTCAATCATGACTCAGAGAAGGGAAGGGACTGAAGAAAAGACTCAGTGGTTAAGATCACTTGTTGCTCTTTCAGAGGGCAAGTCAAGTTGCTCATAACCACCTTCAAGATAGGTGGCACCTTCTTCTGGGCCTCTTTGGGTACCTGCACACACATAGCACAAGTGCACACATGTGCACACAGGCATACACGCACAGAAAAAGGCCTAAATAAATAATAAAATAAATCTTTGAAGAATGCAAGGCGGAAAGTAATTAAGAAAGACACCAAATATCCACCTCTGGCCTACACCTCTCTCTCTCTCTCTCTCTCTCTCTCTCTCTCTCTCTCTCTCATTTTTATGCACACAGACACACGAACACATTCATTGCACACATGCATACATGCATGTGTGCATGAACAATGAAATCGATAATATCCAAAAGAAAGCATTCAATGGAGTAAAAGTGATTTGGAGTATGTGTGTGGGCAGCTGGCACCAATCCATTTAAAGACCCTCTCCCCTACACACACACACACACACACACACACACACACACACACACCCCAAATATATGTCTATTTTAAGGTAGAAGCTAACTGCTTCTCAAAGGGGTTAAGTACCTTGCCCTGGATCCAACAGCTGGGAAGAACGAAAGTTGCTTACACAAGCATATTTTTGCTCTCCCCTGCTGCTGCTCTGCTCCATGGGCTCCCCGCTCCACTGTTTCTGTGTTTTCTACCAGGGATAGATTCAGCCCAAATGATCAGTTTCAAGATGGTGTTGTGCAGATGTTTGATTGGATGCGGGGGTTTTTTAGGCCACTCAGGGTTCCAGCACCAGACATAGTTCACCGCTGTAGTTATAGCCTTGGGAATAGCAGCTTATAATAACTGGAAATTAGACATGCATGAGAGGCTAGGAAGGTCTGGATGGAAATGCTAAGAGGAAGAAAGAAGGTTAGAGGGCAGGGCTGCAGCACAGGTGAAGGGAGATAATTACTTAACAAGGAAACCATGCTCAGGGTTGGTGCTGAGGCAGTAAATAACTCATGTGCACCATGAAGCGAGGAGAGCCGGTGCTAGCGAGGCTCACACACAGAGCCTCACACAGGCCTTGGATTTGGTTAGGGTAGAGTCAGCATTGCTGCTGGATGATTTTAGAAGTCTGTGGCTTAGGGAACAACCATTATGACAGATAAGAATCCAAACCTGGATCCTCCTCTTTCCCACTGTGGCATTACGGAGATTCAAAAGGGCCCAAAGAATAAGAACGACTGTATGCACACTGAATTCTTTCCTGAATGTAGGCTGACTTCTTTTTGTTCATTTGTGTAGTGGTAATTTTTTTGAGTCTTACTATGTAGCCCTGGCTGGCTTAGAACTTGCTCTGTCACCCAGGCTATCCTCAGCTTCCTGAGTACTGGGATTAAAGGCATCTATTACCATGCCTGCCTACAAACCAAGTTCAAACTAAGATTAAAGTAGTAGTAGTGGTAGTAGTAGTAGTAGTAGTAGTAGTAGTAGTAGTAGTGGTAGTAGTAGTGGTAGTAGTAGTGGTAGTAGTAGTAAAAAACATGGTCTCTGACCCAACTTTGTCTTACACTTTCTTTGTACCTGAAGATGACCTTGAGTGTCCTCCTGTCTCCCCCTCCCACATCTCAGGGTGACAGGCATGTGCCACTACACGGCTATGCAATAATGGGAATGGAACCCAAGGTAACTTGCATACTAGGCAAGCACTCTCACAACAGAGGTACATCCCAAATCCCTCTCCTTGAGTTCTGGTTTATAAACCCTCGCTAGGGGAGTAATGACCTTTATATTTCCACACCTGTCTTTTAGCTTTCTGGGACATGCTTCCCCTTGCTGGTGATGATTTCAAACAACTTGAGTTGTCATTAATGCTGCTTTTTTTTTAAACTACAGCTTTTAGTATATTTGCGAGCAGTTACAGATAATGCACCTTGAGTACTTAACTCATGCCAATCTACGGTCTCAATTTAATTACATTTAAACTTCCTAACAAGTCAGGGGTAGTGGTCCACACCTGCAATTCCATCTACTTGGGAAGCTGATTCGGGAAGGTTTCAAATTGAAGGACTTCTCAGGTTACAGCAAGTAAGTTTAAGGCTAGCCAGTTCAATTTTCTGAACCGCTGTTTTATTTTTTAACTAATTAATTAATTTATTCATTCATTTTTCTTCCCAATATCAGTCCCACTTCCTCTCAGTACCTCCCAAGGCCTTGTTTTAAAAGAGAGCAAAGAAGAAGCAAACATGAGTGGCTCCTTCATAATAGGCATCCTGTGGTGCTGAGTCTGTATGTTCTGCACTTTATAGGTGAACACAGCAAGGCATAGGGAAGTGAACTTTTCCATGATACCATAAGTAAGTGAAGGAATTGGTTAAACTCCAGGTAGTCCTTAGCCATGATCCTACATGGCCTCCAAAAGGCAGAGGAAAAGTCAGGTACTTCAGTGCTTTTCCCAGTTAGGAAGCACTATGATTAGTGTCGTTATTACTATTACTGTTATTGTTGTTATTATTATTATTATTGCTATGATTTCATTCTATAGCTGGGGAAATTGCACATGAGGAGGTCACTTGAATTTACCCACAAGCATGGGAGCTCCTCAAAGAGTCAAGAGACATACATGAAACAGTTTTTAAATTATTATTGCACTTATAGGTTGTGTTGATTTAAAGGTTTGAAGTGCTGAAGCTGAAGAGGCAGCTCAGAGGGTACAAGCAAGCACTGTTCAGAGGACCTGAGTTCAGTTCCAAGCACCAGTGTCTTACCTCAGCCCCAGGGGATCGGATGTCCTCTTCTGGCCTCTGGCACCTGCACACTTCATGGATCTAGAAACATAACAGATTTCAAATGTCTAGATTAAGCATGCTCAGTTTGGAAAGTCTAAGTCCATTTATGGGCTTCAGGTTGTGAATGATCACAATGTGTTAGAGAATTTGAGGCGACTTAAGGGGAGTCAAACTGATAGTGCGAGCCCACGAAAACCTAGTGAGTGTGGACAGAAGGATTACGTAACAAGCAGCAGAAGCTACCTGTCTGCTTGGCTGTATTTTAGGACATCCAGTGTTGATATTTTATCACATCTATAATATAGCCTGTCACATCTGAGTCTTCTTTCCAAGTGCTCCGATTCCCATTTAAAGGCCATGAAAGTAAGCGGCATGGTTACAATGGCTAGCAAGCAGAGAAACAAGATGCCTATGCTGCTTTTCTTTGTGCCACTTGAAGGCCCACTTGATGAATGCTTAGCCCTGGGCGGTAGGCCTTCTTGTAAGCAAGAAGTTAAACTCCAGGGCAGCCTGAGCTGCACATTATCAGTAGCCCATCTCAACAAAACAAACAAAGCAAGAAAAGATACAAGAAGCTTTGCTGTTGAAACAACTGGAAAGGGAACATTTTTTTCTCAGATTTGCTTTGCATCCTAACCCTCCTCTGTCGCCCTCCTCCCCGTAATTGCAAGGCAGCTCTGTACTGAAGCTCCTACAGCCCCTTTAAAGTTTATGGTCCTATGAAGCACAGCTGGAGAAAGAATCCTTGTTCTTAAGCCTTCCTTTGAAAGTCTGCAAGTGCCCAATCTCTTTTCTCTAGGTGGGACATTAGGGACGAACTTGTGTTCAAGGGAGACCCTATAAGAGTCCAGGGACACCATTAAGCACAAGGAAGTCATTCTCTTTCTGCCCAGAGGGATTATTTCCCCTCTTTTCACTTACAAGAAACACATACACACACACACACACACACACACACACACACACACTGATGGGATCCAAGCAAAAGAACAAAGCACTTGGCTCTGGGAACTATCAGGAATCCCTCTTTGGCTTGCAGGCCTTGGAGTCATTACTTTCTGCTGGTGGTCTGCCTTCACATGGTCTTCTAGAACAATTGGAAGCCACTGTTGTGCTTCTCTGCTGGAGATGCCCGCTGGCACATGCTCCCACACAAACACACCTGCAAGCTGCTTCAATTGTTGCTAGGCCTGTGGAGGTTAAGAATACATTAACCAATCAAAGCAGATATGCCTTGTCTTGTCCCATGTTGCTTCATACACAGAGAAAAAGGGGTGCACTTTAGGAAGTTAGAGCAGCTACAAAAGACTGAATAGGGGTGACTTGGGGTATCCAGGTGTCTGCTCATCTGATAGCTAACAATGGACTCAGTCACTGTAAAGAACAAGGGCAGCTTTAAGGAAAAGACTGTAGAATGGATCTGGGTATCTGGATAGAGAAGAAAGGTTAGCCATTTGGTGCCAATTTTACCAAAGGCAGAAGTTGGACTGAGCTCTTTGCTAGCCATTATGGTAGAGATGTTATGGGATCGCCAGATTCGGGATCTTTCCCATAGAACTGGGATGAGATGTTTCTCTTGGTCTTCCTATTGTCCAGCAGAAGAAAGGTTTTCCATTTGCTAGACCATTCATTCATGAGGAGACCAAGGCTTTCAAGACTGTGCCCCTGTGAAAATGTCTCATCCTTCCTCTGGGCAGAGCACATTTGAGGCCCACATTTGGGTGAGTTCCACATTTCAGAAGCAGCTGGAGTCCATGCTTCCCATCAGGGTCAGATTCCTGCCCCCTATCTGGGTTCTATATTCCACAGACCTTGGCTCCACCAACTTCCCCACTTATGACTAATGGACTAGGAAGAGTTGACTTAGTGAGGGACTCTGGGCCATTTAAACCATAATTTAAAACTCATACTTGCAATTCCAGGTCTGAGAGGTGGAAGCAGGAGGATCAGAGGTTAGCTTCATCTTCATCCCTCATCTATAAGGATATCCTCATCTACATACAAGACTAGCCCTATTTCAGAAAACCCCAAACAAGCAACAAACTGGCAGAACAGCAATGATTTTTGCTGTTGACTCTCAGCTAACTCTAGCTGTGATGGAACTCTTCCCTGGGTCTCATTGACAAGAACATTTCTGGCACCTTCTCTAAATAAAGAAAAATCTTTAATAATAAATTGTATTTGCTTCCAATGCAGACATTGGTATATTTTTGTATGAGTGATTTATAAATAAGGAAGCTAGTATCTGGGTTTGAATTATGCATTATTTTCACATTTCTCTTCTTCAAGCTGCTACATTGCTGACAGAAAATGGAACCACAGAGGTCTTTCAGTTCAGATTTCCTGATAACCTTTAATATAGAGAGGAACTGGATTTTGATATTTTGCTCAGGTCTTAACATACGATAATAATTTTATAATGCAAACGAAAAAAAAACCTGAGGATGAACAAGTAGAGCTGATCCATCATCAAGCAATATTCGCAGTGTGCTCATTGGGAATTTGTATTGTCACTGAGTTTCCCTTCAATGTAAAACCAATCACTAATCATTCACCATACCTTTCTCTCTGTATCAGAACCCTATACCGCACTATCCACCCCTATTCCTTGCAAAATGCATGCATGCATATGTGGGTTTGTGTGTGTGTATGTGTGTGCATCTGTGTATGCGTGTCTGTGTATGTGTGTGGGTGTCTGTGTGTGCCTGTGTGTATTACACACAGACTATGTGCCTAAGGCCTGTTTACCAGCTCTCATTGCAGGGAAGTAGAGGGCCTACCATACTGAGCACATGAGTGACCGTGGAGGCCTGTAACTGGGTGTGGTTTCATGAATACCAGATCCCATATTGAAGCAACTAATCAGAGGAGCACCCACTCTTCCCAGGAGGCCTGAAATATCCTAGAGGCTCCTGGGCAAAGCATGCTGAGCTAACAAATGTCTTCTCAAGAGATTGGAAACAGCCCAGTAAGTCATACTAGAGAATGATTTTTGAGTCTTTTTTTTCCCCCTCTAATCCTTGAAACAGGGTGATTGTTACTAATTAACCACCTTTTACAGATGCAGAACCTAGATCTCAAGGATGCTACATGGATATTTGGTAATTGCTTAGATAAACTTATGGGAGGGCATTCGCTCTAACACTAGTGGGCTAGGTTCACAGCCCAGCCTTTGTGCCACCCCATGACTGATCTTGAGGCAGCTTGTCATCCATGCCTGGATTTGAGGCTATGTTGTGGGGGATGGAGAGATGGCTCAGTGTTTCAGAGCACTGCCCACTCTACCAGAGGACCCTAGTTCAGGTCATGGGACCGTGCCAGTGACTCACAAGTACGTTTAACTCCAATCTGTGGGATCGACTCACCCTCTTCTTGTTTTCATAGGTACCCATACACATGACATACCCTCACACAGATACATACATGTAGATAAAAACAAATCTTTAAAAAGAGTGCTGTGAAGGTAAAATGGTGAAAAGGAAGTACTGAGTGCAGTGTTTGGTTTAATAGATGCTGGGGTTGTGCTGAGGCGGGGAGTGGTCTAGGTTCCAGAGATAAACAGGAATGTTCTCACAGAATTTCATTCCGGTAGAAGACCAGATAATCAAGTAAACAAATGAGAGAGTGATAACCTTAGCGGTGGTGCTCTTGCTATGGAGACACTAAACAGGATACTAAGATAAAGAATGATTGGCTCTGTCAGGGGTCTGGGAGGGGAGTCTCTTTTAATTAGGCTGCCCAGATAGAACCTCCTTGGGGAGATACATTAGCTCTGAAATGGTGGCTTGGAACAAAGAATTAGAATATAGCAAAAGCCTATGACATTGTATTCCCATTTGAGTTTGTACACTGGGCTCAGAGCTCTTAAGGAATGTTCAGGGGGACATGCCAGACAGGCAGATGGGCGTGGGAACCAGGAACAAGAGAGAAATGACTGGACAGTGCTCAGGTTTCTGGAGACAATTAAAGCTGTTAAATAGCACCATTGTCTCCAGGAACCAAGATGCATGTGGAAGTTGCATCCCTTCCCCATGAAGACAGTAAGTCCAGTGGGACATTCTCTTATGCATATTACAAATAGTTATTCTAAACAACCTCCAGGTCTCCAAACAACCCTAAAAGGGGGAGGGCTGTTGTTTCCCTTTCATTTAATAAATTTCATTAATAGGAAACTGAGGCACAGTGACATAACTTCTTTCAAGCTCAAACTTACTTAGTAAGGAGGACCTCAGGAGCCTGGTGGTAAGCCTGTGGCTCTAACTGCTGAAATGCTAAGCAACATGCATTCCTGTAGACTGACCGTGGAAATGAGATGCACATGGCCTTGGAGGAGGCTAGATAAGGGAATGCAGGAACCATGAGGAGAAGGTGGGATGGCACCGAGGAAAAGAATAAATGTCTTCATCCGCTGGAAAGTGGAGGAAGAACTACGGTTTGAGTTGGTTGTCTTAAGTTTGATGCTGTGTAGTTGCGGATGACAATTATTCCGTTACCTCAGCCTCATGCTGTGTTTAACCAGTAGCTCAACTATGTTAAGGTTAGTTCTGTTGGTTGTAATCCCTTCAGCTGGCTGACAGAGGAATTCAAATGAACAGTCTTCAACAAAGCAAGAGGGCATCTTTCCCCAGGCTTCTGGCAAGGGAGGGTTTTTCTGGTTTTTGCAAACCTGTCCATGAAAAGCAGACAAAACTGTACCTTCTCTTCAACCTCAGCAGACTACTTCATGTCCTGCCTGTTGTGGTTGATAGAAGCACCAGCCATGTCCTCGAAAGGTATTTTACTCTCTGAGATCATCATGGGAGTGTCTGTGTTGATTCTCATATGGTGCCTACAGACCATCCCTGAACTGTGCATTCCGGCTTTTGCACTGATTTAAGTTTTCAAAACAGAACACACATCATTTCTTCTTTGTCCGTCATACTGCCCTGGTCTCAGAAATAGACCTGCATCTATTAAAGTTAGTGAAGCCTAGATGAGGGTGTAGCTGTAGAGGCAGACCCCTCGGGGAAACTTTAGCTGGCTTCTCTATGACTTGGGATTGTTCTTTCTCCACTCTGTGGCACTTACCAACTACTAGAGCATTTTTTTGGTGACACTACTTGCATTTCTAAGTCTCCAGTGTTGTGGCAGCACCAGGGAGTTTGAACAAGTGTAAAAACCCTTAAAATGAAATGTGAAGGAGGCAGCAAATTCCCTGGTAATGGCCCCAGTCCCCCGTGAGTGGTTAGCACGCTGACTGTGTGACCTTGTTTTTAATGGCATCATCACTTCCCTTCGTTATATTCATACTCTGCTTCTTCCCCTACTTAACTTCGCTCCTCTCTGATCTGCTCTAAATTACGGCTGCATTGTGTATTGCGCCTTAATTATAAGTCCTACTGTCGCTCTTTGTCCTGTTTTCCGCCCCCTCCTCCTCTATTCATGATTATCCGGTTTCTCTACTTTGACTGGATTTATGCTCCTTAGGCAAATATGGATTTTCTAAGATCCTTTTGAAAAAAAGAATGTGATTGAAACTTCGAAAACAATTCTATTAATTAATAATAGTTACCATGCTAGAGTGTTACCCTTCACCAAGGGCTGTGTTGAACTCATTCACCAAGTTCTGCAGTCACTCTGTGTTCTCTGTGAAGCCCCACCTTTGCTTATAGGTTAAGACATGCTTCTCAAATCGTCTGTGTTGTTTTATAACGTAAGTGGATTTTTCAAGCCATGAGTATTTCTTCTGTTTGCACACATTCGTTTATTTACCTGGTAGTCTGACTTTTGTACCAATTGATTAAGAAGGTGGCTGTGTTTATTTTCTTTCCCCCACAAATATAGATTAGTATCTGATAAAAAATGAAGGAAGGCTGATTCTTTCCTAATTCTGCAAGCTCATTATTTGCCCAGATTGTAATAAATTCTACCTTTGTGTAATGTCAAGAATAATAATGGCTTTTTTTTCCAGTTGTGTGGAAATGTTCCTTAGGAATATTATTTCATCCATATTTAATTTTCCAAGTGGACCTTTTTTCATGAACTGTAAATTGTAAATATGATAAGGCTTGCCTTAAGAAACACTGCCGGCTATAATGCACAGAGGGGCACACCTGTGCGCACATGTGCCCTCCCACAGTGCACATGTGGGCACAGAGGCATGGTTGACTTGCTCCAGCTGCAGAAAAGGGGGCTGCTTTCAATCTGTCTGAAACTTGGTTTGCTCATTTGAGGTAGATGATTATGGGGATCTGGAGTCGGCATTTTTTTTTTCAGCCTTAAACAAAGGTCTTGAAGTTTCTTTTGGCTGGTGTGGGGGCTGGCTGTGCAGGTGACATTTCCTCCAGGTACTCTCAGATTAGAAGCTGCCTGCTGCTGGGATTGGCACGCCAGCTGGTCTTTCCATCAATCCCAAAGCCAGCTGAACCTCTCTGTGACTTGGTATTTATATTGACTGGTTTAAGAAAAACATAAAATAGAATAGAACAAAGTATGTAAACATGAACAATGTTTGATTAGAATTTAAACCATCGTTGGGCTAGAGTGATGGCTCGACAGTTGAGAGTGGACTGTGGGACTCTTGGAAAGGAACTGTTCAGTTTCCAGCTCCTACATAAGGTGACTCATGACGCTCTGGAACTCCAGCCTCAAGGAGATCAGACGTCTCTGGCCTCCCAAACACATAGGGACACATGTTATCTCTCTCTCAATCTCTCTCTCTCTCTCTCTCTCTCTCTCTCTCTCTCTCTCAAAAGAGAGTCTTTATAAAAGAACTATAGACCATCATTCTATGCTTACACTAAATGTAACCACTAAAACCAAATCACAGATCCTAAGCAACTTTGTGAGGAATAAGGGCTCAGCTAAGGCATTTTAGGAAAACTCTTTAACAGAAAACAGCGTGGTTTAGAAACTTCTAATTCTTACTCTAGAACTTGGAAACAGTTAGAACCCTGTAACCATTTTCTTGATTCCCACCTCAGAACTAAAACATATCTGGTTGATTATTACACTCAAAATAAACAGGGCAACATTTAGATGTTTAAAACTGATCAGTAACATGTTTCTGCACGTCTGTTTTGAGCCAGGCCAAAAGACACAAGCCCTGGCAAGTCCAGGATAGAGTTAAGGAAATGAGCTTGCAGGGTGTGGCTGCTTAACACATCCAATTAATGAAACTTTACATCCTAATGCTTTAGCTTTTGTTGAAAAACCAGGTAGGCTTTAGGTTCCTATTCATTAGCTCTGGTTCTGCTCTTGCTTCAGTCCTTAGCCCTCACCCTACAGCAGCTGTTTATTGATGGCAGGCTTGAGATACGCTGGATGAACATATGCGGGAGGCGCTCGGGACCTAAGCCTGAATTGTGAGACAGTATGGCTACATTGAAATGTGTGGCTACATTGTTGCCTCCCATTCCCCCTACTTTACTTTCGCCCCACTGCCTGCTGCTTCTGTTTTTTCAAAATCTGCCCTCCCTTTTTATTTTGTGAGCTAGTGTCTCAATTTATTCCATCAGTTCAAAAATATCACGTCAGCTTAGTATCAAATAAGGACCCTTGTGTTGTGCTTAAGCTTCTGTGAGCACGCCAGTCATGTCTAAGATTTTTAATTGGTCCTTTATGATAGCCCGCCACTCATTCTTTTTTTCATTATCACCTATTCTTTGTCATTAGCTTTTGCCCTCTCCTCTCCTTTTCTTTCTCCCTCCCTTTGTGACATCACTCCTGAATGATAAAATTCTCACTTTAAAGTCAATTTTTATTTTTATTTTTGTAGACTTCAATGTCTTGAGTGTTTGCTTGCTTCTCATCATACCTCTTTTCCTGGGATGCTTTGTAGTTCTGGCCTTTGTCCTAGCTTGTTGACACAGGGACCTTTCTTCATCCAGTATCCTAGAGCCTGGACATGATCTCAAGAGGGCCTTAGCTCTGAACATATTGATGGGTACTTCAGGTAAGCTTGGTTGGCTGTCTGACTTAAAGTGTCTGGCCTCGGCAGAAGAGAATTTGTTTGTATGTTATGTTTGTTTGTTTTAGTTCCCTAGGACAAGTGATCCTTGCACCTGCTCATTCGCCTTTAGTTAGGATGTCTCTGGCTGGGATAAAGCTTCACCTTAAAGAAAAAGAACATCATCACTCTTTGTGTGTGACTTTTTTTTCAGTTTTATTTTTATTTTCTTCTTGATCCAAGTATTTAACAACTACGTTTGGCTCTCCCTGTTTGCTTATTCTTGTTATTCCTAGTTTATTATACTGTCATAGGGAGTATGTGCTTTTTTCTCATTCTAGCTTTATAAAAGTATTTCTTACACACACACACACACACACACACACACACACACACTCTATATATATATATCAAAAAAGAAAAAGAAAGAAAGAAAGAAAGAAAGAAAGAAAAGAAAGAAAGAAAGATGGTGTTCAAAATGATAAGAAATAGTTATCTAGTGGACCTGGATGTGTTTGTTACTTGAAAAAAAGTTACAGGCTAAATGGAGTGCAGAAGATTTGAATTGTAAATGGATTTCTTGTCTCTTTTGTAGATAATTGTACTAAATGCTAATTCATGGACAACTAATGTGTTCTTGTGTTCACTGATAAGCTGTGTTGCTTGAAACAAATTTACAAAAGAGACAAATCATCTGTCAGCAGACGCTCTCAGCCCAGTAAACTTGGTTGGTGTGCCCAATATTTCTTTTCGGTTTTGCAACAGGAATCCAATACAAATTCCCTCCCTACACACACACACCTCCCACCTCCTACCCAGTGATAATGACTGGCTAATAAACCACTCCTTATTGACATGCATTTTGGAGAGGGAACAAATATACACTTTGGCTAAGTTAGATTGGAGACCCTCCCTCAACTTTTCTAGAAAGGGATGGTAACAATTAGTTTCTACTTTGCAAGCCACATAGTTTTGGCCACAAGTATACAAAGCGAGGGGATGGGCGAGTGTGAGGGCGCTGCAGGAATGCTGTGGCTGCTGGCTACAAGGACTGGGAACTTTCTTGGCCACAAATGGCACACTGTGCTCCCATTTCACAGTCTCCTAAACTGTTTCCATGCCGTGACACAAATCAGTCTCTGGAAAACTCCATGCTACCACTTAAAGCAACCAATTGAAATTAAGTATCATCTCTCACCACAGAGCTGATCCTACCCAGAGTCAAATCCAAACATCGACCAGTCAGATTTGCCGGGCTGCAGCCCTACCTGTGTATCACTGGAACCAGATAAAAACAGCCGTGACCCACCATTCCCTTCCCAGTGGCTGCTTCTTCCGTTACAGCCGTACCCACTGCCCCAATGCCCTCCACTGAAAAGTCATACTTTTCTACTCTGGGCTGACTTGAGTGAATTCTTTCCCTCCCCTAATTAGTTTGGCATACTCAACCCCAAAATAATATACAAATGAATGAGGAAGAGTGGACCCATAAAACTATCAGACGGTCCTTAATTAGATTTCATGTATTTCTTGCGTGAAATACTATTACTTTGATTTTTATTTTCTTCTAGCAATTTAATGAGTTTCACCAGTTCAACTTTTTATAAGTCTGAGGTTTCATAGACAACAACAATAACAATAGGCTCTGGTTTGGCTTGGTTGTCTCAGGAACTCTAAAGTTTGTAGAGCTTGGAGCTAAAACTCTTGAGTGTTTCCATTCCTCCTTCTGATGTCTTCTTTTGCCGATCTCAAAATTCAAATCCAGGTCTATTCCTGATATCTCTTGGGGACATGTTTGGAGATTTTTATGTAGAGGTCATGAGTAGGTCTTGTTTCAGCTTTGTTATGGGGGACAGCATAGTGAAGGGAGCGGGTGCACTGGAGTTACAGGTGGGCTGTAACTCTGTGTTGTGAACCCAAATTATCCATTTTTCTTTCAGAGATGATTATTGCGAAGCTGCGAGTCATTTCTGAAGTTCTTGCAAATTCAAGAGATTCGCTCACCCAGATGTTGCGTCTATTAGGGCAAAGCGTTGACGGTAGCCAGTTGAAACTAAGCAGGTTGATGCTTCCCGCAAGTCTCAGTGTTTTAATGTAAGACTTTGAGGTTTGACTTCTACATAGCAAGGCCCTGCATAATGCTTTGTTTTCTTGTGGACTCCCAGCTGTAAAATGGGATAAATGGAAATTTGCCTTATCTGAGGATGAGTCCAATCATGTCACACCAAGCCACATATCAGCTAGTCAGAATGTGGGCTATCTCTGGGCAGGATGCTAAAGATGCCACGTGTGTGTTCCTAGGAAACCTCAACTGTGATGCCTTGAAAATACAAGATCTGCCCAGTTGAAATTAACATTGCTTAAATCTTTCCAACTCTCAATGTAATGCATTGTCAATGTTGAGAAGTTCTTTCTCCCCGAAATCATGATTTCTGATTAGCACACTCATCGATCTTTGCTTATTCATCTCTCAGTTGATCAAAACTCATTAGCTGGTTGTGGCCTCTAAGAATAGTGTTGTAGTGTCTGGATGAAAGTTCATTTGAAGTGAAGCATGGAAGACAAATCATCTCTCCCTGGGCTGACATATTCAAACCTAGGCACTCTGTGCTGTCCAAACGGAGATTCTCCTGGAACCCTCAACACTCAGTGTTTATCTTACTGGAGTTGATCAGAGACACAATGGACTATCTTCTGTATCCATTGGAGTGTCTTAACAGCCTCTTAAGGGGATCCAGGTATTGTCAGGAGCTGGAAGTTAGAACATTGCTGGAGCCACTTTTCTGCATCTTATTTTCTGGCCCATGCAGCAGTTGGTAGGTTATAAAAGTAAAGCTTAATGGTTGCATTAAATGGGGTAGAATATTCATTTGGAAGATTTCCATTGATCCTCAGTACTGTGCTTGGCACTGGGGACAGAGGAAATTCAAATAGTAATGCACCATTACTCTGCTCTCAAGAGCCCTTTGCCTTACTGTGGGAGAAAGATGCGTAGCTCCTTAAGGGACAGGTAGAAGGAAGGGGGAAATGGTTGTGTGTGATGCAGGAATGTGAAAGGTTTCCTGGAGAGTGATTTTTTGAGCTGTGTCTTAATTGGTGGATGGATGTGCAGAGTGTGCAAACTGTCTTCTCCGGTTTAGGGACCATCACATGCTGTTATCCCATGCAGCAGACATGAAATTTGAAAGCTCATTCACTCGACCTGAGATTTCTCAGTAATCTATAATCCATACATATTTTAGACATTCACAAACATGTATACACACATACTGTGTAGGCACATGTAAAGACACATAGGAACATAGGTGAACACACTTTGCTAATGTGGTTGTAATTATCCTATTGGTCAAAGTAAATAAAGCCAATATTTCAGCATGGAAGATATGCATATATTTGTCCAAAGACAACAGACATGTTTTCAATTCAGTCATAATTTAATATATACATTAAAAAAACCTGGATGAGTTCAATGAATTGTGAATTCATCCTGGGAATGAGAGTTAAATGAGATGCTCTATTTCAATCAAAACATTTGGAAACTTCCCAAGAAGGACAGACCTACCCACTTCTTGGCACATACAACAGACTTGGAGCATAAAGGTAAATTGCATTTGGTTTTTAATGAACATATTCTTATGCCAGAGTCTCTGACAACCAAAACCCATGTAGAGATAAGCATCTACAGTTACTGACTCTCTGTGTTTAGCTCACATGTGCTCTTGTTCAGACTCTCAACTTCCTGTCTTCTCTTGGGTCCCCTAAATTCATGCCTTGCAGTGGGGTGAAGAAAAGGGAAAGGATTTGGATCATTCAGTAGGATTGGAGAGGCACATTCAAGAAGTACGGGGGTGTCTTTTGGCTAAAGCACCAGTGAGCTCCAAAGGGAGAAAATGCAGGTTGAGATTTAAAGGTGCAGGGAATTTGCAGGGAGAAAGAGAGCAGACAGGACTGGAAGGAGGTATGCGGAGAGGGGGATGGAGAGTCTTCAAAATGCACTGCACACATGTATGGAACCGTAAGAGAACACATTTAATGAAAAGGTAGCATAACATTAAAATACATGAAAATTCAAATAATAAAATTGTAATGGAGGCTGGTCTTTTCCATTCGGTTTTCCATATTGCCTCAAATAATGACCCGTGCCTCATAAAACTTTGAGAACAAAATACAGGTGTCTGAATTCATTCCAGGATCTCAACAAAATCCTTGAACATTTGCCTTGAAGAACCGAGATGTTTCCCTTTTCTGAAGTGAAGTCTAGATGGCTTGGGGCTGGGGCTTAGGATATAAGGCTGTGGCTTGGCTGTGCGTCATTGTAAACTTTTCTTGCTGCCGGTGTGCCCCCTTCTATCTTTGATGACTCTTTTTTATATGTCCTGTTGGTGGGCCCAGAATGGGCTTTGGTGTGGGGATGTTTCAAGGTTTCAGGAAAGGTGGAAGAAACCGTAATAAAACATCCATGTAATCAATCAGCACGATATGCATGGGCGTCTGCTTTAGGACAGTGACCCACAGCACCGGTACAGTCTCATGTAAGCTTTACAACAGTTCTGTGAGACAGGCTCTGTTTTGATCCTTATTTTTAAAATGAGCACACTGAAGTTAGGAGATAATAAACAACTTGCCCAGTGTCATGCCACATAGGCAGCAAGGCTAAAATTTGTATCTAAATCTCACCAATTCTGTCACCTCTTCGTTAACTCTTAAGGGAGCCAAGGGAGCCTACCCGGCCAATGAGAAACTCTGTCTCAAAAAAAAGAAAAGAAAAGAAAAAGAAAAAGAAAAAGAACACATTATTATAAATTATTCCTCACTATTAAAGTGTGATTGATAAGTTAGTCATTCTTAATGTCTACTAATATATTCTTCTACCATTTTCTTGTGCATATTCACTACACATATACACACAAGATATAATATGAAACATAATAGAAAACACACTCCCTAACAATAGATTCTCCTCTTATTTTGTCTTGTAGCCTACCACTTTAATAAAAATATATCTGAAATGTCTTTTTTGGCTGATGGTTGTTTGTCTCTACCCTTAAAAGTGAGCAGGGCCATTTGAATAAACTTACGTGTTACTTAGATTAGCTTCTGTTTGAGTTTTCTTGGAGCAGATCTTTTTAAATGTTGCTAGTATGTGATCACTGGGAGAAGAAAAGAGCATCTCTCCAAGAGCGCAGTGGCTTTGACTGGTAAATTGCCTGGATACCGTCTTTGGGAACATTCTGTTGTTAGCCAGCTAGCTATCGGGAATGTTTCCCCTGACCTTGAGTTGAGCATATAGCGAGGGCACCACCAGAGCTTGTGAGGGAGCCGATGGGAGCTGTATTCCACCTTAATGATTCATTTGAGCTTATGTGACCCTTTCACAGCCAGACCTCTAACAACAAACTGTTTTCATGATACGCCAGTGGAAATGTTTACTCTATTGCAACGTATTTTTTTGAGAGTGTAACAAATGCTATTCCTTTTAAAAGGCGTAATAAATATTTTCCTTTTGACCTCAAAAAGTAGATGGTAGAAAATAAAATCAATTGTTTTTTCCCATAAATTTAAATAGATGTATTACCCTGTTTCACAAATGACATCGGCCAGATCACATCTCAGGCTAATGACATTTTTCCGGCCAGACAGAGCACTTGATTTACCATTGCTGGGGATCACTGTACCATCCTGTTTCCCATCCATGCCATATGCGTGAAGGATTGTGACACTTAACATTTCCTATAATGAAAAATAAGAAAAATTTGACAAGGCTCATTGTTTACATCACACTGCAGAAGATTTCTCCACAGTCATTGGGAACACTTCTCCCTGGGTCTGGGGTAATGTAGCCTACCGCCTTTAGACCGCCTCGAAGTTAACACCTCTGCCTCATCTATGTTGAGTGGTTTGCTTGCTTGGTTTTGGTTCTGGTTTTGGTTTATTTTTACTTTAAACAGTCCGTGCTTTTTAAATATCTTTTTGAGAATTTCGTACATGGGTCCTGAATTTACATCATGTCCACCGTTCTCTGCTTTCAGCTCTTCCCCTGTCTCCCTTCCAAATTCATGATCTCTTCTATGATGATTAAGTTATTTCTCTCCCTCTCTCTCTCTCTCTCTATATATATATATATATCTATATCTATATATCTATATATATATATCTATATATATATATATATGTAAACATTACCTACAGGATAGTTTTAGTATGTGTGCATGTACTTGAGTGTGTGTGTGAGTGTGTAAGTGTGTGTGTGTGTGTGTGTGTGTGTGTGTGTGTAAGTACTTGTTGATTTCATGAAAACCTTTCTGCTTGGAGGAAAGAAATTGAAATTGAAATCTGCAATCTTATTGCAAGATGCCCCAACCGTTGGAATGTGTTCAGTTAACTATAATATTTCACTAGGTTAGCCTGTGTTCTAGTGGCAGCTTTATACAAAGGGGCTAGTCTCTGGTTTCTTTGTAAATAAGCCTAAAGGGAGGATCTGTAAGTTGCTGATGTTGGCCAGGTGCTATGACCAAGACAGGACACAGTGGGCAACCTAAGGAAACACTGTTGGTTGTCTTTCCCCCTAGGAACCCATCTTTGTGCATCTGGATTTGCTGACTTTGCTTCTCTCTAGAATTATATATAACTTTCCATTGGCTCTGATCACTACCTAAAATAGACCTGGAAGATCTCTGTGGGCTCCTTTTGGACTATTCTGATTCATGCCTGCTTGGCGGTTATACCCATGACCAGGCTCCTAGGAATGTCCTAAGTTGGATCTTCAGGTTTGTCCCATTCCATGTGGCGCCTAGTAGGGTGGAACTCCTGCTGAAATATAGAGTTTCTTCTGCTGTCCTGCTGGTATCAGCAGTCTTGGGAGGATAGCTGACTCTCCAAAGCCTCATTAGCTAAATTAAACTTAAGTCCTGTTTCTTTAGTGTGAGACAGCTCTGGTTTTGTGAGATATTTTTTGTTTTGTTTGTTTATTGGTTGGTTTTTTTTAATCATGATGCATGTGAGGTCTCATGGATTATTTTTCCTTTGAGAGGACTTGGTCAGGATCTAGATGGTGACCAGGAAATGTGACTGAGTCAGCCACATCTGTCCTTTTCAATTCCCCTGCATTTGTTGTCCACTGCAGAATCTCCTTTTGACATGCTGAGAAGCTTAGGGAGGACTCTTTTAAATCATACGTTTAATGTGTTGGAATTCCACCTCTCTTCTTTTTTTTGGTTTGAGTTTTCCTGGAGAAGAAAATGGAGACCTTGACTATTTCCCAACCATGGCTTCCTGGAATGGAATGTTGCTTTTCTGGAGAATTATTTTTCTTTGATAGCATCACTGCCTAAAGTTCATAGTCAAGTCACCACAGCTACTCCTTCCTGCTGGGCCAAAGCCAACCTCTGTAACTAACTGATCTGGTCTGTGGAGTCAGAGACACAAACAGAATGGGTTCAAAACATGGCTGCTCTGAATTTCAGAGTGGTTGCCTGTGGTCACTCTGCTTTCTGCCTTTGAGATGAGCTGTGTTGTGCCAGGGCTAACTCACATTAGTAACCAGGAGACGGCTGCATAGAGAACCAGGCTCCCGGGGTTAGGAGGCTCTGCTGCTTAGCAAACCCTCGGCTTGCAAGCAGCAGTGAAACAAGGTCTAATTTGGCTTATGTCATCATATGCCTTCTTCCTCTTCTTCAGTCCAGTTTTCACTGTAATCCCTTTCCCTCCTTGCCCCTATGCTTAGGAACTTTGTCTTCCTCTTTTGGCATCTCCCATGGTTTTATATCAGGTGTCCTCTGTACACTGTGGTGGTGGCCCTGCTCCCCCTGGTGGAAGACTTGAGCCAAAATGTTCAGAGAGCACCAACTATCCCAAGAAGGTACTGTGGCCATGCACGTGATTCTGCATTGAGAGGTGAAGGCATGGGTTCTAGCTTCCACTTGGAAGTCACCATTCATTCATTCATTCATTCAGTGAGTTATCTAGCAGTAGGGATTTCCTGACTGTTTAAGTCTGGCAAATAAACAGGGGATTATGAGTTTTTGCCCTTAGGGCTTGCATTTTAGAGGTATATTTAATACGGATGGCAAATATATCTTTACTTTTTGAACGATCTTTATGCATTTATTGTGGGTGTAAGTGAGTGTTCACGTCTGCAGCGCACATAGAGAGGCCATCAGATAACCTATGGGAGTTAGTAATCTCCTTCCACCGTGTGGGCTCTTGGGAATAGATTCTGATTAGCAGTCTTTATGGCAAGCTCCTTGAGCCTCGGAACCACCTCACAAGCCTATAAATAGATAATTTTGGAAAATATAGTCTATCCCAGCAGTTCTTGACCTAAGGGTTGCAGCCAGAGACCATCAGAAATATCAGATCTTTACATTTTAGTTCATAACAGTAGCAAAATTGCAGTTATGAGTAGCATAACTTCTGGTTGAGGGTCACCATAACATGAGGAACTGTATTAAAGGGTCTCAGCACTCGTAAGGCTGAGAACTGCTGATTCTCTCTTGAAGGACAGCTGCTCTGTGGAGTCATTGTCACCTTGGAACAGAAGTGGGTGGAGAGGAACTGCAGCACGGCTCTTGGTTCATCTACCTTCCCTCTCAGATGAAATGCAGGGACAATACAAATCAAAAGTCCGTTTCAGTCTGGATGGTCATCATACATTTACAAGGCTGCTTCGAAATAAGAGCAGTGTAAACAAAGCTTTAATGCGATGATATTGTTGGTGGGAAGCCAAAAGTTGGACCACACATTTTTGCCTCTATTTTCTTGGCAAGGGCTTAAAACATGAAAGCAGAGGTGTTGATGTGTCAGCTGGGAATTCTTAGTTGAGTGTTCCTTCAGACAGGGCTTCTGTGAGTTTCAGTTCTTATCAATTGTTTTGAACATCAAACCGAATATCAAGGGGGAAAAGCGCTTCCATCCTTCTTGTGAAGGAAGCTAGCCGTGTCAGATTCTGTAAGGGACAGGGTGACCAGAAAACCAGGGTTAATGTCTCCTACCATTAACTGCTAACAAAGTGAATTTGCAAATCGTTCTAGAAGGAGAGCAGAAGAACAGAAGACCTGCAACAATGAGGTCTCTGTTGGGCACATGTTCTTCTTCTCTCCCCTCTGTTTGGGGAGGCTCTGAACCAGGGACATTTGCATGCACTAACTGAGAAACAGCTTTTGTTTAAAACAGCTAACAATGGCAGAAACCTGGCCAATCTTTGACTCAGAGATTCTGCCTAGCTAAATGGTAGGATCTCTCCTTCCCATTGTTTCTCTCCCCCTCTGTCTTTAAGTTGTGGGAAATGCCACATAACATAAAATTTACCCTCAAGTCACTTTGAAGTGTGAAGTCAGTGTGAATCTAACTTTAAAAAGACTTACTCTGCTAAGCACACGAAGGATCTCTCCACTTGTAAGTTTAAAGTCACTTATTATTTTACATTATTACTTATTATTTTACAAGTAACTTATTCTTATTACTTTACAAGTAAGCAGGGGTCTGCAGCAAAAAGAAAAAAGAAAAATCACAAGGCTTCATATGACAAAGTAGGCTTCCTGGAACCAATATGTGCCCCCATATGATAGTGCCCATTGCCTATATGCGGGATAAGGGTGTTGACAAGAACTGTCTAGTACGAACTTAGGGCCCTGGCAGCCCTCTAAAGTGCTTAACTGTAGCATGTTTTGGTAACGAATCCTCTGTTGAGTGTTTTGTGCCTTTATTGGGGAAGGTAAGAGATGGTAGGATATTAATAGTACCATGGCTTGGAGCCTGCACCTTCTCTTCAGAGGGATCTTCCCAGCCTTGCAAAGCTGTCTGCAGGAAGGACAGCTGAGCAGACAGGGTGGACTTTACCCTAGGGCAAGCCAGTCCATTGGCACCTGTTTTCAAATGACTTCAAGACAAAGCTTCCATCTGCATCAGATGATAGGATTCACTTTAGGTTTAATGTTATTTAAGCTCCTTGACTGGGCTGGCAAGCAGTCTGCTTTTCCCCTGTGGAGTCAGCCTGTCCAGCATCAGTCTGCTCAAAGAGCAAGACCAATCAATAGAGGTATTATTTCGAAAGGTAACCAAGAAGCTGACCCAGCCAAAGCTAGCAAAGAGTTGGCGAGAAGCGTGGTTGGCTAGCAAAGAGCTGGTGAGGAGCGTCGTTCTTACCACACTGCTAGATATCTGCTGGTAAGGCACAGTGAGACTTTTCCTTAGGCTCTTGATCTGTGCTTTGTGGCTGGTTTGGAAAGGTACCACTGTTTTTGGGAGAGGGTCCAAAAAAATGGGTTAAAATCTAGCATTACAACAGGAACCTCTTTAATAGTATATGATTTCTTGTGCAAATATTTCTACAAAACATACCTTTTCAGGAATATCAAAGATTACATTCCCTTCATTTGGTGCATTTAAGTGGGCATGCCCTGTACAAAGCAACCCATTTCTTCTGCCTCAAGTATGAACAGAGTATATACACATTGCACATCTTTGTGTCTGCAAATGAGCTTTAATAGTTCATGTGCCAAGAATCCATTACAAAGTTGGGGAAGAATTAAATATCTTTTGCGACTGCTCTCTGAACAGATTTTAAGTATTTATTTTTTCCGTTTTAGTCATCTGCAAAAGCCATTTGAAAATAGCATAAACTCTTATTTAGAAAACTGGTGTGCTATTTTGTATGTAGTACTCACATGCAAGTGATTTTCAACATATCATGCTTTCTCCTATGCAGGGCATTCAGAAGAGGTTGTGGGAAACATGGGACATGACAATTGATACTGTTGTCTTGGCTGAATGTAGAACCACCTAAGAACCAAACCTCTGGACATGTCTGTGAGGGAATTTCTACATTGTGTTAGCTGAGATGGGAAGACTCACCCTAAATACACATGGTATCATTCCGTGGGGCTGGGGTTCTAGACTGAAGAGCATGCAACACCAATGGTCATCCCTGTCTCTGCTACCCATCTGCAGCTTCCCTGTACCCAGCTGCTCCCTCCCCATTATGAGGAGCTGTACCCACTGAAGGATTTTATTCCTTAAGAGAATAAAGTCCTCCCTCTCTTAAGTTTCACTTGACATTCTGGCCCAGTGAGGAGAAAGGCAGCAATGGGGTTACAGATGTCATGAGTTTTACATGCTTCCTTTGGCTTTAAGCCCAGCATATTCTGAGCTAGCACAGAACATGTATTCCCACAAGCCCAGCAGTCCTCAGCATGCAGCTATCTACTTATCATGTAAAAAAATCATACTGACATTTCTGGTTTGAGCCCTATCAAAATGGCTGTAACAGTGCTAGTGACCTTCCAGAAATTTCTAGGTGAGGATTTTAGGCTTTGGGGCTAATGAACATTATTGATTTACTTCAACTCTTGATCCAGCTGTATCGAATGAAGATCCAGTCACATACAGTATAAACATTTAAATTAGCAAAACCCCCTCAGGCCTGGTAAAGTCCATGCCACTTATGAACCCATGAGACTCAGCTATTAGTTTATAGCTGGAATGGAATCTAAAAACTCTGACCTATGAGAGTCAGATAATAATACAAAATACTTGCTGTCTCTAATCAGGTTGGGGGCAGAGTTTCCAATGCCCAGCAATCATAAATAAGCATCACAGGCAATTTTTTACTCCCCATTTGAAGGATCATTCTCACTGTGTAGACTTGGGGGCGATTAATAGCAATGACTGGAAGAGAGGAGATTCTTAAAAATGCATTACTAACATGTTCTTTTAGGGTTTGCGTATCATGAGATTATGCTGGTATTACATTTTATCCTTGCATAGTCCTCTGTAAATAAGACTTTATCATATTTTTCCACTCAAATCTTGTCTTCCATGGTGGTTCTTTGTATTATGATATCTAGGTACATAGCATCTAAAAATGGGGTAAAACATTTTAGACTACCCTCTCAGAGGGCATTAAGCATGGGTGCTTTAGGAGTGACTGCGCTGGAGAGGAGATTCAGGTTTTGGCTGTTATTTCAGCACCAATGGATAGATGAAGAACCTGAATAAGCTCACATTATTCTCATGCAGTTACCAATTACACTTATTAAGTTGCCTTTAATGGGAAAGATTGTCTTGGACTTAGGCAGAAGTTTTAGCTGGGCCAGGTCTCTGATCTGTGGCCTGACAAAAATCTCATTTATAGCCCTTGGAGTTTGTAAGAGTAAGGAGATGGACTTGGGCCAACCCAGGGCCTTTCTGAGAGTAACTGGGCTCTGTGTCCAGTCTGTGGCTATGGCACAGAGAACAGGAATGAGCTGGACTTGGAGAGGAAAGAGTCAGGCAAAAGCACCAAGTATCGAGCAACGCTAACAGGACTGGGGTATAGCCTAGTGGCAGAATGCTTGTGCAGCAAACAGATAGCTCTGCCTTTGACTTCTAGCACTGAGCCAAAAAGGAAACAGCAGCAGAGGAAGGGATGGGAAAGAAGAGCACAGGAAATTCCTCCAGTCACATGGGCAGGTGTGGTGAAGGACACCCTTGAAGTAGCAAATTCTTCACAAATTGTGACTGACTGAGGACAGAGGGCAGGAAGAAGATTGGGGAGGTTGCTTTCAGTGAAGTAAGTTCTTTCCAAGCGCTAGAACCTTACATGTTCCAATTCCCAGAAGACTGTAAAAGGCCAAGAATGGGGGCTTGCAATTCTAACATGTGCTTCTAATCCCAGTGCTGGGGAGACCAGGGCAACAGGATTTCTGGGACTCACGGGCCGGCCAGCCCAGCCCACTTGGTGAGTTCTAGGCCAGTGGGAAACCCTGTTTCAAAAGAGAAAAGCTGTGTATAGCACCCGAGGAATGACACCATAGGCTGTCTTCTAGCATTCACCCAGGAACGCATGAAAGCAATGGAGGTCATTTTTTGGTGGTTTCCAAACATGTCACCATTCCCTACTTGTCGTTCAGTAGGCGCCCTGGTGACAGACACACGGCTACGGATTATTATTTACTTCTGTGTTCTTCTTCCTCTTCCTATAGTCTGCTTCTTGGTTGTTCTTTAACAAACATCTTGTCATTATTCCAGGGAAATTCTTAGGAAATGTGTGAACAGTTTATCATCATAAATTCTTATCAATCATTTCTAAACAGACTGTGTCAAGGGAGAAAAACAACAAACACAGGAAGGTAGGGAAGTGCTAGCGAGACTTTGAACAACCAAACAATTCTGCGATTTGCAGTTAATAAAGACAGCTCTGTCCTGAGAAGCCCTGCTTCAGTCTCTCCTTTCCTTCCATTTGTGGTGATGGGTTTTAAGTGATGAGCATTTGGAAGTGCTTGGAAGAAGTAATTAGTAATTTGGTCTTGGAATCCTGTTAAAATACGCTCTGGATTTGAGATTCAGAAGCCACCGGGTCACATTCTTCCAGAATTGTGTATAAGGGAAAAGATCTTTTAAAGAAAACCAGGCCACTCCGTTCCTCCTGACTTGCTATTGCTGCTGCCCCCTAAGAACACATCCAAGTTCTTTAACGGGTTCTGGCAAGCTCTGGTCCTTTCTCTCTGCCATCTCTTCCTGTTTTCCTCTTCTCTTATTTGTTCTTCTCCAGTCACATGCACATACTTTCTAAGTCCATAGATCTTTCTGATTCTTTCCTTTTGGGAGTCATTTATGTTTTTCTTTCCTTCTCTGAAATTCTCTTTCCTAGCTTGTAGCATGGCTAGGGGTCTCCACTGGACTAAAATGTATATCTTGAGTGGGCTCCCTCTGGGAGGCCTCTCCCGTCTTCCCTTCATAGATTGGTCATGTTCTCTATAACACATATGGTCTCCAATTTCTGTATGTCTATTATTTACTGTACATTCTCTGTCACCTCCTCTGTAATGAGTCTCTCATTGAACCTACAGTGCCTTGCTAGATTCCTGGCCCTGTTTTGGCAAATAGAATAAAAATATGAGTTGAGAACTGAAGCAAGAAGCTGTGAGTCTTTGAAAATGGAAGAAATCTGCATAGGAAAGAACCTAGAGGCTTGACTATTGGAGTTGTGTTCCTTTGAGGCCCAGAGAGCAACTGGAAATGAGCTACAGATAGATAGACAAAGGGAGCAGAGTCGTGATTCAGCCTAGTGGGGGCTTGCCATAAAAATCTACTGACCTGAATTTGATCCCTCAAACCAGTGGAAAGGTGGCAGGATAGAATAGACTTCACAGTGTTGTCCCCTGACTTCCACACAGATGCCATGGCATACATCCTACCTCCCAGTAATAGTAATAACTAATTAATTTTTGAAAGATAGAAAAAGAGGTGGAAATGAGCATTAAGGTGGGAAGGAGAGAAACCCTTTCTATGTAAAGCAAGTTTAGGAAAGCAAGTATTGAAAGTGCTAAAAGCCAAGTGATTACAGGGTATAGGCAAAGTCAATTTAGGTTGTTAACTTTAGAAATTGTTTTCAGGGAAAAATACAAATTTTTGCAGTCATAAAATTCAGAGAAGAATGATAAGCCACGGGACAAGGGTAAGTTACCCTTTTATGGCCATGTTTACTAGAAGGGAAATATGAAGGAAAGGAAGAGTCAGAAAGGGTGTATGACGAGGAGGAATTGGAAGAAGGATGAAAAAAGGAAGCAGAGATAACATCTGGAACAGGGATGTCCAACCTTTAGACATCAAGATGTCTACGAACAGCTGACTAGAGACACCTGTGGCCTACAGTTCTCAAGTTGCACCCACCTGATCCTACTCAGAGAGGACTGGAGGGAAGATACCCTGAGGACCCTGGCCACTGTGAGGCTGTAGACACACCTGCTCTGTGAAATACAGATCAGTAGAGCACGTCTGTCTACGATTATGGGCCTGCCCTATGGGATGACCAATTGCTTTCAGAGCACAGATGCTCTGAACAGCAGTGGCCTGTGATAGCCATGGAACTAGTGGGATACAGTCAGAAGCCTGACTCAGCCCGGTGACCAAAAACCAACCATTATTTTAATCCACAGATCTTTATGATCTGGAAGCCTCTAGCTTCTGCACAGTGAAGTAGGAAATGGCACCATGCATAGAGAATGGTCTTGATTTTGTTGGAATAGCTGGTAGCATCATTCTAGATGTAAACACTGACCTAATAGTGCTTTTGGATAAACAAAATTTACTTTGTTGAGAGGCTAATACAGGTTTCAATGTTGGTGGAGGAAGTGATATTTAATATCACATAAAACCAGAATGAATTATTCTCCAGGGAGTCATCTGGTTGGCATTTCTTTCCTACTCCCCTTCCATCTTAAGCCTGCTCAATTCTATTAAAAATTCTGTTAGTTAAATGCCAATGGGTTCAACATGTCTCCTCTTGGTATTGCTCACTATAATTTTCATATAAAACAATGTTTTAATGTATTAGAGATAAACAGAATTTTATGAATGTCATTCCCAGAGTTCTTCACATACCCTTTCACCCCATCTGGGGTCACATTTGTCAGGGCTGGCTTATTTCACCTTTTCT
>JADRCH010000050.1:11782824-11822682 GCA_019843965.1 Rhynchomys soricoides
GGCAGAGGCAGAGGCAGAGGCAGAGGCAGAGGCAGAGGCAGAGGCAGAGGCAGAGGCAGGGCTTGTTGATCAGTCAATGTTGTCAAATCCATGAACTCTGGATTCAGTGGGAGATACTGTCTCAAAAAAATGAGGTGAGAGGAAATTGAGGAAGACGCCTAGCATCAACCTCTGTCTCTACTTGCTTGTGGACACAGCAATATATGCACTTAGTACTGTGGTTATAGAGCTTATTTGGGCCTAGAGTTTCCTGAAAGAATTAGTTGCAAACTGTTCTTCCAGCTGTCCAGAAAGAATTTGCCAGCCTGAATTGTGCCAGGTTATAGAATGTATGTGGAGGAAGGGGGAAAGACACATGTTATAGTAGACACATGAAGGGATTTTGAGCTGTAAGCATCCATTGTTTCAGTCATGAGTATGCCTGGTGTTAATCCTGCTCATTTTAAGGAATTCTGCTGGGCCATTAACACTCCTTAGCTGACAATATCCATAAGCTGCTTGAAGAGCAAACTCATTTGGGAATGTTTGGAAGATTCCTTAGGATTAACGCAGGACACCTACATATTGATGTTTTTATGCTTAGCTCTGACTCACTGAGCATGGTGTTAGCATCCTATGGAAATGAAGCTAAGCCCTGGCATTCGATGGAATCCATGAAGGAAGTAAATCCTAACTGTACCGGAGAAACAGAAAACGCACCCCAAGAAGAGTTCTGACAGAGAGTGCAAATGACCCTGTTCAGAAAGGAGACTGAGGAGCAGAGTTGACTGTGGACATAAAAATGTTACCCTGGAGGCTGCTCACTGTCCTAGTGGGGTTTCAAGGTTTCATGATTCCCAAACTCTGTCATCTCTCAGAAAGACAAACCCTTATCTGGGAAGAAATTCAAGTAAGAAACTAAAGAGAGAAACAAAAGCAAGGAGGATGCAAGACAGTAGATTTCATCTGTCAGCACAGACCTATTAAGAGTTATTTGGGAAAACACAGTAATTGTCTTGATGTAATTTACACCAGATCTTAAATCCTTGTCTGGTTTGTACAGTCCATTTTGAGCACAATTAGCCTCATCGAAAGCCCATCACTTACTGGGTACCACCAGCTGACCTTCCAGTCTCCTTTCCTTTGTAATAACTTCATCCTTTTGGCAAAACCTCCAAGGTTTTAAGGGAGAACAAAGTGTTAGAAACAAATCATTTAACCTTTGAATGATATTGAAACTGGCGTATCCACTAACCTGAACCCACAATGTATTTGTCCAGTCACTGGGAAGTAATGTCCTGCCTTAAATGTCCCTTGTTCAACAGTAGCAGGCAGGCTGAGATCATTATGACACCCAAGCCTAAGACAGACCATAAGAAAAGAGTGTTATACCTAACTTTGGTGGATTTTTGATTGTTTTCATTGAGGAAGAATAAACACACCTTTGTTTGGTTTAAAGCACCTTTCCTATATCCTTTGCAAGTCTTCTTTGCAGCCCCACAACTCCTGCCCATACTGGGTGTAAAGAGAACTGAGTGGGAGAGGTGGAGTCTACTCTTTCTGTCACCTTCATTTGCATCTTTGAGATGGATGATGTAACAAGTGTGCCCTGGCTCTGGGATCCTCCGAGCCCTTCCTTTGCCTCATTCTCTGTCTTTCCCTAA
The DNA here is from genome assembly GCA_019843965.1 of Rhynchomys soricoides. Classification (NCBI taxonomy): domain Eukaryota; kingdom Metazoa; phylum Chordata; class Mammalia; order Rodentia; family Muridae; genus Rhynchomys; species Rhynchomys soricoides. The sequence goes on from JADRCH010000050.1 coordinate 11,784,468, forward strand.
GTCTCAGGATTTCATTCACATGTCTGGCTATGCCTTCAGGTCTCTCTCTATAGGTGAGGCTTCTTCCTCATATCCCTGGTTGATGTCACTGATTGGTGTCTACTAGAGATACATTCGAATGTTGACCTTCTTAAGGAACCCAAGAGAAGGTTTTTCAGAATATTTGGGGAATCTATATCCTACAGTTCTTTCATATGGGAGGCCAAGTCACCTCTCCTCTGTCCAGCCACCTTCAGGCCTGCATCTGGCAATGCAGCCCAGAGCCTCTTTGTAGGCTCCTTTCCTTCATGTTTCCCTCTGAGGTACAGTCCTGACATGAGGACATGTGACCACTTGACCAAGGAGAGCCCTCTTATCCCCCCTTCCATAAGTGGTTGCCTCCTTTGTCTTGACACTTTTCTCTGGCTCAGGTAAGCTCAGGGTGAAGTGAAAAAGAAAATATGCCTATCAGTCATCCACACAAGAGCCAGGATGCCAGCTTCCCTTCCAGGCAGTGCACCTTTCCATTGACATGGGGAAGTGGACAATAATGATTCCAGGGAGATATGACAAGGAAAGCCCAGCCTACTTACACAGGAGAAAGAGGATGCTGCTTGTCTTCTGTTCCTCCATCTCTGTGCTGGGGAGAAGAAAGAAAGCAGGAAGAAGGGAGTGAGGTGTAACAGGGCTATTCTGTATATAGCCTTGAAGCCTTGCTAGGAGGGGCCATTTCCCAGACATTTGGACTCTATAGCAGGTAAACATTAATTCCAGCATTGTCCCTCAGTTGCTGGTATGGGACAGCTTCTCAAAATTCTGTGGCAAAACACAGATCTTCATTTCCTGGTGTGGAATCTCTTGAAGCACCATTGCTGAGTCTTTGTCCTATGCTAATACAAGCTGTTGTCAGATTGTAAATTGGAGAGAAACAAGATAAGCTATGTCAAAAACCATCATTTTCTTTTTGTCTCTCCATTCTCTTAAAATTCATTACCTATGAGAAACTGCCACTTACTTCATTTTTCAATTTCATTCTTTTAAGATAGAGCCTGAAAATATCATTTTTTTTTTTTGAAAGGCATAGATGGTACCTAACCTAAGAACACCAGAATGATGGGGTATAATATTTTGAAATTTTAAAGGGGGGAAAAAAGAAATCCCTATTGTTTCTCCATGTTCTTCTGGTTTTCACTATGGCATTAAAGTCAGTATAAGACATACTGACAGCTGGATTGTTCCAGATCTGGCAAAAGAGCAGGAATCAACACTTCTGTTGAATTCCTCGGCAGTACTATGATTGTAAATTTAATGTGAGTTATAAAAGTGTTTGCAGATTGCTGGTGGCCTTCTGTCATTAAAGGCCCGAGTAGTTGGCATTAGCTATTGCTCTGTGGCACCTCAAACATACTTGGAAAAGGTTTTTGGCAAAACAGGAGCATATGCAATGTTTCTCATTTCTATTAGTGCTCTAATTAAAACTGCCTTCTAATCAGACAACTTAAAAACCTTAAGTAATATAATATCAGCAAAATAGAATGAAACTTCCAGAACTGTGGGGCACAATCTGGTAGTGACTGTCCCACAATGTTTTATTGGATGATTGGTTTGGGGAGTAGATAGCTCTGCCTTTGAATACAGAGAGCCACACACAGTTCGCTTACTCCAGTCTTCCCTTTAAAAGATTACATGCAAGATTAGTTTTGCATGACAATAGTTATTAAAAATGGATTCCATTTCTCAAATTATGGCTATAGGAATGTCCTTGTCAGCTTTAACTGTCAATTTGATACAGCCTAGAGTCATATGAGGAGGGAGAAGGGAAGCTCAACTGAGAGACTACTCACATCAAATTGGCTTGTTGCTATGTCTGGGGCGGGGGCTATATTGAGAGTTAGTTGATGTAGAAGAATCCAGCCCACTATGGGCAGCACCATTCCCTGGACAGATGGTCCTTCCCAGCTTATTCAGGAAAGTTAGCTTATATAAAGCATGAACCTGTGAACAAGCTAGCATACAGTGTTCCTCCATGGTTTCTGCTTAAAGTTTACACTTTAGTTCCCCTCTGACTTCCTGCAGTGACTATGACCTGGAAGGTTTAGGCGAAGAAACCCTTCCTCTGCTTTTGGTCTGTGTGTTTTATCACAGCAACAGAAAGCAAACCAGCACAAGGAATATTCTAGAAACTCTAATCTATGACATACTTTCTTGCAGGAAAATGACTGTACACTCTATATTTGAAAAAGTGGGAGCATGATTATGAAAAGATCAAGAGAAACCTCAGTGACCTTCATTAATGGAAAGGATTTTATTGGATTACATTTCATTTTCCTTACTTCATGATTTTATTAAAAAAGCACAGCAGAGATTGTAGCTTGGTAGTGATGGAAAAGACTCTTCATACACTCTAGGTTTGAGGAGAAAGAATAGCTTGTAGGGCAACTTATACCTCCTCATTCTGGAAAGTGCTGTTCCAACCAGGAAAAGGACTCGCTCAGAGTCTTCTTGGCAGATTACAAGGCCCGATGGAAGTGCTGGCCACATCACCCCCAAATATTAGACATTGATATCATGCTCTGTGAAATCAGAAAGGCTGTTTTAGTCCTTACATTACAAAGTTTAATCTTAGGTCTTTCTGGGTCTCTCAATTACACTTCGTTGTGAACAACAGCCACAAGGAGCAATAGTCAATAAGTATAGCTCATTCCCACAATGTATCAGGCACTGTGCTATGGGGTTTTCAATATTAGTTTAAATATCTATACCACTCTGAAAATATAAGTCCTTCAAGGCTTACAAGTCCCTCTCAAGGTCAGAAAGCTCGCCATAGCACTGGTCCAGGATTTGAACTCAAGACACAAAGACATCTGTACTGCCCCATGTCAGGTGGGGCGGAGGATGGAGGGGCATTACATCATGCTCATAAACTGCATTCAGATCTGTTTATAGCCATATCCCTTATGTTTATTACCTTTCTCGTTTATTACTTCGTCTTTAAGTAACACAGAAAGATCTGTTACATCATTACAGCTCATTTTTTCATAGTTGTGTTCTCAGTGGATGCAATTGACAAGTTATCAAGTTCTCCTATCTCTCTGACATCCTTATGTTGTTTTGAAATGCATTTTAGATTAAAATTTCTCTCATAAAAAAGCAACATTGCTACTGTTCAATAAGAATCTACTGAACTTCCCCAGCCTTCCATTGCAACTCAAGAAAAAGTTTTCCCCAGAACACAGAAATAAGCCAACTGACAATGAAAAACTCATCCACCTCACAGGTTAGACTTAGGCAGAGTTGGCATGGTTGACTTTTATCTCAAGATGCCCATCGCATTTAGCTGAAGGCAGCAGGTTCTTCTCTTGATGGATGCAAAGATAATTAAATACAGCCAGAAGGTGTAAAAATGGACAGAGTGTATGTTTCTTACAGCAAGTATGGAGAGCAGTCTATTTACAGAGAGGCAAAGAAACCCAAGGGTTTTGGAGAATCTGTACACATTCGAGACAGAATGTGTGGGATGGGCACACATTCCAAGGTACACATCTGTGAACATACTTACTTGAGGGTCATAAATCACATGTTTCAGAAAGGTAGAAAACAGGCACCAACATGTGTATGTGGTGAATTTAGAAGTATAGTGAACTACGCTTCCTAAAAGAGTGAGTCACATTGATTTAGTGACCTTGGCTGCTTTCCTATAAGTTTCTCTAAAATGTCTTAACTGAGGCATAAAACATAAAGGCTGGAAAGATAGCTCAGTTAATAGATTTCATTGCTAGCATTCACAAAGCACAAGGTTCCAACTTTAGCCTTGGAGAAACTGGGTATTAGGGGGAAGCCTATAAAGATCATTCTTGGGTACATGGCAAGTTCAACCCAATCTGGAATACGTGAAGATGTCTCCAAAAAATTAACTCTGTACATTAATACCCTTTTAAAGTATCAGCACCCCTTTACTTCTAAGTTTAGTAGTTTTCTATCCCCAAAATAGCTGTCTTGCTTAGTAACTAACACAAACAACACTCAGTTCTCTTCAAACCATTGAGACAAATCTTGGTTCAGGGAGCATGGCCAGGTTTAAAATCCTAGGAGTTTTTATTCCAGTCTATTTTCTTTATCTATTTCTTGTCCACTAGAAAGCATCCAGTATGCTCACCACATAGATTTCTTCTAGCCTTGAACTAAGACAGAGTTGTGCTTTTCACTGTCTGTGAAAACTGCATTGCATTCTATGAGTGCTCTTCTGTTTGAATTGTGATTCCAAAGTTTGACTCCTCCATGAATACAATTGGTACCTGTTAGATACATGCCTTGGGATTCTCACCCAGAATCTCCAGAGGTGGCCTTTAGGAATGATTGTGATTTTAAAAAACCAAAAAACCAAAAACAAACAAACAAAAAAAACCACAACAAAACTCTCCAGGCACTTCTATTGTTCATATTTTTCCTCTGGATAAAAAATGAAATTTATTATGAGCAGTGTAATAAATAGAGATCAACAAAGCTATAGCAAGACAGTGTGGTGTGTCCACAATATGTTATCAGGAGCTGCTGGGCTCTGTATGTGCAGAGAGCTGCTTCTGCCTGCTCATTGTTCTCTCCCCAGAAGCCATTTTTAAAATAAAGTTTGTGTGATAGAACTGCGAGTCTGTTTGCTACTGTGGAAAGAAGTGGATGGAGATTATGATGGTATCATCAACGCAACATCTTTTTAGATAATAACTGTCTTTTAGGGAGAGTGTTTTAAAACCTAGTTGCTTTTAGGGAAATTGGTAATGTAAGTTAAATGGGGATGAGAGATAGAAAGTTTTAAATGTATCAATGTTAGGAGCTGCAAGGCATTAAAACTTTGTAATTCAATTTCCATCCAAAGAAAAAATGAATTGTAACAATAAAAAGGTAAGTGCTTAGTGCTCATAACAAAAATCAACTAGCTGCAAACAACGTCGCTTTATAAGAGAAAGAGTCAAGTTGTCATCTTAAGGCTTAAAGATGGGCTGCATTTGGGCAGATCAGTTGAGTGCTGGTATTTTGAGCTTAGAATATATGTGCCCTTAGATATAGAAGCACTTTGCCTTTCTGCTGAGTGTCTACTACAGAGAGCTTTACTGAAAGAAACTGTACTTAAGGTGTTTACTACACTAGGAGTGGCTGAACGCTTATTTCTGCCCATTCTCCCTGTGACACGCCCACACCCTGCTACCTGCCACTGAGGGGTAGTCACTTTATTACAGGGCTGGTCTTGGGTTCTTCCCTTGGCTTGTGTCTTTCTTGTTACTTAATTCTGCTTTGTTGTTTAAAAGTAAGAGTCCTTCAACCCCTTCTCTCTTGGGAGTTGGCCTTCTTTTCATCAACACCAAACATTCATGGCAGTGCTCATTTGTTCAGAAACCCTTTCCTGCTCAGTTCCTGCCTATGGAAGTGCAAGCAGTAATAGATATAGAGGTTTGGGAACATACAGTCCTAGGTTTGAATTCCATTTCTACCATGTATTGATTCTGAGTCATACAGCTTACATTGTTATTCTATGAAATAGTACTGGAATATACCTCGGGTGTTATTATCCAGCATGACCCAGTATAGAAAGGCCCTTCTTCGTGGTTTGATAAATCGTCTCTTCATATTTTCTTGTGTATAAAGAAAATCTAAATATTTCATGACAGTGATGACAAAGTACCTTACTTATGTGATATTCTATAATATTGCCTTCCTAACTTCCCTGTTGCAGGGTCATCTCCTCCTTAAACAGCTATGTTCTGGAGTTGACATACTTGATTTTCTGGACATTGAATTATATACTAAAAAATAAGCTTCACATTTTATTAAGGACTTCCCTTTACAAGATTATCAAAATCAAAAATCAAAAATGGAAGGGAAGAACATACAAATTGGAAAAATGGCCAGGCTAGGACGGGAATGGTTGTAAAAGGCAGCATTTGTCACTGTAGTTGCCTTGCAATTAACACTGTATGCCCGGAAATTATAATTACTGGAGTCTTACTTTCCAAAATGTATTCATGTATAGACAACATATTAAAATTTAATCCTGGAAGCCAGATGTAGCAGTATCTGCACATATAACACTAGTATGAGGGCAGAAGTAGGAATGTGGAGGTAGATGGGTCCATGGAGCTTTCTGGCCAGCCAGTCTAGCCAATGAATGAACTCTTGGTTCAATGAGATATACTGTTTTAAAATAAGGTGGATTTCAATAGAGGAAGAAGACACTGGAAGACACCCAAATCAATCTTATGCTTTACAAGCATGCACACACTACATATACCCATGGACATGCACACACATAAGTGCATATGCACATAATACATGCATACACATGCACACACATAAATTCATATGCCCATGGACATGCATACACATGCACACACATAAATACATATTCATACACTGTAAAAAATATTAAACTTGGGAAAGATTATACAGATGAAAATGAAGAAACATTGCACCTGCTTTCTGGGGCCATGTAGCTTTAAGGATTTTTTTTTTTTTCTTATCAATTTAAATTTCAGAGAAGGACCATCCTGAAATGGACACTAAATTTGCTAGATCTGGGGCCTTTTTTTGACAAAAGAAGGTACTTTTAGTAAAAATCCATTGCTGGTTAGGTATCTGAGGGCCAAGTTTTGCTTTTGAAAATTAAATTGTCCTGGTAGATTGGTTTCTACACAGTTCCCTGTGCATGTGGAGCTGGCTTTGTATATATCTTCTGGCTTTGCTATAATGAGATTCTTTCTTGTATGTTTTCTGAGCGCTCTATAGACAAAGATCTGCATTTTTTCTATACCCGTGACAGTGACCATGAGCATCTGTCATCCACTCTCCAAACAGCCCTCTCAGTCACAGCTGTGAGATGAACATAGCCAGCTAGTAAGGCCAAGTTCAGTTCAGTTCACCTTGTGATTAAAGATAGTGTTGTCCTAAGGAGCACTTTAGAATGCATCTCCTTTCATAGCTACTAGAAGAACATAAAGTGCAAAGCAAATACTCTGGCACTGAGGTTGCCAAGAAAGAAGGCAGGAATTTGGGTTTAAAGATTTCTTAGATAAAACTGTCTCCTAACTAAAGATATGTGTGAGGCTGACAAGGGGCCTGGATGGGCAGCTTCCACTTGCTCTGCCCTGGAAGTTGTTCTCAGACCATAGCTAGTTCAGTAAATAGTGTTTTAGCCTAATTATCCTATAGCTCCAAGGTATATTGTATTAGTATATGCACTTTATGCAAATTATCTATTGCCATTTTTTGTTTGTTTGTAGGGGTACACATGTGTGTACACATGCATGTGGAGATCAGAGGATAACCTTGGGTGTCATTCCCCAAGAATGTCATCAACTTATTTTTGACACCAGGTTTCTTATTGGCCTGACTTTCCCAGGAGACTAGGCTGGCCAGCCAGTGGCCCCTAGGGATCTTCCTGTCCCAAGCACTGGGATTACATGACAACTATGGGTTCCAGTTTTTTACATGGGTTCTAAGGGTCTGTCTCAGGCTCTCGTGCTCACAAGGCAAGCACTTGGCCAACTGGGATATTTCCCAAGCTTCTGTTACCATATTTTAAATATCACTAATAGTTCTACTGTTCTCTGGATATGTGGGTGTCTAAGGGTCATCCTGTTGATTACACCAACCAATTTAAACAATTAGATAGCTATGCGGAACACAGTCTAGGTCCAGGACATGTGCTACCTATCATCATCTTATGTGTAATCTTTGAGATCCTTGTGAGTGTGAAACCATGCACCATACTCAGCCTGTGAGTAGCTTCAAGCATCTTGACTACTGTTGGCAGAAAGTCTGAAGAAACTAGGATGCTTCTTGAAGGGCTATGGGATATTTTTAAGACTTTGGTGATTGTTCTTCGTTAATTTCCGTCTTGAGAAACTTCATATGCTTTCAACTTATTTGATACTGCTATGCATTTTCTACATTTTGCTATGCATTTTCTACATCTTCATGGACACTGATCAAGGTACTGTGCTATAGCCATGAGCAAAACAGTAGATCTCTGCCTTAGGGAAGCTTAGTCAGTGTATTGTATGGGTCTGTTGAACAGTACTGTACATAGTGGTGTGTATTAGCTGGGTAGTTAGTCAAACAGGGTAACTGACATTGGAAAAACCCAGGAAAAAGAGGTGTTTGTGGCCTGGCTCTGCCTGGTGATCAGGTTGCAACTACCTTTCTGACATCATCCCTACTTTGTCTTGTCACTTTATTTAACCTTCCTTAGCTTGTCCTGCTTCTCTTATCTGTAAGCAACATGAAGAGGGGACCTATAAATCAAAGGCTCAACTTCCCTGACAGCCTGAATTTCAGTGTGCTCCCCATTGGGTACTAAAGAAATCTGTGTATCTCCAAGTATGGCCTTAGCCTTGGCTGTTTCACATACAGCTCTTATGGAGGGGTGTGTGCCCAAACACTTTCTCTAAGGTGGAAGGCTGGCACTGTGGCATTCCTTTGTTGGATAATCATCTCTGCCTCAATGGTGTTTGCCTCCGTACAGTCCAGAGGTGGTTATGAAGAAAACTACCTGGGGGCTAGTCTTTCACTATATTTTTGCTCTGTTGCTTACTTGGTATAGAAACCACAGAAGGGATGGTCAATGAAGGTCTACTAAACAGCTGACAACAGTTATCAGTCCACATGAAGACTTTCAGACTTCTGACCAAATCCAGATGTTCCAGTGTTTCTACTAAATGTAAAGTCTAGTTGCCTTTTATGAGTCAGGCTCTGGTGGAGCTGCAGTCCAGTTGACTTAATGAACAGAGGGCCTGTCACTGTCTGATGTCCTTCTCTGGATGATTTCATATCTTTTGATCTTCATGAACTAAAGATACAAAGCCACCTACTCTTCCAACTGGCCTCTCCCTCAGCTCCAGAGCACTTGCTTCAAGCTCTATTTCACTAGGATTCATGGGTTACTTGGAGCACCACATGTTCAGGAGGGCATTGCTGGAAGTGTCCAAGAGCATTGGATAGAAGTTAATACCTGGGACTGAGCCCCCATAACAGTGTGTAAATCAGGCTGATGTGGGTCATCTGTGACAGGTGAGCACCAGAATAGTAAACTTCAGGGACATAGGGTGGCAGAACTCCTCCATGGAGCTCATAAGCCAGTCAGCCAATGGAGATAAAAGCATGAAAGACACAACAGATGGCTTAATGCCCATCATGCAAGTGGTTTGCAAGGCCTCTCCTTGTAGCCCACACTGGTCAGTTCCCAGGCACATAGTCATGGCTGACATCTACAGAGACTGAAGCATGCAGTCCAACTGTCTGCCCACTAGGAAATGGAAGTGGGTATGGTGGACAGCTCTCATTATCTACCACAGAGGCAAACTTGAAGTTTGTCTGACCAGCTTAGGCTTCCTGTGCCCAGGCAGGGCTATGCTGTTGCTATGCTTATTAAGGCTCAAGTAAGAAGAGTGTCAAGACTTTCCTGTGAAAGAGAAAGACATTTCCTCCCTTCCCCCACACACTGGGGGTGGGGGTGGGGGTGGGGAGTCATTCAGGGAGCCTTCCTAGAGGTCAAAGGTCATCCATACGGATAGCCTATCTGTGTAGGACTTGCCTCAGGTAACCTACAGAGAGGCACTAAAGTAACAGCTGTAAATTAGGTAAGGAAAGGGAGTTTTCCCAGAAGACTCTGACCTAAATTTTAAGCCAGGCTATGAAGATTTGCCTCCTTTAAAAAAGAAGGAAAAACTATTCAAAATTATTTCCTCCAATCACATCTGTTCAGTTTGTCTCCACACTGAATAATGTGTGCTATTTAATAACCCAGGGGAAAGGGCTTCCACTTCCACTCCTTCCTGAGTTTTACACTATATTCTCTTCCTAATATAGCAGGTGACACAACTCTGTGCCCAAGCTTAGTCATCCAGCTCTGAGAAGTGTGCAGATGAGGCCTTGTCCAGACATGCACTAGGAAAGAGGGGGGTAGGGAATGAGAGAGAAAGAGAGAGAGAGAGAGAGAGAGAGACAGAGAGAGAGAGAGAGAGAGAGAGACAGAGAGACAGAGAGACAGAGAGAGACAGAGAGAGACAGAGAGAGACAGAGAGAGAGTTAGAGGCTTGGTCCATGTGAGTTCGGGGGGTGAGTACCTTGGCCTATTTTCCTTGCTTAGGCTTTAACTCAGCATCATTATAATAGAGATGAGAGCTAAAGTCAGCCTGGTGCCCCATGGAGGGTTTCCTCACCACCATCCAGACAGAAACAGCATCTGCCTCCCTGCACACGGGCCTCTTATGTAGGAGCATGTGGCATTGACTATTCCAAAGGTCATGTCTCAAATGTTGAGGACTAAAAGATGAAGGTGTGTTTCCACCGTTTAGCTCTGCATAGCTTTATACAAGTGTTTGCAGGGCCCTGATTTTGATCCTCAGCACCCAAAAAAGAAAAAGAGCTAGGAGGCAGACATGTCCATTCCAGGGCACTGAACACAGACTTAGAGGGTGGGGTTCTTTCCTTGTATTCAGAAGCAGTTATTTCAAAGAGAAATGGGTACCCTAGCAGCCCTGTTGCCCCACACTATTGATGGAGGCATCATGCCCTGCATCTTTCTAGCAACAGATGCAATAGCTAAGAAAAGGGCCGAAGAAGGAAGTCCTCAGCTCCATCTCAAGATGCTCTGTTCTTGGTGCCAGAAGCAATAGGTTTCTAATTATGTAGGAAGAAGAGGTGGCTCCTCTGAGATACTGCAGCAATCAATATACTTCGGCTGTGTGTTGCTGTGTTGTTCCTCAGTAGCCACTGGGAAGACAACACTCTGCCCTTTTATCCAAGGATCTCATCTAATGGTTTTTTCTGTTCCCCTGCCCCCCCCCCTCTTTTTTTTTGTGCTTCGATTCTCAACATGATGTGCTGCTGTGGCCCTCTCCAATGAAATCCTTTCCTTTATCTCAACTCACAACCACAAGGTAAGGAACTGCCAATCACATGAACGTGTGCAGGCAGTGCCAACTTCATAACATGCAGAGGGACATCCGCCTTGATCCTGGCATACTTCATTTATTCTTTGAAATTGAGTGACTGTGAGGACCTCTGTACAGGGGTCAGTTTAGTGTTTAGCTGATTACTTTCACAACTCCCGAGGCTTGATGCTGAATGAGCCTGAAGTTTTTGCACGTGTGTGCACATGTACACAGTGTAGAAAGCCACTGCTTGTATTTGTGAGGTGCTCACAAATACAATATGTCAGTAGCTCACAATATGGAGAGTAATTCACAGACACTTGATAGTAAAGCTTTACAAAGACTAAACCTAACTGAAACAGAAGGGTGTTCATATTGCTCTGACTTCATATTTCGGAGCAAGCATGGTCCATGGGATGATGACTCTTACCTGAGACTTCAATAACATGCTCAGTGATCACTTAGGTACCTCTGAAAAGGAGATAATGTATAGTTTCCTACCTGCCAATCACACCTTCAGGCTGCGGATCTTTTTTGTTTTTATTTATTTATTTATTTTTATTTTCATACTTTATTTACATTTCAAATGTTTCCCCCTTTTCAGATCTCCCCTTTGGAACCTCCCCATTCCCTCCACCCTCCCCATGCCACTATGGGGATATTCTCCAACCCACCCTCCCACCCACTCTCCTTGGTTAAAAACACTACATAACACTGCGTGTATGTGGGTTATGTATTCATATGTGTTTATACATGTGTGCAGATGTGCTCACAATGTATATGCATTGTGGTAATTTGGGTTGCTTTCCCCTCTTGGCTGTTATACACAATGCTGCTATAAAGATGGCTGCCCACATGAAGGTAGCTGCCTACAGTCCTGGCGGGATCCACATGATGGAAGGACAACTGTAGTGCCCAGGTTGTCCTCTGACCTCTGCATATACACAGTGACACATGTGTTCCCATACATAGCTACACATGTACACAACATAAATACACAGAATGAAATAAAATATTTTAAATGCAAACATGTACACAAGTACCCCACCATATCTTTCGATTTTATCACATATATTCATTCTCGAAGTGAGCTTCCACTTTCTCATTAAATTGTCACCATTCATATTAATTGCTCCTTGGAGCTAAGCGTTGATCTTGTGACTTAATAACTACCAGGTAAGGTATACCAGTGTTTCTTCTCTCCTCTACATTCCGTCCCTACACATTTCAGGCAGAAACGGTACCTCTCTCCCCGGTCCCAGTCACCCTCACACTGGAACTGCTGTCCTTTGTCACATTCGGTTGCAAGAATTTTTCTGAGGCATGTCATCTCATGTAAATGATGAGATTGGAGGATTAGCCATCAATTTACATCCTGCCACTGTGCTGTTTAGAAGAAGCTTGCTTTGTTGCAGTAATCCACACTGAGAAGAGACAAGCACCTGCTGCATCCCCCATGGCAGATGGCTTCTGCCTTTTTCCTACCAGTTCCCTATGAGGACACATGGAATTGTGATGGAGACCGTGGCCTGAGCTTCATAACTATCATACTTTGACATAGACTGTGTCCTTTATGAGCCTGAATGTTTACTGGTGGAAACTACTTTCCCAGAATTCCCTTGGGTACATGAGAACAGTGGCACAGTTAGGAGCTGAGGAAGAGAGGGAGGGTATAGGAGGATTTTATAGATGGGGCAGTTACAGTCAGTGTGGCCAACCCCCAGCATCCCACCCCCATGTTCTGCAGAAGCATCCGCCGGTAGGGGCAGTTACAGTCAGCGTGGCTGATCCCCAGCATCCCCACCCCCATGTTCTGCAGAAGCATCCGCCGGTAGAGGGTAGATGAGCTTAGCATATTATATATAGGGAGCAGTAAGAATTTTATGATTTTAAGTACATTTTTTGTCAATAAAAGAGTCTCAAGGAATTGAGAATATACTTCTTGGAACCTTGGGACCTTGGGACCAGGGATTTATCTGATTAGAGCCCCTGTAATCCAGGGCAAGATGAAGCTGGGGACACTCAGTTTATTCAAATGCCTCTGCGTAGTATGTGCCATGCCCTGGGAAGTTGTCAAACCTGCCCTTAGGCCTCCACAGGCAGGTGAGTTGGCATCCGCTGGTACATTGGACCTGGAAGCGCTGCTTGGAAGTGACTGTCCCTGCTTATGTTTTTGTGTATTGTCCTCTGTTCTCTTTAAGAGAAACCAGTGATGCATTGCATTGTGCAGCCAGCCGGGTCCACCTGCAGTGCCCTAGAGACAAGTTGATTTTATACTTTCAATTCGATTTAACAGTTAAAATGTATGCTGGGAACCACAGGGCCAGCTAGTTCTTGAAGATCTGTAATGAGTTGACTGAAAAGTGGGATTTCTTGTATCTTATATGGGTCTGGGGAGTTCCTTTGTTGGAGGATAAGTGCAAAAGTCGGTATAATTGATAGACCACAATGAATCCCACTGTGGATTCGTTTGTTTCCATGCTCGTTTGGAAGTAAATGGGGCTGAGCCGTGGATACTTACTCCGCATTTTTATTTTGGTGTCCTTTATATTTTTTAATGAGTATTTTTTAATTTTTATTTTTAAATTATAAGTGATAGTCATCCACGTTTATAGGGAACAAAATTATGTTATGAGCTATAAATACAGCATGGAAAAATTAAGTCAGGTTAATTAACATATCTCTCGCTTCAGACACTTACCTGTTATTGTGGTGAGGACATGTGAATCTTATTAGTGATTTTGAAATGTACCGCAGTGTGTTGGGATCTACTGTTGTCGCTGTGTTCTTCAGGACAGTGCAAAGAGCAAACAAGCTTATTCCTCCAGTCCAAAAAGCATTCCTCCATACCCTTTGAGTATGATCTTCACATTTTCGGCTCCACCCTGAACCTCTAAATCTACCATACCACCACCCACGCTCTGCTTCTATTGATTTCATTGTTTTACATCTCACAGGAGTGTATGTTTGTGACACTGAGACTCTCCTTTAGTTCTTTTCATATTGCAAATAGAAGGACTGCCTTCTTTCCCAAGGCTTTCTGGAACTCTTTTGTGCACCTATTCTACATTTCCATGCCCTATCCTTCTGTTGATGGACATGTAGGCTAATAACATAAATTGGCCACTGTGACTGGGGATACAGTGACCATGTGACTGTAGATATCTCTTTGACATAGTTGTCAGTCTTTAGAGTGAATGCTTAGCAATAGATACTGAGTCACATGACAGTTAGCCCTTTCTTTCTGAGGAGTCCTCACGTAGCTTTTCAGCACAGCTTTAGTAATTTGTCTTCCTACCATCATGACATGAGAGGTTTTTCCTCTCCATGGTTTAGTGTGCTTTAAATCGAAAGGCTGGAAAGCAATACACAGCAGTGCCCTGGGACAGGAATGATGAGAAAGGATATCTCTTGAGTCATTGATTGTTTTAGTTACGGTAAACCAGACCACTGAAAATGTGCATAGTAGAAATGTTTCCATTGGCAGCACCAAGCCAGTGAGTTACCGGTTCCATCTGGAGAGTGGTCTGGACCTTATTTTTATGGAGGATTGTTAACAGACTGGAGAAGAGAAAGACATGGGGGTATGACAGTCCTTTTGAGAATACTCAGAGGATGACAGCAGAACAGGAATCCAGGGGACAACCAGGAACCATCAGGAAGGTGGGGACCAGCAGAGAAGGGCCACACAATGAGCTCCACCCAGAGGCCTTTCTGATTTATTATTATCATCAATCATCATCATTATTATTATTACTATCATTATTATTAACATTACTTTAAATGTGTTTTAATTGAAATAGAATCCTATAGCTCCCTTTCCCCTCCCTTTCCACCATCTACCCCCTGCAAGCTACCCCCCCATCAAGTCTCGTCTATGCTCCCATCTCAAATTGATAGCCATTTTTTCTTGAATTATGAGTGTTACGTACATACATATGTATGAGCTGAGTCCATTTTTATTGTTTGTGTGTATGTGCTGCTCTTAAGGCTGACCCCTCTGCATTAGACAGCCAATAAAGAGGCTCTTCCTGGGAGAATTAATTCTCCTTTTCCCAGCAGTCATTAGTTACCTGTAATTCTTTGTCTATGGGTAGAACCCCGCAAAACTTAGCCCCTTCCCCTTAACATGTCCATTGATGTAGCATTTTGCTGGTCTGGCTTATGCAGTCATTTCTAGGGGAGTGTTTCATGGTAGACTTCCTGCTATTTTGGCTCTTACAGTCTTTCTGTTCCCTTCTTCACAGTTTTCTAAGTGATGCAGAATCTGTGAGCCATTGGGTCTAGCATCCCCACAATCTGTTGATCTCTGCATTGTATAGAGACCTTTCTAGATGCACACCCTGGTTGACTTCAGAGCTGGCTACGGCCTGGAGCATATTGAGGATGCCTAATGAGCATCAGAAATGTACCTGCTACGAGCCTCACCCAAACACTGAAGTCCAGTGTCTGTGGGGTGGGGCTTACTTAGATGGTCTGGTCTTTAAGTGCCTTCATCAATGGTTCTTATGGGACTACTGATCAGAAAGGTCAGAAAGAAATTCTAGAGAGCAGACAAGAAACATGTGCTTGGCAAATCTCTGGTGCTGTTTACAGTAGAACTAGGGACCAGGAAGGAGCCAGATTGTGTGAACTGTGGAAAAGAATGAATGGAAAAGGTGGAAACTGTAAGTGGGAGCCCATATGCAAGGAATTTGGTAGCAAAGAGATGGACAAAGATGGAGGGATGTTGGTAGGGATGGCTGCAGGGTCAGACAGGGGGTCTTGTTTTAGTTTAATGTAAAACAAGATAATGTATCACAGAAGTTGCTTGGTAAGGAGGGACAGAGAGCCATGGAAGAAAGAGGTACCATAAAAATTGGGTGAGAACATAGACTAGCCCTCCTGGAGAAAGGAGGGAGAGATGGTTTTCTTTCATGAGTGAAGGATGGAGGAAGAGATGGGGAAAGGCAGTGAAGGGGCCTGGCAGAGCTGCCCTCACCACCAGCTGTCTGAGAAGGAGATAGGGATCAACAAGAAATGAGAAGTTCAGTAGCATGGGGTAGCAAGTTAGACTAATCCTATGGAGATTGCATCAGGAAGACAAGACAGCAATACATGATGTTCTGGCAGTATGGATGACTTTCAAGTGTGAGGTGTTTGGATTTACGGCAACTCAGCTCATCCATGATCTGGCTTCTTGTCTTCGAGGTAAAGTAGCCAGGCTCAAATGAGAAGAATGAGATGAAGAATGGGCTGGACTGGAAATTGCCTTGAGGGCAGTCAGTGAACATTGGCACCTGGCAGGAGGCTGAGCACAAAGTGGGTGATTCCCAGTGAGAAGCCTATGTCCTTCCTGCAATGGGGCAACCAGTATGGACAAAAGAGGAATGCGGATCCAGGGAAGGAGAGACTCTGAGAGGAGTGGAAGGCTGTGTGAGCAGGGCCAGGTGAGGACATGGACCTCAGTGAGGAGACAGAGAGGAAGGGCGTCTAGAAGGTAATCAGGAATAGCATAGGCAAGATGGAAGACAATCCCTGGGCTCCTCTGTGGAAGTCGAAGTTCAACTAAGACCAAGAATAGATGAGAAGACAAGAAAATAATCTGGAGTGAGGGGTAGTTTTGTGGAATAGCCTAACAGGAGACAAGGAGAGAACTTCCTCTGAGGAGACACAAGTGGATTAAGCACTGGTAATGGTTTCTTTCCCTTCAAGACAGCAAATCAAAGAATATGAGTAAGATATAGAAATGGCTCAAATAACATGAATATTTTATGTTCTCTGCGTTATCTAGAGGCCCAGCTGTTTGTTGACCATTAAAGGAAGACAGTTATAGACCTAGTGGTGTGTTATTTTAAAATGGATACTCTGAGAATACATTTGTTGAAAGACATTTCTTGTCTTGAATTCTCCATTATATTTCTGGCCTTTCCAAAAAGAAGCAAATAAACATTATGTACAAACGTGCCTGATTACTCAGTCATCTGACATTTTGATGGCATTAAGCAACAAATATTAATTTGAGACTCAACATTGTGATTGTTCCTAAAATGTGCAAAGTCTCCAAAAATATGAAGCCTGCATTTCAAAATGACTTTCTTCAAAGACTGATTGTGGCAGCCCACACTGTTGGAGGCCTCTATACCTTAAAAAGCTTTCAAAGAAACCCTGCAATTTACAGAATTCATTGATGTGCACAACTAATTAGAATTTTGAAGGAAATCATGGTGGGGAATTAGATATTCTCAAGAGCACTTCCTTAAGCCACAATGTAGTTTGGGGTAAAGGTTGTTCTGTCATGAAGGGAACACTTGGGTCGCCTATATGTTTGTCCCTGAGCCCTGAAGAGTAGCATGTCAGACCAGTCCGGTTCGAAATCCTCTTGCTCTCTGTTCAGACAGAAACAAAAGTAACAAAGGCAACAAGGAAAAGACAAGATAGAAATACAAAGTAGTTGTCTCCTTGCATAAAGGGAATGCTAAACACACACACACAAAACCCAGACATGTCTAATTAGTTTCTAACACCAGCTTTACCGTAAAAAGATAAAAATAAATAAAAAACCTTCATCGAAGATAAGAGAAGCAGGAGCTGTATGAGTCCCAGGTGTATGGGTGATTACAACGGAAAGCTCCAAAACCACCGTTGTTCAGCTCAGCTGCCTCTGTGCTACACAAATGTGTTTATAAAATCGACCATGGATTGCTCCCCCCCCCCCATTGATTAATTTCTCCACATGCTGGCAGCTTTCTACATGGCTGGGGTATCAGGCTTGGGAGATGAATGTGGAAATCAGCAGCAGGTGGGGAGTTAGATTTGTCTGGCCCAGCTGCTGCTCTCTGAATCCCCTATTCTTTTTGGTTATCTCAGTCTAGCATCTGTGGCGAGGAGGACTCACGGGCTTCTGTCATCATTGGCCTGGGAGGCACAGTGTTGCTTATGTCTTCCAGCAGCTCAGTGCCCTGGATGGAATAGCAAAAGGCAAGAATGGGAGCCTTGTCACTATTTGTAGGGGCTGACAAAGTTAGTGTGTGTGTGTGTGTGTGTGTGTGTGTGTGTGTGTGTGCGTGTGTGTGTGTGTGTGTAAGAGAAAGAGAGAGGGAGAGAGAGAGAGAGAAATTGTGTGGTGTGTACATGTGTGAGTGTGTGTTTGAGTGAGTGTGTGTTTGAGTGTGTGAGGGTTTAAGTGTTAGTGTGTGTGTGAGTATGTAAGTATGAGAGTGTTTGTGAGTGTGTGTTTGTAAGAAAGAGATTGTGTGTGTGCATGTGTAGAATATGTTTTTTGAGTGTGTATGTGTGTTTGGGTGTGTGTGAGTGTGTATGTGTGTTTGAGTGTGTGTAAGTTTGAGTGTGTGTTTGAGTGTACGTGTAAGTGTGTGTGTGTGGCAGTTTGAACCTTTACTGTCTACAGAGGAATGCCTTTCCACTGAATATTGTATTGACAGGGCTTTTTTGTTGTTTGTTTTATAGTAACTCCTTGCTTTATTTAATTGCATAAATAGCACTGTTATATCTGCATGTGCCTTTTATTTTAATATTGGTGATGGTTCAGAGAATTAAAAATGACGTGCTTTCCTGGCCTTTAGATTGAACACTGAAGAATGATGTATTCCTTTCATGCTCTGGGAATTGCAAAATTTAATCATTCAGTGTTTTCAGAGGTGTTTTAATCATAGAATTTTAGTGTGACCTTCAGAAGTCTCCATTCTTCCAGTGCTCCACAGATAGCCACCAAGCCTATTTTGGTCATCAGCTGCTGGGAATTATGGAGAGATCTGGCAAATGGCAAGCACTTCTCTTTGATTGCACCTAGCCACCTCCAGTAATAGTGAGGGCTGCTATGTCTCCCAGGCCACTTTGAAATCAACAGTGGCCAGATGGCCATCTTGGAGGCTCGAATAGGGAGAGTTATCTTCCCAACAAAACCAGTTTACAATCTCATTCTCCATGAAGTATTGACTGATTATTGCTGGCAGAAAGGAAATCAAATCTCTAATGTTTACTACAGAATAGCGAAATGGTTTTAAGTTTGGCTACAACTTATTCTGTTCCAAGCTTCGTGATATGATCACTGACCTATTTAACTTGTGGATGTTTTTTTTAAATTCATCATATGGGCAGTGTTTCCTCCACTTGTTTCTGCTTGGAGGCCTTGCACGTATAATCCCATTTCTAATAACCAGCTAAGATGGTTGAAGGGCTCTTTCTTTTGACCTGTCAACCTACAGAAAGCATCAAATATTGACCTTGTGCTACCATCAATTTAATATGTGTCAAGGTCTTTCTCTGCTTCCTGCACATGTGTATTTATAGCCCCTATTTTGCCTCTCGCAGACCCCAGAAGTCTATTTGGTTTATATATGTGTGATCTTTAATGTAGAAAGAAAGTTTTGCAAGTATTATGTAGCTGGAGAGACAGCTCCATGGTCAGGAGTACATACTTGCAGAGACATGAGCTCTGTTCTCCAAGAGCACCTGAGCTCTGTTCCCAGCATTTTTCTGGTGACCTGTAACTCCAGCTCCAGGGGATTAAGACACTCTGGTATGGTCTCCACTGGTACATGAGCTCATGTGTACATACTTCCATACAGACAAACAATTTTCATAATCTATTATTATTTACAAAGTCTTGTCAGAATTGGCCTTAAGCTTTTCTCTGTAAATTCTCAGTATAAACAAGCAAGCAAGCAAGCAAGCTGTCACAATGTGAGTGCGATTTAAAAAGAAATCCTAAATTGTTTTGGGAGTGAATTCAAAGTTGGTATTGGTGGAGAATTAGGACCAGAAGCATGGAATGCTGGATTAGAAACTCATCAAGAGGCTCAGAGATCTTTGCTGAGGCTCTCTTAATTTTTTGAGGGAACTGGTATATGCAGATACAATATTGAAACAAGGTTAGGGAGATAGCTCAGTTGGTAACTAGATAAGCGTGAGGACCCAAATTAGAACCCGAGCACACACATAAAAAGCCAGGCATGGTGGGATCTGCTTGTAATCTCTATGATGGGGAGAAAACAGGCCAATCTTTGAAACCCACTGGCTAGCCAAGCTCTAATTAGGGAACTACAGATTGTGATGGAAAGATCCTGCCTTAAAAAAATTGATTTCCTGAGAAACTATACTCAAGGCTGATGTCTGACCTCCATACTCATACCTGCCCACGTGTGTGTGTGTGTGTGTGTATGTATGAATGCACACACACACACACACACACACACGCAATCAGAACATCTTCGAGTTTAAATTACTATAGGATCAAACCCTTACAGCCTTTGATGAATTTGTCAGCCAATGAGCAGTTACCCACCAGGACTGTGAATGGTTAGAGCACAGACTGATGTCAGGCAGTCAGGCACTGTCCTGGGTGTTGGTTGGCAGTAGTGACCTGGACAAAGGCTTGAGTAAAGCACCTGTGTAGCTAACATCCTTTACATATACTAGTCCTCAAGCCCAGGACTTCATTGGTTTCTGAGACTCAGACTCCAGCTGACCATCAAGAAGTTCTCATCCAGCCTCTTGCAGGTGAAAGCCCATGCCTGGAAGCTTCTCCTTGAATGCCCTGCTTGGGTGCATTCAAGCAAGCCTGAGAGTCTAGGAATTCCGAGCAGACTTCCACCTCTGCTCCAGCACAAGGAAACAAACCCTGTGTTTCCACACTAACCCTCCACCTGGTGTAGCATGGCCTTTTGTTGGCAGGCTGTTAACTTGGTGCACGGCTGTGTGGACTGAAGACCCTAGGATTCTATCACACAAACTAGTTTGAAACCAAGTTTTCCACACTTCTGTGCTTAGAGATTGGATGGTTTTGACCCTGAATATAGGACTCTCTTTTTGCATTTATCACCTTTATATTTCATTATGCTAAAATCGAGTCCCATTCAAGTTTAGTTCAGACTTTGGGTCTTGTTTTCTCTGAACAGTTTTGATTGATCATTTCATCTGGAAACCACTCTTGAATACTTTGATACATAGATCTACGCTTAAAGTTTCATAAATTGTGTGTGTCATCAGCTAGTGTCTCAAGTCATAATATACATGTATGGAGGATGCTTCCAGAGTGTCTTAAAGCCATATTCTGAATTCCTCCAATGGTTACATTGTTACTGTTCTTGTTACTTTTATCTCACCAAGCCAACACAATGCTTGTAGCAGGAACAGCTACTCCACTATTGCCACACGCTGGTTTGTGCTTTCATTACTAGGATCTTGAATCCACTGTTTCTTTGTGAAACTCGTTCTTGTTTTAAGCTGTTCATTTTGGAAAGACTGGTTTAGTTAAAACTAGGAAATGTAATCCATAAATCTACTTAACAGGGCTCAGCTAAACGGCTGTGTGGGCTGTGTGTGATAATAGGAAGGGAGAAAATAGACAAGAGCCTTATATCTTCAGCTGTTGGGGATATCCCAGACACCTCACATGCTTCATGGGGCATGCTATCTTCTCCACTGTAGACCAGGTGACTCTCTCTGGCAGTTGGTGCACTTAAAATATCTGTAAACATTGGATTCCTTCTTTCTTAACATTTAAAAGCAAACAGAAATAGCTCTAGTATTGTTTTCCACATCACGTGAAACTATTACACCAGCTCCTTATAGATGTATTCGCACCCTAGGGTCCTCTCATTTCTTCTTTGGTAGCTCACCTGAAATTGTTTGTCATAGTCATGCGCAATATAGAAATAGGGGTTGAAAAGATTGTGATGAATTCTTGGCCTGCATATGCTGACCTAAGCGGGCAATCTCAACACTTGAGGGGCTGAAGCAAGAGAATCAGTAAGTCCAAGTCAAACAAGCCTAGGCCACATAGTGACTCCCTTTCTCCAAATAAAAATAAAGACATAAACCAACAAGCAAGCATAAACAGTGATTCCTTGGACCACCAGAACAGATTCTCTCTTGATTAATACTGATTCATTTTTCAGTTTTCTTAAGAGGCAGTTCTTAAACCAGATATGAGTAAACCCAAGTGTGTTGACAGTCTGTTTCTGACTTTTTCCATTAAACATACCACTGAATACATTGATTCTAAATCTCCCCTGGGTGGTTATGCTCACCGGTCCCTGAGCCTCTGAAATCACAAGCTGAGTGAGAAGTTCCCTCAGATGTTATTTCATTGGTTCTCACTGGGAGCCCATGAGATGAGCATGTTATTTCTAAACTATTAGGAAACAGAGCCACAGAAATGGTGGAGTTTGGGATAGCTCTAAACAGGAAGTAAGGTGACAGTCGAACATTATTGAATGCTGTTAGAATAATATATTTGGGTGTATGCCCCACATAAATGTGTAGATTGGCTGTGCTGGCCTTAAGATGCAAGAGAAATAGTGAGTTTGTTTGTTCCTGGTACCCAAATCCACCCTGAGCCTGCTAGGGGAGGACTGCAGATGGTCTTCAATATCAGCACTTGCTTCACTGAGGCAAGGCTTTGCTATGTAGCCCATACTGATCTCAGAGTTACTATGTATCCCAGGCTGGCCTCACAGCCTTTCTGGTGTTACCTCCCAAGTGCTGGGATTGTGGGTACACATGCAGAGTGTATGTTTTAAAACACTGTGTTCCCTACCTACATAACCCTCAACCACCATTTTGAAAAATGGAGCATTTGAACCTCTGCATGTGATGCCTCTCTTTTCTCCCTGCCATACTGGCTGAGGGATAGAGGCCAGAGTATCCCTAGCTGTGTCCCTTTAGCCTGCCAGGTACAAGCCACCAGTGCCTCGAGACAAAATATCTGTGTGCACCACTTATGCCTTTCCCATCTTTAACTCTGGTCTTCCAGTCTCTGTTCATCCCTGCTGTCTAGAAGCTTGATCTAGGCAGCAGCTGCTTTCTCTGAAGCATGGTGTTGTCTTACCACCTGCCCCAAACAGTAGGTTTTTTGTTAAGGACTGAAAGACTATGCAATTTTGAGTTGTAGTTTTCTTCATTCTGAAGAGATACTTTAGTTATTTTCAACTTTTTATCATGAATTTTTCAACAAATTAAAAATGTGAAAAATGGTATAATCAATATCTAGGCACCAACCAGTTAATATTCCTGTCACTATTTTGTTGTTTGCTTTCTGCTGAATTATTTTTAAGAGCTGAAGATTTATGCTAGTTTATTGCCAAATATTTTGGTATTGCATCTATTAAAAAATAAAAAGAATGTTGGCCAGTGAGACATTGCTTGCTAGGAAAGCCCAACTTTGATCCCTAGAACCCATGTAAAGGTGGAAAGAGAGAAACAAGTTCACAAAATTATCTTTTGACTTCCACATACAACCTGCATGTATACACACACACACACACACACACACACACACACACAAAGTACTAATACTAACACTACTTAATAAAAAATAATGACTGTTATCACTAAAGCAAAACTATCCTACATAAATGGGGTGCTGTGTTCATACAAAATAAAATTAACATAACTTTTACGTATTGTATGATAACATTCTATGGTTTTTTTCTCCAAAATATATAATGTATTTTTTCAAACGGAAACTTAGCTAACATTTTCATATTGCAGTTGGCTCTTATATCTCAGTTTTAGGCTTTGGGATTTTTGGTGCAAAGAAGGTGACATTACAAGACCTGGTGTGTGTGTGTGTATATATATATATATATATGTGTGTGTGTATATATATATTCATTTTATTTGAATGATGACTTTTCAGATTAAGTAGACTATTGATTTAGATGGTTCCGGTGGTTTTGCACTAGGTAGTAAATGGCGCCGGATATGTTCAAGTTGTAAAATATAGAAATCTCTAAAGTGTGCCTGGGAACCACATTTAAACAGAGGTCGTCCATCATCTGCAGATGTTCATGGGACACTTACTACTCTGATGCTTTGTGCATGAAACCATCCTCTAAGCAAATAGAACATCTAGGGTTTGGGCTTGGCACTGATAATAGATTGTAATAGATTGAAATTAAATATGATTTACGTGACAGGAAAAATGGTGCCAGCTAAGTAAATAATTGATTAATTGTTCCCTGGTTAAAGCTGGCAAGTTAAATTGCAAGGCTGGAATTGAATGTCTCCTAATGCATCTTATTCCTAATAGAAACTGCATAGAGCTACAGGTCAGCTACTGCCCAGAAACAGCAAGGCAGCCTTCCCTTGCTGTGTCCAGTTTGCACCAAGATGTCCTGTGTATTAGTAAAGGTGAGAGAGAGAGAGAGAGAGAGAGAGAGAGAGAGACAGAGAGACAGAGACAGAGAGATAGAGAGACAGAGAGACTGACTACCCTGAAGGATAAGCTATCAAAGAAATAAAAAAAAACCATAGATACCCATGTTTGCTTGGAAATCACCAATTGTGCTGATTGTAGAACTTGGGTCAGTGTGACTTTTCACGAACGAGTTTAGCATAGCAAAACTAGTCACAAGTATGTTGGCTACTCTGTAGTCACTGATCCTGGATTACTTTGAGTCATTTAGACTTCCAATCATCTAATCTCTAGTACACTATCAAAAATAAAAGACTTGGACAGAAGATCTCTGAAATGTCTTCTCACCCTTCAGATGTAAGGTCCTGTCAGTTCAGCATCTACAAAGTCATGGTGATTTATCTCCTTGTGGTTTTACAGCTGGTCTTTTGTCTTTTGTGCCTTTGTGAATACAGTGCCACTAGCTGTCTCCCTATTCGTTTCTAAGACCACCAAACAATTAACGTGGACTTAATTTAAAGGAATTATTATAATTCTTATTATTAGTGTGTATGTGTGTGTGTGTGTGTGTGTGTGTGTGTGTGTGTACGTGTACATGCATGCATGATGTCTGTGTGGGTACCCATGCCAGGACACATGTATGGAATCCAAATGACATGCAATTTTGTTCCTTTTCTTGAAGATTAGTACTCTTCCCAGGATGCTTCATTAACTAGAATGTTTTATTAGTCAGAATAATAGACCATTCTGTGAGTGTGTAGAATTAAAGTAAGTTTATTGTAATTTGAAAATGACGTACATATTTTAGAAAATGGAATAAGCACTCACACATTGCAGTTTCTGCTTAAAAGCCTTTAAGTCACAGTAACTTAGCAATGTAAGACAAAAAGAGCTGACCCCAGTCATTACCCAAGGCAATGTTGTGTTGAATTTTAATTATAAAGATCACTGCAGCATTTATATTTTCCAGGTCAGCAGGATGGGTTCTGCATAGCCCTTAACAAACATCTGAGGTGGTTACATCTGTATTTCTCCTTCATAAAATGGGAACACCTTTGTCACAGAGTAACAAGTGTGAAGCTAGATCACAGATGTAAAGTGCCTAGCGCACAGCATGTGCTGACACATTAATGATCATGGATACTGCCGTATCCCTGAGTACTAGGCAATTTTCTTTGGAGTGTACGGTCCTCCAGCCAATCTGCATGATCAAGAACTTATTACATTATGTCAGTCATCTTAATTAGTTCATAACATTGATTTGACCTTGCAGGGATTCACCATCTAACTCATGACCTCAGAAAGACATACACCTCCTCTTAGTTTAATTTAAACAATATGAATTCTCCGGCTCACACTGCAGGACTCTTCTGTCAGCACAAGATACCATTCATCAACTCTTCCAATTTCACTAGCCCGGGAACAAATAGCAGCTGGCTTATCTGCAATGTAAACAAATGTGAACAAAGAATCCACAAAGCAGACCTTTGTTAGGAAATGTTGTGCTTAGTCTTTGTATATGAACCTGAACCTTAAATATAGAAACCACAGAGGCTAAAGGGGTGAAAAAATGAAGATTCATGGGTGACAGTAACATTACGATACCCAAACATTAAATCACAAATAGGTCTTGATGATGGTAACCGTAGCAAGGAAAATCAGAATGTTAAACCCAGTGGTTAACTTCACAATTTACAAACATCATTAACCGTATTAATAAAGATACTGTCCACACTGCTGATGAGAAATGTGAACATTAAAATGGCACCTTATTGTATTCCTCCTCTGGCGTGTGTGTGTGTGTGTGTGTGTGTGTGAGTGTAAGTGTGTGCGTGTGCGTGTGTGTGTGCCTCTGTGTGTGTGCCTGTATGCGTGTGCACATGTCGGGGGTGGGGGGGTGGTTATAGTTTCCAATACACCATCTACCTTTTTCAAAACAGATTCTCTCCCTGGCTTGCAGGTCAACATGTTGCCCAGGCCTGCCTCTACTTCCCTTCTAAGGGCTGGGATTTCATGCACATACTACCACACCCAGCTTTTTATGTGATTCTGGGGATCAAGCAGCTCCCCATGTTTGCACAGCAGCCCTTTATGGACTGTGCCAACCCCCAGTCCCTTCAGTGATCTATGTAGCCATTGTCTGGGTCCGTGTTACACAACAGGGAAAATGTTACCTTGCAGTATTTTCCAAGTCCACTTAAAGAAACATTTCTGCCTGTGCCTCTTGTGTAAGTTGAGTTACAAGTCGCATTTTAGTTGATGTGCTCTGAGCAAAGAATAATTCCTCTTGCCATTGGAAACATACCCTTGCATCCTGGAGTCTACAACTCAAGCACACCTGAATACAAATGGACGGGGCTGTGAGTCTATGAGTCTTCCTGGCACTAGTTTCTGGATTCATCCAGACACAGCCATCTCCAATAGCATTTTTTAGTTTTCATCAAAATCACTCATAATCTGGCTTAATGATTCCATAAAAGCCTTGGTTTACCCTGCCCCATGTGAATGGAAATATTTGCCATGAAAAAATATTGGTTATTAGTTTTATAGCCCTGCCTACTTCTGTGCCTCTCTCTATAAAGAATATGAGGAAAGGTATTAAATCTCAATTTTTAATAACATTATTGACATCATTGGGGAGCTTTATAACACTTGACATTTGCTTTCAGTGTTGGGGAAAGAGGGAGAAAGTAAATTGATTTGGTATTTATTTCTGAAGTTGGAGTATGACAAGTTACTTTAAACATAAAATATGTAGGCGCTTTGGAACACAATGAACGGAATGGGTTGTTGGTTTTGAAAGTGAACATAAATTTTAGAATCAAATGGGTAATGCAGTAATGATAATAACATCATTTGATTGCTAAATGAACCTGTTTTATTATATTCATCATTGGATTTCTATTGCCACCTAGACAGCCTTCAAAACTGATATAAAGTGATGTCTGGACCTGCAGAACACAGCTCGTGACTGAGCGTATAGCTCTTGTAATAAAAGTTAAATTCTTTCAATAGATCCTTCTTTTTATATAGACAAAATGTGTGTGTTTCAAAAGCGCACCCTGTGAATGTAGACTCCTTTGTAAGAAATAGACATCCATTTTGCAGTGGACATTTGCTTCCAGTTGTTAACAATACAGGAGCAGTCAAACGGGAGACAATGGTGAGACTGGCTGGGCACATGTAGACAAGATCTAGAAAAGTCCTAGTAAGATCTTGGTGGAGTGAAGATCTCGGCCACTTCCTTAACAGGTCAATGGTGACTCAGAGGCTGGCTTAAACCCTACATAATCAGTTCAGAAAGAGTCTTACTTTGGTTTTTGTTTTATACCAGTTTCATGTAGCTCAAGCTTACCTCAGACTGAGAATGACCCTGAACTCCTAGTCCCTCACTTCCATCTCTAAGACCCAGGATTATGGGCACAAATCATCACAGCCAGACCAAAAAAGCTCCTACTGTGTAATAAATGGTGCAGAAAGTGTGCTTGGCAAATTCCAAGCCAGTAAGAGACTGTCTAGAAAACCAAAGATGTATAGGACCTAGGAAACAACACTTAGAGCTATCCTTTGGTCTCTACATGTACATGTACCTACACATGCACAGAGGTACACTCTCACCTGCACACACATGTGTACCTTGGCATGCGTGAAAACACACACACACACACACTCTAAAATGTCAACTCATCACATTTGGTCACAAGACAATTATGGCCAGCTCAGGCACCAGTGGGATTTGAATGCATGCGATTCAGTACCTTATTCAATACTGTATGAGCTAGTGAGTTCCCTGGTTGAGCCATTAGCTTGCTGCCAGATGCTCTGGGATGGTAAAATGCTTGTTTCTGTGTTGCCCACTTGCACATCCAGGCAAAGGCCTACAACTTTGTACGACTGTATCCGCCATCCAGCTTCTGCTGTTCCTATCCCCAGGAGTGCCAGTCTGCCTGAGTTCTTTCCCCTGCCTAGCTAAATGAAGATGCTGCCATCCTATTTATCCCAGCAGTGTTTCTGGTGTACATAGATGTTAAACTATGCAATAGATTTTTTTAAATGAAATTTTAATTACTTTCTGCTATTCTGAGCTTATTGCAATCAGCAGCCATCTTGCTGGAAGATAAAACAAAACAAAGCCGTTCATGGGGGTGGGGAGGGGAGCAAGGGCCTTTTGCAGAGTGAGGCACAGAAGCCCATTGTCAGCAGCAGCTGTGGACGCCTTCCCCAGGCACAGGCTCAACGGCCACAGGGTTCAGAGGTTTTGAATTTTCCACTGATGTTCCTCTTCCCTAATGAGGTCACCTCTCAGCACAGTAGGGGAACGACTCAGCTAATGGGAGACTCAGAAATGCATGTTGCAATTACCACTCTTTGTTTCCAGCTATCTCCCATAGTTTCCAAACAGCCTGAGAGCTAGAAGGGAGGGGGCAGTTTGCTTGCTCCTCTGCAAATATGGAACAGAGCTAGATAGGGAAGCTACATCTTTTATTGACTAGCTCCTGAATTCCAGCCATTGTGCAGTGCCGTTATTTCTAAAATATTGAGAATGGAAGCAACTCACTTTTCACAGAAATGACTCTGGCTACCAGTTCATATGATGACCACGCTGGCACAGAAACTAAAGCCTTGTCAATGACAACTTCCTATATTTGATTAGTCACTTGATCTACATTATGCTCCCCCTTCAAAATCAAAAGGTTTCAATGGCCCATCTGTGGTTTCCCTCTGGTACCATCCTCTACAAAATGGACATAACATCATCATTTCAAACCCACTATTTGAAATGGACAAAGCGAAATGCATAGAAATGCTTTGAAAATGCATAATTCTCTAATAAAACAGTGCCCAATAATGATAGGCAGCAAAATAGATTTTTTTGAGCATGACACAGAAAATGGAAACAAAGGATTAAGAATATTCCCCCACCGTGTTTCCCCTTCAAGGACTCTGAGAGGGAACACTCCAGTTGGTGACTGAGGCTGGCACTAGGTCGACTCAGGATACAGGGGTGTGGCTCTCCATTGCTATTGTAATCTCTGTTCTCCCGGAGGGAGGATTGGATTAGTATCCTCCAGATGCCATGACAACAAGCAGCTCTTAGCTGCACTACTTTGGTTATTTTTGTTTGTTGTTCGTTCCTTTGTTCGTTTGTTTGTTTGTTTGTTTGTTTGTTGAGCCTTTCTTTTTCCCTTTAATTTGTCAGAGAAAGCTCTTATTTGGATTTTTCAATCATCTGAATTCCTGACTATTTCTTGGACCTAGTTGTAAACCACTAATTCCTCTTTCCCTAGATGTTTCCTCTCAGTGAGACAGGATGAAGGGTAGAATATGAAACAAGATCCTATTTGAATGCCAGCCTGGAGTTGAGGAAGCAGGCATTCTTCCAAGGGAAAACATTAGCTGGAGTTTTGTCAGGGTGTGGAGGCTGATCCAAAGCTTTGATGTGTCTCTCTGTCTTGAATGTATGGATGCATACCTACCTGAGTGGCTGGGTGTGTCCAGCATCTCTGTGGACACTTTCAGGGATGCTCGGACCTCACAAGAGTGTTGAGAAGCAACACTCTTCTGTCCTGTGTTCAAGAAGACGTGTCAGTCTCAGGAAAGCTGTTTTGCCTGAGGAAGGGCTTTCCCACTCTACTCTGGTGCATGAGGCCCCTCATTTTTCTCGGAGGGATAAAACAGAAGCCGGCAGATGAGTGCTCTCTCACTATTGACCAATCTTCATCATACCAGCTCCTCCCTGATAGGACCATGCTTAGTCAAATAGGAGCATCACTTAATGGTTTCAAGAAAACCAGTAGATCAGGATTCTGAAGGGAATGATTGCCCATACTCTCCTTTGACACAGACTCCTAAAAGTCATTTTCTGGAGCTTGGAGTTTTGTAGATGGGAGCAAGTGGCCTTGCTGGATGTTGGGTATACCCTGGGTTGTTCTCTATGATAAGAACCCACATCCCCACAGTACTTAAGTGTGTGCCTTTTTGATTTATCTCTGTTTGAGTTACTAAGAATCAAAATAGGACCTGCTGTATATTGGTGAGAACTCGGCTACAGAGCAGCAACCGCAGCCCTATTTTTCTGCCTTAATGGGGTTGGCTGTATATTATTTATCAACGCAATGATACCACAAAAAGATATCTTTTATAAGGATTAATCTGTAGACCACATGAAGTTGCATATGAGGGCAGAGATTGGGCCCAGAGAAGCCATCTAGGAATCTGTTATCATCATCCAGAGGAAGAATAACATACGGTTGAAGAAAGAGCCAGCAGGAATAGAAGAAAACGAAAAATGGAGAAAGCAAAATGAGGCAAACAGAAGGGCTGGTAGTGAGTTGAGGAGCTAGGTCTGAGGCTACAGGGGTAGAACTAGATAGCAGTATTAAAGGAGTCCTGGAGGCAGGGCCCATCCTGGCCTCAATCACTGTCTGTCTCAGTTTCAGATATTAAGGACAATGGTAATTTTCTTTAACTGCTACTCCTTAGTGTTTCATTTAATCACACTTACTCTTAGTGTATTGCTTTCTGCTGCTTTCTACTGCAGATGGATTAGCCAAACTTTGTGCCGCAGCCAGAGAGCAAACCGAATTACTATTTATAATGCAGTTTCTATGGAAAATGCAAATCAGGTTGGGAATGTTGTGCTGTGGCCTTCTCTTGTTTGAAGAGAAATATTCTCACCGGAGATGTGAAACTGACTCTCAGTAAGAAGATAAAGCGGGGAGCTATGTATTTATTAGTATGTTTGATAATCATTGGCAGGAAAATCAGAATTTAAAAAGGATCATGACGGTTGAAAAGTGGGGGTGGTGGAAGAAATTGAGGCAGCAACATATTCAGTTGGTTCCGGGAGTTTAATACTGAAAGGAAAAGAAGGGCTGTTTCATTTTTAAAAATCAGTTATGCCACGGTGAAAACTGATTACAAGGAAAGGTATGGTGGCACATGATCTGAATCCCAGCACTTGGGAAGCAGAGGCAAGCAGATCTCTGTGAGTTCAAGGTCAGCCTAGTCTGCATGGTGAGTTCCAGAACATCCAGGGCTATGCAGAGAGAACTTGTCTGGAAAAAAAATAAAAATAAAAAAGTTACTAACAGACAGGCAAATCACTATTTTCAGAAAGGAACCAATTTCAGTGACCATATACCTGAGTGATAGAGAGTTTGAATTAAGATAACAAGCAATGTAAATCTACTTTGTAGAGTGGTGGTGGTGGTGGATTGGAATGTATGTTAAAGTTTGAGTTGGTTCGAATAAAATCAATGCAGTTCTGTATGGCAAGGAAAGGGTTACATGTGCTGCTCTGTCTTCAGGAAAACCAAAGAAGTCACTGGGGGTTCTTGGTGTGCATGCCTCCCTGTGGAGACTATCCTTTATGCTCCAAGTTGTATTCTGTTCAACTTTACAAGTCTTTCTGAAGCATCTTTCACAAGTCAACACTAGTAAAGGAACTGGAAGAGTCATAAGCCTGTGACCTTTCTTCCCCTGGCATTAGGGACACATAGTGAAGTTGGGGAGGCAAAACAGATAGACATAGCCAGGTAGAGTACATACTGTCAGGGGATTTTCACTGTGGACATGCTGTAAGCCCTGTAAACTGAGGTAGTTTGGGGAGTCTTTGAAGAGAGAGGGATTCAGGAAGAGTTTAGATGGACTCGGGATAGAAAAAAAAACCAAAACCAAAACCAAAACGGTCCTGTGAGGAAGATGGGGAAAGTTGTTGAAAACGCACCTGATAGCAGGATTTGGCCATTAGTCGACAGGAAAAGGATGAGTCCACAAGACCTTTTGATGTTAGACATAAAAGTATAGTTGTAGAAGCTGAGCCAGGCCATGGTGCTGAGCCAGGCCACTGTGCTGAGGTTACTCCCTGGGACACCGGTGGTCATGTTGATACTCTGAGATGACAACCTTCCAAGTAGTGACTCTAGCCTGCCTCTGTCTTGTAAATTCAAGACTTGAATCTTAAATGACCCTAAACCTAAGCAATGTCAACTGGGATGATTGAAAGGACTATGAGTGCAGATAGCAAAACTTCCCAAGCAGAGCCTGAAGCCGAGGGATCCTTGTCCATTTGCAAAAGCACAGCCCCCTTAGCCAGCACACATGGGAGCTGGGGAGAGCATGAGAAATACAGCCAGATCAAACTGACTTTCTTTTATGATCTCAAAATAATTCCTGTAAGTGAAAAAGTCCTTTCGGCTAGGGAGGCTGTAAGTAACTAGTCAGTTGGACATAGCTAGCAGACAGTCCCCTGCCTGGACAAATCAATAAACCTTTCATTTTTAAGGCTGCTTGTCATTCTATAGAACAAACCATAAAGTTACCTGATTAGCTCGTGTTTTCTGAGAACCACACTCCATCCATGTGCTTGAGGAAAGCATCCTACCCTCTCTCATCCTAATCTCCCACATCCACAATCAGTGTTCCCTAAAGCTCTTCCTATGGAGGGGCTGCTGGA
Source organism: Rhynchomys soricoides (assembly GCA_019843965.1). Lineage (NCBI taxonomy): Eukaryota > Metazoa > Chordata > Mammalia > Rodentia > Muridae > Rhynchomys > Rhynchomys soricoides. The sequence continues at coordinate 11,816,971 of JADRCH010000050.1, forward strand.
TGACACTAGCCAGCTACCCTTGGCAGTTGTGTCTCAGCTTGAGCCTTGTCACAAACCAGTAGTCTGTCTTTTTGCTTCAAGCACAACAAATCCTCATTGAGGCCCCCACTGAGCAATCCCCTGGTCCTCAGCTTTGCTGGACTCAGAAGCTAGATTAGGATATGCCTCAAGCACTGTTTATTGCTATGGAGAGGTACCATGACCAAGGCAACGTCTACAAGAAAACATTGGATTGAACTTAAAGTTTCAGAGAATGAACCTATGTCTATCACAGTGGGGAACATGGTGGCCCACAGGCACGATGCTGGAGCAGTAGCTGAAAGCTCACATTGATCCACAAACAGGAGATGGAAAGAGGCAAAGATAACTGGGAATGACATGGACTTTTGAAACCTCAAAATCCACCCCCAGCGACATACCTCCCTCCAACAAGGCCATACCTCCTAATCCCTCCCAAATAGTTCTACCATAGGTGGTAGAATGGGGAAAGGGGAATAAACATTCAAACGTAATGAGGCTATAAGGACCATTCTCATTCAAGCCACCAGGAAGGCTGGAAAGCAAGTGTGGTTGTCAATCATACACCAAAAGGAACCTCAGCAGGATTACAGGCCTCAAGGATGGAGGAGGTCTAGGGACCACTCCACTTACTGTAATCACAAGAAAACACCCCTTCACACATTGCCTTCAGATAGCCAGTGACCCTAGAACTGGTTCATCTAATTGTAGAGGTGGAGAGGGTACCAGAGAAAGCTAAAAATAGTTGAGAAGTGCCCTAAACTTAAGCTCACAGTGAGTTGGAGGAACATGTCTCTTGTGTGAGTCTAGCTGGAGCCAGAGATAGATTTCAGGCATCCTCCTCTGTTTCTTTCAAGCATATATTTTAAAACCGTCTCTCACTGAGCCTGGAGCTTGTTAGCTTGGTAACATGACCAATGAGCCCTCAACAAATGAATATTTGTTTTCAAATCTTAGGGTCAGAGCTCAGGCCCCACTCCTTTGACACACTACATGTGGAGGTCCTGGTGGGGAGGCCCTGCCTTTGCACACAGCACCCAAATGTAAAAGCCTTAGAACCTTGCTGGGGCCATGGCACGTTTCCACAAATCTGCGTTTCTGCTCCTCTGCTTGAAACATGCTGGCTCCCTTTCTTTTTATAGCAAACGGAGACAGCAACTGTCACACATGGCCTGGCAACTTCTCGTCTCCAAGCCAACATATGAAAGGAGTCAGGGTAATGTGTTCTAAAAATATTGGTGCAATGCTGAAAAATGCATATTTCCAACATGTTCTCCTTCAGACCATTTTGCCTTAGCAGGCAGGCATTACCTTTGCATGCTTTTTGCGCTGTGCATACCAGGCCCATCTTTAGCCAAGGAGATTTTGCTATTGTTCATGTTCTTCATGAAAGTGACACCAGTAGAAAATCATAGAGAATTTTAAATATTATTATTGGTCAAGCCAACAAAACTGTCGAGGCTGGGAGATGGCTAAAGAGCTTCCCACACAAGCATGGAGACCTGATTTCTGATCTCAGCACCCATGTAAAAGATAGGCATGCTGGCATATGCCTATAACTCAACTCTGGGTATGACAGAGACAGATGGAACCTGGGGACCTGCTGGTCAGCTAGTCTAGCCAAACAAGAAGACAGGCTCTAGGCTCAGTGAGAAACCCTGTCTCAAAAAATAAGTGGACAGAGATAGAGAAAGATACTCAAAGTCAATATGGTGAGTGTAACCATCCATAAATGAGCACATGGATGCATACACCACACACATGCGCACAATAATAAAAACACATACAAATTCCAAAAGCAAAACTATTGTATATCACTATTATATAGTCACATATATGTGTATATATGTATGCACATATAAAAATATATGTGTATATGTGTATTGTGTACTTGTACATGTGTATATATGTGTGTGTGTGTATGTATGTATGTATGTATGTATGTATATGTATAAAACCTTTGGTCCCTCTTTTTTAAAATGTGAAGTGCAATATGTAAGCAGGCAGACAAGTAATGTAGCAGGAAGACAGTCAAAGTAACAAGTAAAGATGCACCATATGACATTACAGGGAAGCTCTAATGCACAGCAGGAACTTCTAGGACGAGTATTAAGAATCAGGAAAGACTTAATTGAAAAGGCCAGGCTTTACATAGGACTTCATAGAGAGGGCTGCCATGAAGAAAGTGTTTCTTCCATCAGAAAAGGAAACAGAGACTGCAGTTGTAAACTGCAGTGAACCGCAGGCTAGGGCAGGGAGCATGCTCAAGGAATAGACCGCAGTGAAGATGTGGGACATAACTACCATGAAATCCAGAGACATCCTTACATCTTACATTATGAGCTTTGACTCAAGCATCTTGTTAGGTGGGAGACCAAGCCACCTCAAAGCCTGAAAAAGGAAGTGGCATCATGATACTTGCCAAGTACACAGACAGCTCTGATATCAGTAGAAGAATGAGTTGCTGAGACTTGACCCAGAACAAATTTAACAAACATTAAATAACCAGTGGTCCAGGTGAGAACTGCCCAAGCCTGACCTGTGACAATTCCACTGATGCAGTTCTGAGGAAAGGCGTAGATAGTGTAAGGGAACAACTGGTAAATTAGAGTTATTTGACGTAGAAAAGGAACATTCGCTATGTGAGCAGATGATGAGATGGCGCCCCCTTGAGTATGAATGACAGAACATGCTTGAATGGGAAATAACAAGGATGAGTGTTGCTAATGGAATTGAAGAGGGCGACTGTCTGAGTCAAAAAAGAAAGGACTGGGCTAGAGGAGTAAATTTGGGAGCCTGTCTTCTGGGTGTAGGTGTCTATGACATCAGTGGAGAAGGAAGGAGCACAGAGACGGAAGAGGAGCTACCTTTAGCAATTGGGTCTGGGTTGGGGGTCTGGGTCTACCTCTTCTTGCTAGACAAATAACCTGAAGACAGTTGTGTAGCCACACTGAATCCCCCTCTTCTCCGTGATCAAAAAGTGGTGAGAATACAACCTTAGGAGGCTTTTTTACAGTTTGATCATTAATTAAATAAATACCAAATTCTTACTGTGTGTCTGAACCTAGGAACGCCAAGTGGGCATCGTTCATGCAGAGTTACCTTTCACCCTTGTGTTGGAGGGGGGGGCATCTATTAGATGTGCAATAGCACAAACACTATTAGGGAAGATCCAAGGAAGTGCAGCACGAGATAATAGATGTCAGGGCTCTGGCACCATTTATATGTGAGTGGGTCCTCAAGTAGTTCCAGCAAGAGAAGTGACACTTGTTTTCACTTCCCATGGCATTGTTCAGGCAGACTCTGATTGGCAGTGGCTCAAGGAGAAAGTGGGAAGGGTGAGTTTGATGATAATGATCAAAGATTGCTATTTCAATGTCTGGCTGTTAAGAGAAATAATGATCTTGAAAGCTAGCTCGAGCAGACTGGTACTAGAGGAGAGGTTTGGGGATCCCTAGATGAGAGACATAGGCATGTGGCACACTAAGGGTTGGAGCAGGTGGGAAGAATACAGTAAAGTAAGAGGAAAGAAGACCTCTAGGGAGACCGGCAGATGCCAAGAAAGAGCCCTTTGCTAAGATAGCATACGAAGCGTGTGAAGATTAAATGGGATAATGCATTTTGAAGTGCAGGGAGCAGCATATGGTGTGTACTTAAGAAGCTGTTGACAGCAGAGTCACTATAGATAGTGTATTAGTCAGGGTTCTGCAGAGAGAGAACAAATGGAGAATGTTCATCGATGTATGAGAAGGGATTCATTTATGATGCATTGAGTCACAAGATTAAGGCTATGGTAAACCCCATAACAAATTTTTCTGAAACCCTTACACCCTAGGCTGACAATTTTGTTTCTCAACCAAAGCCTGAAGGTCTCAGAACCAAAGAAGTTGACTATATAACTCTTATTCCTTTGTTACTTATTACTGATTGATTGATTGATTGATAGGGTTTCTCAATGTCCTGGCTGTCCTAGAACTTGCTCTGTAGACCAAGCTGGCCTCAAACTCAGAGATCTGCCTGCCTCTGCCCTCCATGTGCTGAGAGTAAGGACATGTGCCACCACCCCCTTGCAACTCTAATTCTTAAAAGCCTCAGAGAGTAGAGACACAGGTTCAAGTCCTGGCATCCGAAGGTCAAGGAACCTGGAGCTTTGATTTCCAATGGATCAGCAGGAATCTCTCCAAACTCTCAGAATTCGTTTTTCTGGACCCTCTACTGATTATATGTTGCCCAGCTGTAATAAAGGTAGGTCTTCTCCATTTGCTCTCCTCAGACTTATATACCATCTCCTCTGGGATCATCTCACAGATACCCAAAAACACACTGAGGATAATTTCTAGGTATTCTTTAAGTCGGTGAAGCTGATATCAAAATGCACCACCACAGATAAACACATACACAAACATGCACATGTGTACCCCACAGAGAATTAAGTCTCTCTTGAGCCTCAACCACGGGAAACTAAAGGTCCTATCTGGCTCCCTCATTTCTTTATCAAGAAAGTAACATGTCTTCTGAGACAAAGGCAGAACTCTAAGGCCATGCATATGAGAGTGATGGTTTAAACTGGACATAAAGGAATAAAATGGTGAAACTTGACCCAGATGAGGACCACTGGTGTCTGGAGAGCTCGTGTCATAAACGCTGTGGGTAGAAAATTCCTCCAGGAATACTGTTTCCCTCTGCTGGCTTCAACCCACTGGTGGGTTGAACCCACTGATGGCTTCAACCTTGAGGGCTGCCATTTTGAGTGCAATGTAACAGGAAGCAGCTAAGAGAGTGACAATGCTACCAGGAGAGGACGAGATCTCAGCTGCAGGCTTTGACAGTAGACTGTAGAGTCAGTGGGTATGGGTGACATCAGATAGCTCAGAAATGCACAAGAGCCAGTATCTGGGGCTTTGAGGAGGTAGAAGAATTAGAAGAATAGAGAGTGGCCATTAATGATTTGTAAGTCAAAATTTCAGTTTTAAAATGCAATTTTAGAATATACTGTAGATAAGGGGTTTCTGAAGTAGGAGTTTGTGTGCATGAGAAGTCAAGACAAGAGGATGGAGCTCCACCCTCACAAATGGTATGAATCCTCTGTATCCATGGACACAACCATCAGAAGGTACCCAGTTGTGTGTCCTTTTGTCTCTGTCAAAAGTCTTGATTTTTTTTAGCAGCATCTCCTCTCTTGAGTGCTCCTTTGGGCATCTGTCCGTGGATTCTTGGATTTCCTCTACCTTGCGTCCCTCCCCTGTCTCCTCTCAGCCCAGGCTTGCTGAAGGAGACATTCCCATGAGCCTGGGCGGTCCCCACATTCCTTTTCATAGTCATCGCTGGTGCAGGTATTTATACAAGAAGTATGGGAAGAGGGAAAGAGAAGTAAAGATTGGGTAGAAACTGTTTCTGAAGTTAGAAGAAATGATGTGCTTGCCTGGGATCGGGAAATGGCACCAGGGAAAGGCAGAAGAGGATGTGGAGAATGTTTCAGAGTTTGTGAAAGCCCCTTGACCCATGGGAGAAACATGTTTTAGGGAGATGAAAAAATGACAACCAAGTGACTGGAACACCAGTGCTCATGAAGAGGAAGATATTGAGGAAAGGGGCCAGGACAGGAGTGTGGCATGAGTGCTAGGGAGCAATGGGCTCTGTGTGGGGTATCTGTGGCATGAGTGCTAGGGAGCAATGGGCTCTGTGTGGGGTATC
>JADRCH010000050.1:11822692-11942072 GCA_019843965.1 Rhynchomys soricoides
ATCTGTGGCATGAGTGCTAGGGAGCAATGGGCTCTGTGTGGGGTATCAGACAAAGCCTATGGCTTTGGCGAGTCAGATAGACATCACACACACAGAGCCATTGCAGGTGGTACTCTGAAGACAGAGCTGAGCACCAGAAGTTCATATCTGACAGCTAACCACGCCAGATTGCTCATGTGTAATATGCTCTACGCAAGAGGAAGCTAATACCATCAAAAAGCAGGTAGAGACCATAGGGTGGCTACAGAAAGGCTCTCAGATAGATGTTCTGGAAAGGGGAAAAGGAGAAACCAAAGACAGGAAGGGGAGGAAAGTAGTCTTTGAGGTTGAGTAAGATGTTTGGGAGGGAAAGACTAGTGTGGTGATGACTTGGTGGAGGGATGCAACAGGGTGGAGACAGAACAAGCAAAGAACCGGTTGCTGGATGGTGCCACAATCAGAAGAGAAATCCTTGGATCTATGTCTTTCTAAAATGTAAAAGAACATTCATATGAAGAGGTGGCAAGCTGGTGACTTTGGTTTTGTTGGTGAAGGAGAATGTGACCACATTTGGGTGGAAGACTTGGAGTGGATACTGTGACAGCCATTCTTACCCTTCTTTAGACCTGGTATGTGTGCCTAGGAAGCAAGCTGTCAATCATATGTAGACTTGCCCAGGACATCCATGACTTCTGCTTCTTCTGCCATTATAATCTCCATTACACCCTTGTCATTCAGTGGACTAGTGGCATATGTTGCAAAGTCACACTAGAGAGAAGCCACAGAGACTCAAAGACGAGCGACAACATACAAATATGACTGAAAGATTTGAGGCACAGTGGAGTCCTAGAGAGGAAGGTGTAGCTCAAACTGGCCAAACACCAATCATGTTTGAAATATGATTAAAATTGAGTAGCTGAGCAGAGAGCCACAGTCAAAGTCAAAAATTCCCAAGCTTGTTTCTTTCACACCATGTCCGATCTACAACAATCCTTTTGTTCATATTTGTTCTGCTTGAGTACAGTTGCCAACAACTGCTTTTGTCATTTGTTGTTTGTGGCACTGGTTTGGTTTTGTTTCCTACTTTCTTGATATATTATGCACTTACTAGTCCACACTGTCAGTTAGGTACTTGGAAGACTGACATTTTAAAAATCACTGTCTTAAGTGTTTGGGAGTATGGGGGAGCAAGCCATTTATTCTTCTAAAAATTAAAGAGGGACTCAATGGTGCAGTATTTGGGCTGGATACTAGAAATTCACACTGGGAATCCAAAGTGTCTATGAAGTCATTTTAAATGAAGAATAATGCCATGATATGTTACAAATAACATATTCTGTGAAAATGATTTGAGTTTCACAAACAAAACCAAGATTTTTCAACAGTTCTTTTGCAAGTTTCTTTGATATTTGCCTTGAATAAAAGATGGCTTGATTCTCTTATCTGCTTCTGCATGCAGTCCTCTTGTTGAAAGATAGGAAAATCCATCTTTATATGGATATACTGCAAATACATTAGCTGTTTTCTGTTGGGAATAACACAATATCTCAGACTGGGAAGAATTATTAAGAAAGTGATTTATTTGAATACATGGCTAGCCAGAAGAATCTAAGGTGGCCTATGATATCACATGGTAAGAAACAGACAATACTCCCGTGTGTGTGTGTGTGTGTGTGTGTGTGTGTGTGTGTGTGTTCTGGTCTCATTTCCTTTTCTTATAAACCTACCAGGATTCAGTCATGGGGGGTTCACTGTGATGATCTTATTTAATCTTAATTCATGAAAATTCTACCCTTTACTCCGATGAAGATTACGTTTCAGCCCATTCCTTGTGGGGCACAGTTCAATCATAGCCAAACTAAAGCATGGAGTGAAGACTATTTCAATGAATTGGACAAATGCCATTTTCTTAAAAGCCACTTGCTACTCAGAATCTGAAGCCATCACGTAGCTGAGCTTTTTGTACTTTGTTACATTAAAGCACACTGGTTTCCACACCCCATAAGCCATTAACTTATGTGTGATTTTTAAACATTGTCTGTTCGTATTTAGAAAAAAATTGGTTCACCAAATCATTGACAAATGTATTGACAGTAATAATATTTATAATACATAAAATTTTAAATTGCATGCATCATTGTTACTACAATTCCAGCAGCGAAGTCCTTAAGTGTTGCAAAGCTGTTAAGTGCACACTTAGTAGGAACGGGCTTCCCCAAACAGTAATTTTGTTTGAAAGTCTAAATTTTTATCATCAACCACAGATACTTTCAAACTGTTTATATAAGATGACAAGCTCACTTCATTCATTTTGAAAAATAACCTCCAAATATCGAAGACTGAATTTCTGTACATTGCTTGAAAGTAGTTATTTCAAATGGGATAACCCTGTCTAGTAGTGCTTATAGCTCACAGCTTAACATACTCAGCAACCCCTGCACTTGGGCCCACAGAAACACAGCTCATTCACTCTTGCCTTTGCATCGTGTAGAGTGTTAAGATGGTCTTATGGCTTGCTCTCCTGTCTATATCTCTCTTGGTGCCAAGTTTAGTCCCTGCTATAAGAAATTAATTCTTGAGCATACTACTTCATCATGGGTTTTTTCATTAATTTCTGGCTTGCCCACCCACATTACAGAGTCCTTCACACTCCTTCGTTCCCAGCACCTTCGTTCCCAGTATTTTGCCCAAGTGGTTGGATAGTAGTCCACAGTTGTCAAGTGAATGCTGGGTGGATGAAATTAACAAGAGCCTCTCTTATATTCCAAGTCAAGTGTTATCCTTTGGAGCTTACTTTGATAAGGTGGTTATTAAGACAAGAACATTACCTAAAACAATCAGCATATCAGTGGCTTATGTTTATGTAAAACAGTAAGTTTATGCATAAGTGTATTTCATCAATAATACATTACAACTCATAGTCTCTAACAATGGGTGCTGCCTCTAGAGACCAACAGCCATCTATGGAGAGCTGAAATCCAGCATATCTTTGATTGTAAAATGGGATTATCTCCTTGAAGCATGCAACCCCTATTGAGTACAATGATTTACTTAATCTTTCTGAATTCCTATAGAGGTGCCTGTGGGAGTGCAATCAGAACAAGGCTCTAACACAATCAATGGTTTGCTGCAGTATATTTGTAAAATGTAACAAGAATATTTATTAAAACGTGCAGCCATACATCTTCCCAAGTTTGATGTCTAGAATACTATACTTCATAATTAGAAGTTACAGTCTGCATTGAGCACGTTTAAACCTGGCGTCATTTCTCAAGTGTTTATGTATCTGAACAGTTGACTTCTTTTGTGTGCAAACATCTATGAGTAATAAAATGATACTTGATCATCGGGAAATACCCAGCTGCAGAAACACAGCAAGTATGTCTCTATTTCTCAGCTCAGCCAAACCCCTTAGTACCATCCCCCTGAGCAAGCACCCTCCAGCTGGTGGAAAGTCATTAGATGTCTCGACAGGAAAGGAAAAGGCTGTGGAGTAGAGCTTACAGTAAAGAATTTATCTGTAATTTAACTTGAATTCCAGAGTTTTCATATAGTAAATAGACTTACTATACAGGGTACTGTTTCTATTGAGTATATCTAATTTTTCTTATATTTATTTATTATAGGTGGAAGCATATATGTGGTACAGGCGGAGGACTTGTAGAAGTTAGTTCTCTCCTCTTACCATGAGGATTTCGGGGATTGAACTCAGGTTGTCAGACATGACAGCAAGTGCCTTACCTACCCAGCCATGTGAAGCTTTTAGTAACCTAATTTTTCAACTATTGTTGAAATGGCTCCAGTGATAATCAGCTCTGCCATTCTTTATTTTACGTAACTTTCTCCTTCCCACTATGCTGGAACTTTTAGGCTTCACTGTTCTTAAACTCTGTACACCCTGTGCCTAAAGAGGTGGTGGCCAACAATAGCACTCTGGTTTGAGTTAATGTTGTTCTTCCCAGCTCCTGAGGTCACACAGAGGGGCACACGCTGCTGAGTTTCCTTAAGTCTGCCTTTGAATGCCAGGTTCAGGAACAAAGCTATGAACCATCTCTTGCTACATTGAAGTTGACAGTGTCTGCAGAGTCATGGAGCTAAATGGTGTTTTAGAAAGTGAGTTTGTACTGCCTGCTTAGTTCTGCCTCGTTCCAGGTTACCAGCTGCCCCAGTTTCCATGGGACCACTCCGACAGCAAGACATAGAGTCTAAGGCCTCTTTTAATGCTGTCCAATTTTCCTGATATGGGTACAAAATCCCAGATCTTGCCACGTGGAAGTGAACGTGGAACCATTGAGATTTTCAAGAATTAAGAAAGAATCAGACACAACCAGTGTTCGTTGATCTTCAAAGAAGAGAAACTCTAGAACATTTCTCTCTCTGAGCCAGGTTTTTTGTTTTTCTTTTTGTTTTTTTGTTTTTTTGTCCCACAGTGGCCAATACAAAACCTCAAACCCACTTGGCACTTGGTTCTGTTTTGTTAGAAACTTTTGGTGTTCTTGTGCCAGTGGTTGCCCTAGATGTTCATCCTGAGCTTTCAGCATGACTGTTCTTGCAGTTGCAAATGGCTGCACTAGTTCCAAACCAAGAGGGTCACTGAGGGTTCTGCTTATATAGTGTGGTTTCTGGAAGGAATTCATTAGATTGCACAAGAGAGCACAGCACAGGGAACTCTGCTGACCCAGGCAATTTTTACAAGGTTAAATCAGCCATAAATCCAGTCTGGGCCCTGACAGTTCCTCTAAGAGTGGATAGAACTTTAACTTCTTATGCATTGAGATATGCAACCCCCACTTTCTAAAAGTGGATCTGGGCAAATCCTACATCAGGAAAAGTTGAGCATGAATGCCCAGCCCTTGTGGCCATTTTGTAGAGAAAAGAGTTAAGAGCCACAAGCTTTCTCTTATACCTGACCTTGGCCTACACAGCCTGTTAGAACTAATATTACAAATGAGGACTATGAAAAGGGAGTGATAATAGCCTCCAACGAAACGACTTACTTTTCTTTTCTAGAAAATGAAAATTATATACTATTGGAGTTTCGTTGATGATTTTGGAGATCATATAGTTTTAATTTGTTGCTTCCAAATTGTCATTCCTTCTCTATCCTTAAAGATAGGAGGTATCCTCATTTGGAGGCTTGTGCAGGTATCACCTCAGACTTCTGTTAAATGTATTATTTGATGACCTACAAGAAATATTGGGGTTCTGTTGTCTTGGTTCTGCCATTATCCTTAATTTAGTTTTTAGACCAACTTAATCTTGTAGTTGGGTTAAAGTTCTTTAGAAAAAAATTAACACATACATATTTGGTTAGCATATATATAAATCCCTGGGCTGAGTATGGTCAGTACATTGTGTGAGTAAAGGTTGCCATGCCTTCTGTGGATCTTGAGGATATAGGAGAAGATTCTTATTTGGTTTGCACATCTGTGCTTATCAGTGTGCAGATACTGAAGATTTTATTTAGCCTTTGGTGGTTTGTAGCAGAGCTGATAGAGAACAGAAATGGGAAAAAGCATCCTGTGTCTCTACGGAGCCTTCTATGCCAGGGAACAAGCAGGCTGTGTTTTCCTATATCCTGTGCTGATTTTCCCCACCTGAAACCTTGGCTTGGATTTTTCCCTGCAGTAAATGGGAAACCTTGCACACGCAGGCCAGGTGAGCTACTGTTGACATGTTTTCAGAATGCAACAGTGCCTTGCCAGGAAGTAATGACCATTTAGTAAAACAATTGAAAACAAGCGGTTACGGGTTTTATTTTTCTGTAGACTCTGTACCGCTTACCTGCAGTTTCTCAGTGTGTGGGGTGGGGGAATCTGAGTTGGTTGTGGTATATTACATGGTAATTGCCACAGAAGCAAGTTTGGGGGTCCTACAGTAATTTAACAAACAGATAAAACCATCAAGACATACTATGGCAACACTGTTTTCTACTTGACTCTCACTCATCCAAAGCATATCCCTCATCTTGACATTTATGTGTTAAAAAGAAAAATACAGCCCATGCTTGAGGTATGTGCTGCTCATATAAGAAGTCAGAGCCCAGGTGCCTGCTGTTATCTTACAGACTGTTTTTGCAGTGCCTGCTCCTGGCCTATTAACCACCACTGGGGAGGAAATGAGAGAGCCATTTTTCTTTTCTAAATTGCACGGCAAGCAAGCCCATGATGTCACTCTCCTTGAACAAATAACAGTGAAGAAATGTTTTATTGGATTTTTTGAGATAAATACAAAGTGTTGTATAGGTTAAGAAATGTTGCAAAGGGAAAGAAGACAAAAGAATGTAGAACCGCCCAAGTGTTTGTCCATACGACAAATGTCACTGGGTTCTGCCCTGGGTGTGCTGCTTTGTTGATACAGGCACAGGGCATATTCTCAGTGGGCAGCAGCCAAGGCAGAGACAGCCCAGACACAAGCTCATGAATGATTCAAGACACCACCCTGGTGGCCACTGGAGCACATGCTCTCCTGTAGATTTGAAATGGATGTTTAGTTCATTTGCCTTGGCTGTTCTAGAAAGAGGAGCTCAACTAGGCTGCCTGGGAAATACACCTGGGAGCCTTGACCATTACCAGTGTCCTCCCCCACCCCTAACTCCAACCATCCCTAGACACTCTCCTCCCCGTGTGCTTGTACCTCCTAGTCAGATGTAGGTCTTCAAGCTCCTGGGTGTTCTGATACACAAGAGGGGGAGGTTTTGCTCTGAAAAGTGCACCTTTGAGAGGACCCTGATACCTGCTCAGCCCCAAACCTCAAAACACTGCCCTCTGTGTTCAAGGGAAGGTGTTGTCTTACCTCCCAGCTGAAGCAGAGAAGACTGCTGGAGACTGAAGCCAGAGATATAATGTTCTTCATTTGTGGCATATCTTTTTCTGTCTGTGAGATAAATACCACAAAAGTGCTGAAAAGTCTGACAAAAACCACTCATGTTGCTGGTTCACATCAGCATTGGCTCTGCAGCCTGTCCAGCCAGCCAGACTTAATGCTTTTGTTATGATTAGACCCCGTTTCTTCCCCCCAGGAGAATAGGATGTCACAGTTTTGACCTCTGTGGGTTTTATATTAAATTAGTCCTCAGCCAGAAAGTTCAGAACTGGGTCTGAGGTTCCCAGACTCTTCTGGACAGCCGTCAAGAGCATTCAGAAGAGGAGCATGTCAAAACCAAAGCATCTCTCATATGAATTCTGATACTTGAAAAGGAAAGGATGCATCCAGTCCTGTCTGGAGGAGACAGAAGGGAGTGCTGCTTACTGTGCCCTGATAAGAAAGACAGTGAGTTATACATCCTGCCAAAGTGGGCCTCACGGTAGATGAGAAGGGAGCATCTTGAACAGCATTGAGGAAACATTTTATTCAAACCTGACTAAGATTTAAGTTTTTAAGACAGGTATTATGACTTATGGTTTGACTGTCTTATTGTCCTGAGTCCCATTAGTATTCCAGGCATTGTGTCAGGGGCTGGATGCAAGGAAGAAAGTTCATCTTAACAGTCTGGAGTGAACAGTGCAGAAAACAGATGGGAAGCAAAATATTACACAGGAGTTTCAAAAGTGACGTATCCAGATATGGGAGACTTTTCCATTACATTAGCCTGTCCTTCCCATGTGGCAACGGAGTGTGCAGGGTCACTGAGCACCCCAGTGCACATACTGCACATCGTGAACCTGATATGAATGTTGGCAACCTCAGTATCAGAGAAGGTAGTGTGTGTGTAGATATTTCACAATATGGAATGGAGCACTTCCCATGTGGAGCTGTCATTGGTGGTAGACCAGATGCCTCTGCTGATTCTTCTCTACATTTTTAACAAGTATGTCCTCACTTATAGAGGGAGATCATACGGTAAAAGAAGCAAAAGATACTCACATGGTTCTGAACACTTCACTTCTGATGCCACGTGCCCATGGTTTTCTCCCATGTACAAAGCATTCTCCAGGAGACATCCCAAGAGTGTCCAATAATTTGATAGCATCTATTTAAAAGTAGCAATTCTGATGCTATATTCCTATTGTTGGAGTCAGATCATATAGGTTTGTGATCAGTAGTTCCACAACCCCTATTCCCCCCACCCCAGAGACCAATTGTGCATCTCTGATTGTGACTACATGCATTTCTCCCACCAACTATCAAGGTTCCTATGTACAAATGGCTTGCTACAGTGATTTGCAGAATTCAGGGAAGGACTTCATTATGCTTTACTATTTATTACAAAGGATATTACAAATGATTCAGATGCCAGATGCACCCAGTGCATAATAGGACCAGATACATGAGGAGGGACACAGAGCTTCCAGCCTCTCTCTCAACAACAACAAATTTCTTTTTTTATTTTTTAAAAGAAAATGCATTTCTAATTTTTTTATTAGGATTTGGACTCTCAAGTGTGGTGTCTGGGTTGCTCTGTTTTGGCTCAGCTGCAGTCTTTATCTGCTTGACAAGCAATGGGAACTGAAAAGTAGTAAGAATCACTACCTCCAAGATAAAGGAAGAGATAACCTACAGTCCATACAAGAATGGCTTACAGACGACATAGCTGAATCCACAAGGATTCAGCCTAGCATGGGTCTGTAAGGCTGCCCTAACTTAGCTAATATGGATATATCCTGTTTGCCTGTATCCTTAAGACCCATTACTCACCAGTGAGTAAAGAGAAGCAGACTATAGATGCTCCCTGCCCTGACCACTCCATTTGTGGCCCTTCCCATGTGATGGCCCAGCGTAGTTAGAAGACTACCATCAGTCATCCTGGCTTCCAATCTGTCCCTCAGCTTCTGTTGTTCCCAAGGAGCAGAATGGACATATCTCTGTGCCATGCCTCTTAATGTTCCGCAGCTCTTTCCCTGGGAGTGGGCGATAATGATGAGGGAAGTAGCGAAAAAGCCATCATCATAAAGAGAGGGGAGCACACAGGATTAAGATCATGGATACAGCCTCACCTGCCGAGCTTCGGATGTCTTTCAGCATCATCTCTGCAAGAGAGATAATGTGAAACGAGTTTATAAGTGAAGAACTGTAGATATCACAAAAACAGCCAGACTATAGAGGTCACCTGTAGGTACTACATGGCTGCAACATTGAGCCAGGTTGCCACTGTTAAATCACAGGTCTGGGCACTAGCTCTGTGTTCTTAGGCTGGTTGTCTGAACCTTTCTGGTTTATATTTCCTCGTTTGTTGGGTAGATTAATTAGATCTCCTGATTTGTAACAGATAGAAGAAAATTTGGAATTCTGTCTTGGGCAAATGCAGTCACCGTTGGCATAAAAAAAAAAAAAAAGTTCCCTCTAACTATTTATAAGTTAGAAATATACTAACTTTATGGCATGTTAGTTCCATGTAGCCCCTGACACACACCAGAGAAAGAAAGAAAGAAAGAAAGAAAGAAAGAAAGAAAGAAAGATTTTATAAACTATATAAATACAGCTAAATTATATCAGACTGGATTTTAATGGATGTACTTTTATAAAATTGACTTGTTCATTCCTGCATATAGTCAATGAAAATTTGATTTCTAGCTCTTTGAAACTTCAATGGAATTAGTTTACTTGCATTTAAGTGGAGCTGAAATGCTGACAAACATTTTATTCTTAGGACCTGAAGTCCTCTTTATGATGACTGCTGAGTAGTCTTGATCTCTCTATCAGAGCTGTCTTCTCTCCTGTAGTGTGTGAGCTCACCTCGCTGCCATAGACAGAGGCACTGTCAAAAAGCACAAAACCCTGGAGCCTTGCTGCTGATCACTGGCCTCACTGTTAGATGAGAATTAAATGTTCTCCGTGTCTCTGCATATCCCTCAGATCATCAATATTGCAATCCTGGGGCCAAATACAATTCTAAATGGCAGTGAGCAGCATTATAGAGCACACAGTCTAGAGGCTTATGCTAGGAACATCTTCCAGGTTTGCTGTCCTGAATCCTTTAGTGCAATGTTGGCACAATGGTTCAGGCTGCTTCCCCACAGACCTTCAAGTCAGTGTGAGTGTCATGGGGCATCTGCTCACTGCTCCAGAATATTTTTTTAAAAAAATGATTTTAAAGAAAGAAATAATTCATCAAACCTTGCTAAGTATTCTTTGGTTACTCCAAGGGCTCAATGCCAAACTTTTCAGTGAAGAGCAGACCCCTGGGCAGGTGGAGCATTCAGGCCGTAGTACATAGAAATCTCTTCCTATGGAGAAAGATGTGGTCCATCCCCAGATGGGAGTCTGGGTTCTGAGCATCCTCTTCAGCCAGTTCTTATAACTGAAGGTAAAAATCTACATGGGACTCAATTTCCAGAACCATGCCAGGTTTACAAGCAGACATCCTACGGTGGAACCATTTTATAGAATAATAGCTTACAGATGGGGAGGAGGTCCTTCTTCCTCCTCCTTCTCGTCTTCCTCATCTTCCTCCTCTTCTTGTTATCCAGTAGCTTGATTTTTCTTTTCTCTCTTTAAAATGTTGCATCACCTCTTTTACATAACTCCTTGGGAAACTAGAAAGATAAGTTAAGTGGTGCCCAGGCTCTGAGGCCAGGATTTCACAGTTCACCTTTTTCCGTACCTAGAAGGAAATGGAATTAGACTCCAAATTCTATTAAGAATCCAAAGAGACAAGCAAGGCTTCTTCCAGGTTAGGCTGGATAGCCAAATTGATTCAAGCGTATCTAAATTACTCTTCCTAGGGAAATGTTATCATTTGGAAGGCTAGTTGTATGTCCTTTATGCTAGCCTACATTCTGAAAACTACACTCTCATTGTCCGGCTCTTACTGGTTTTGAGTTTCTCAGTCTTTTTGCTCAGTTTACTTTCTTTGTTCTTATAAACAGAAGTTTGCAATTTTAACTCCTAAGTGTTATTCTGAGGGGGAGACTGGATGGTTGCTGCCTAAGTGTGGTAGTCTCCTAGCTAGCAGGAAGCCATATTGCCTAGCCTGGTTCCAAGGTTCAATGTGTTCCCACAAAATATGCTGTAGTCATCTTGGATTTTCTCATGGCTATGACAAATTACTTGACCAAGGCAACTTAAGGAAGGGTAGATGGGTTACTTTGGCTCTTGGTTTGAGGGCCTGATCTGGTCATGGCAGTGGGAGCAGCTCTGACTGTAGCAGCAGGCACACTAAGCAACAGATGGCAGTGAGTCTAGAGTCAGCAAGCAGAGAGCGATGATTTTTCCACTCTCTTCTGCTTTTCATTCAGTGTCTCCCTTAGCTCATGAGATGACGACACCACACTCAGAGTGTGTCTTCCCTTCTCAGTTCAACCCTACCAGAAATACCCAGGAATGTATCTCCCATGTGGTTCAAATTCCAGTTCAGTTGACACTGAAGATTAGCCATCACACCTGCCTTATGAAAAGATAGGGCAGTGTGTGCCCTCCCAGATCAGTTTCCATCTAGTATCACTTGAGTGTGTGTAATTGTAACTAGTGGTGCTGTTGATATCCATTGCTTAGTAATTAATGTGCTTTCTTCCACTCCCACTTGAGATGTGTTATTAACTTCTCAGATCTGTCCTGCTGCTCCCGGTTTAGTCTGTACACAGTGGGAAGAAATCTTGTTTCTTACCAAAAATTGCAGAGCAATTTGATCCAGTCTCTTCTGTTGAAATGCTGAGTTAATTATATTTAACCACGGACAGTGGTGAAGTTGCAATAACAGCATTTTTTAATCAGTAGAAAATGTTTAGCTCGTGTAGGGTGGGGGAGGTGGGAATCCAGATTGGTTCGGGGGACTGGGAGACCAAATCCACACAAAAAACGTTAACTGTGTGATTAAGCATAAGCTTTCTAATGGAGTTATTATGGGATACTAAAGAGGCCTTTATTGCATGAACTTGGAGCTAGAATATAAATGTGCTTGCAGGTCTATTAAAGAGGAGATAAAAGGTTCTCTCTCTCATCTTTTCTGCCTATATCTCTCCTTTGATGCATATATACATTATTTTTCAGAAATAACTGCAAGACTGGAAAGTCCACAGTCAGAATGACCTAGTTGATACCAACTTTGCATCCAAACTAAAACCTGGAGACAGTTGTCTTCATGGTTTAATGGGCAACTACGTAGACTTGTTTGCCCGTGTTACGATGTTAACAGATCATTTCAACTTGCCTTTATTAGTAGAACAATTAAGATTAAACTCTCTCTGGTGTAAAATCAAAATGCAGATAGGCTCTACATTATTAATGCAGAGAGCAAAGGCTTTTGGTTTTGTTTTGTTTTGATTTTTGGTTGGGGAAAAGCTGGAGTGTGCTCCTAAGCATCTTCCTATGTCTGGGGTTATACTACATCTTACCCTCTGTCCATGCAGTACCTCCGAATGTGCTAGAATGTTGAAGACCCCTCTGGGAACAGGTAAAACATGTTTTCCTTTGTCATAAGTTCCCTGGTTTTCATGTGGGCTCAGGCCTGTGAGATGACAGAAATCCCATGAAGATGTGGATCTTGATCAGTATACAGTGTTCCTGCAGCAGGAGATAATGGTGTTTTTGTTTGTTTGTTTATTGTAACTGAGACTTTCTTGAGTTAGCAAGGTAGGGTGCTAGACATTTGACAGTTGCCAAAGCCACCCAGAGCCAGCTGCTTCCAAGTTTCTTGTGTCATGCTC
The DNA here is from genome assembly GCA_019843965.1 of Rhynchomys soricoides. Taxonomy (NCBI): domain Eukaryota; kingdom Metazoa; phylum Chordata; class Mammalia; order Rodentia; family Muridae; genus Rhynchomys; species Rhynchomys soricoides. The sequence goes on from JADRCH010000050.1 coordinate 11,835,256, forward strand.
AAGGAAAATAAGGAAATGTCAACAAAGAGTGAGCAGAACTCCCAAGGGCCGGAGGAGCTCTAAGAGAGTAAATACCTCCATGTTTCCAAGCCTGGTGAATGTTCCCAGATCTTATGGCAGAAACTGGATGGGTTTGGAGCTGATCAATATTAGGGTTGCCCCTTTTTGGTGGTGGTTTTGTTTTGTTTTGTGGTTTGTGTGTATGAGTGTGAGTGTGTGTTTGAGAGTATGAGTCTGTGTGTTTATGTGTGTGAGAAGGAGTGTGTGTGTGTGTGTGTGTTGCCAACTGGTTGAGTAAGAAGTCCACATAGCTTAGCTTTATCCATGCTCCATCACCCCAACCACTGAGCTGATCCAGTCAGGGTAAAGATCACCTGTGACTAGGTATGGATCCACAAAACACCCTGACCTTACTGCCTAAGGGAAGTCAGCTCTTCTTGTTTTGGGGGAGAGAGGTTTTCCACTACCTTGCTTCATGAGTTGGCTCATTTGAATGACTGTTTCCCCCAAGAGGTGTGAAATAATGTCTAGAACATTCTTCCAGTTTCCATATGTCTTCACTTTTGGGTACCTCAGTCTCTTCACTTCTTTTGTGGATCGAAAGCTGTTTTTTCTAGCAAATTTTGTTTCCACTTCCCTAGTGCTAGCTTATACAGAACTCTTAATATCCTGAAGCTGGGGACAGGGACAGATTTTAGCACTTTGTGTTGATGGAAAAGAAAGCTATGATCAGAAAGCCATGTGCAGGATTCCATGGCAACTGGAAAAGAACACACCAGATCCTATCCCAGGTCCACAGGCCCCAAACCTCAGCCTCATCCCAGTGAAGCCTATAGTAGGGCATTCTTTCTGCCCATCACTTTCTCCCTGCTGCTCAATTTCTGCCCATTCTGAAGTCACGGTTGCTGTTTTGTTTTTTGTTTGAGTTTTTTTTTGTTTTGTTTTGTTTTGTTTTTATAGTTGAATATATAGTTGCTCCCTAAAAGGCTCTGATGTTCAAGGTTCCCAGCTAGTGGTACTGTTGAGAGGTGACCAGATCATGAGCCAACAAACCTCATTAGAGAGATGAGCCCAGCAAGACAAGCTCATCGCTGAATGGGCTGTGATGAGGCAGGACCCAGGTGGAGGATGTGTGTCATTGAGAACATGACTTAGAAGAGTATACTTTGTCCTCACACCCTCCCAGTCTCTCCCTTCCTTCCTTACTCTCTCCCTTCCACCACCGCATCCTGTCATGGCTCTGCTCCACAGTACCCTCCCTGCCATAACACTGTAACACATCACAGAGGCCCAAGCAGCCATGGATCTGAAACTAGGAGCCAAAAATTAGTTCCCTCCTTACATTGTCTGCTGTAGATATTTTGCCACAGCAATGGGGAGTTGGTTAACACTTGTCCTTTGTTCACACCCATCCTTCCTGGCTTCCTGTAAAAGAAATGTTAGCACAAGTTCCAAAGCATGGGAGCATTGGGACACTGGGCCAGAGTTAAAATGATACAAAAAATATTATCCTGGGCTCTATTAGAAAACGTATCCGTAGATCAAAATAAGATGAGGATCATTTTGAGAAATTAGTCAAAGGAAGGGAAGGCAAAGAAAAGAAAGATGGTAAGGGAAATGGGCTGTGATTTTGCTTTGTCATTGTATTCTATCTTTGGACTGATTCTCCAGGTTTTATTTTTATGCCTCCATGGCCTTTGTTTAAAAAATAGAAAGACTAAGATAATGAAGGCTGAAAAAGATGGCATTTTTCTTCCATGCTACATGGAATAGACATTAGAAGTCATGAATCAGAGCTCTCTTGTGTGGAAACAAAAACATCATTCAGCTTGCCTCCAACCCTACTAGCTGCTGATTGCATGGTCAGATCCATTAATGAAGTAAAACAAGATGTATGTAATCTGGGGTGATGTTGGTGTCGCAGTACGTTTGTGTTTAGAAAACGTGCAATTGTATAGTTAAAATACAGAGACTTGATTCCAGATGCCAGGCTTTCCCTAGAAAGTACAGGGTTCAGGAGAAGACGGAGTAGGGCCAACGGGGGGTGACATAATGAGATGTGCCATTCACCTGTAACATATGTTGTTTTCCCTGTTAAATAATACTCACTGCAGACCTGTTAAGGAAGGTCGATGATGTTGCTGCTGCAGAGAAGAAAACGTATTCAGGAAGTTAACAGCTTTTCCCCAGAGCACACAGCTGTTAAGTAGCAATGCCTGAGTTGGAAGTTGTGTATCTAGTCTACCTCATCTTCCATCGGGTTACTTCTCAGATGGGAATTTGAAGAGGGACCTGACCAAGAACTCATCATGAAAAGAATGTCTGAGTCTCCTGGATATTGCTCTCCTAGAGTTCGTGGTGAGCTAGATTTTCTGATCATACATGATCCAACTAATCTAAATCTTCCTTCTACATGTGATGGGTTGAGTAGTATCCTCCCATCAGGCAAATGGTGAAACCCTAATCCCTTGCACTTCTAAATGTGACTTTATTTACTAATTACTCATTGTTAGTATAATTAGTTAAGATGCACTCCTACAGCAGTAAGGTAGCTCATGATCCAACATGACCAGTGTCCTTCCTTATATGGAGACAAACAGGCAAAAACACACACCTGCATGTGTGTGTGTACGTGCATGTCACAATTCATCAAGCCTGAGATCTACTGGAAATTACAAGAGAGGCCTAGATCTGACCTCTCCCTAGTGCCTTGGAAGGAAGCATAATGCTTCCTGCTGACAACTTGGTCTCTGACTTCTGAATTCCAAATCAATGAAGAAAGAAAGTCACTCAGTTTATGATAGTGTGACTCAGTAGTCCTAGCAAGCAAGCTGTGTCCACATACAGATATCATAGTTCATGTTTACTCTAGTTTAAGTCTCTAGTTAGTCTCATCCTCTTCTGGACAGGCTGGGTCTTCATGTAATCATGATCGAGGCTAGGCACTGCCTCAGAGCCACCTTGCTTCATTTGATACATGAGCCCCAACTCTCTGAATTCCAAGTAAATGCCCTCGCCTGTCCTCCCAGTAAGCCTCTCTTCCAGCAACCACATGCTTAATGTGTCTCAGGGTTAGTGCCTCCCATGCCACAAAAGGTTCTGTATGTGCTCCTTGGCTGCATGTGAGGATGTTACAGCTCTCGGATGGATCTTGGTGTGTCCTTTTGTCTGGGTCTTTTATTTGTCGTTCATTGTTTATTCACAGATTTTAGAAGATAGCACATTTTGTTTAATGATGTTGGAGACAGACTGGCATTCCAGCTCTTACAGTCTGTGGGAGAGGATTTGATAGCAAAAATTATGTGGAGTCTAAATTGTGTTTGGTGAGGGAAGTAGAAATGAATGAAGCAGTTTCACCACGAGAAGTAGGTATTTTGTCTTGGATCTTGGAATTTTTTTTTCTTAGGAAGTGTTCGAAGTGCTGCATTGTCTATTTCATTTGCCTTTTACAAGTCTGACATTATAAAAAGACAATTTGTATCTGTATTTGCAAATTTGAGGGTGGCAGCTGTGTTTTGAAGGTTTAATCTGGAACTAGCTGAACTGCAGATGATACGGAGTCGTTTACCCCGTGATGTTGTCAGGTTCCACTTATCAAAAATACTGCATGTGGAAAAAAAAAAAGTGGAGAAGACTGGAGAGGTGGCCCAGTGGTTAAGCACTTGCTGCTTTAGGAGAACATTACAGTTCAGCTCCCAGGGACCCCATCAGGAAGCCCACGAGCACCTGTGACTCCGTCTCCAGAGGCTCAGACTCCCGGTCCTCACTTCCATGGGTACTCACACTCATGAGGATAAATATGTGTGCACGCACATGCTCCAGTGCCTGTGTTTGCATGTGTGTGCATGTGTGTGCGTGTTCCGGCCACTATATCGGGAGTTTGTTCCAGCCACTATATCGGGAGTTTTAGAATTTTAGGCAGTAAGAGTGTTACTGCGGTGTGACCCTGGGAGCCCTCCCTTCCTTGCCCACACATGACCGCCATAGAGGAACTGAGCCTTCTCTGCTCCTACTGCATTAGCTCTGTTTTTGATTAGTTGTTGGGGGTGGGCTCCTGAAACCAGACCGCTTTTTGTCTCCCTTGTCTGTCAAAATGTGGCTGATTTAATTTGAATGAAATTTTAATTAGAAAACTTCTGCCAAGATGCAGCCCTGATTTGAATATTTATAGATACGTTAAGAATCTCCACATACCTGGGGTCTAATTTGAATTGCTTCACTGGACTTCTGCCTTGATAGCTCATGAAGAAGGAATCTGTGTGATTGGGTGGATTACCCATGCACAGTGGGCTGGAATAGGAACCAGCCGGGGACGTGGCTGCATGCTTGATCTCCAATGTTTTAATAGCACTGTTTGTCCAGATACATTTGTCAAGCTTGTGAGCATTTAGCTGTGGGGGTGGGAAAATATATGACCAACATTAGCAGGGTACCTGGAACATGCAGCTTATAGAAACAGCAGGGTATGTTACAAAAGCTGTGGGGTGAGGGAGGCCAGCTCTGTCCAGGCTCATTCTCTTCTAGCTGCAGGCTTGTGTTCTTGGATTTAATCTTCAATGCCTTGTCTCAGAGTAGGGAGACCTCACTGGCCCAGGGGGGACATCAGTGTACCAACCTGCCCTGGGTAGTGAGCTGCTACGGGCCATGGTAGAGTTGCACAGTGAGAGGAGAGAGATCTTTCTCTACCCTTTTGTTGTTTTTGACTAATTACATGCCCATTCCCACTTTCCCAAATTATTCTTTTGTGTTTGACATTTACAAACAAAATGTCTGCAGCCCTTACCTTTGTCATAATAGACTTAGGGTGAATGTGTGCACCCTGTGCAAAAAATGATGTTTTTAACTAGACAATGCACTGTTATTAAGGTCAGCTCTTATCTGGGAGATTCAAAAGGGGAAATCCTATATGTATATGAGTGTAAATGCATCTTCCCCTCTGAAGATGTGCTGGCAATCTGGAGGCAATGAGGAGAACCTGGCTAGGATTCAGCATCCCTGCAGAGACCCTGTTAGACACACAGCCCCTTGGCACCTCCAGTCCAAGGGCTGATCCTTAGCACATGCTGACAGTTCTCTCAGAGATAAGACTCTATTTCCCCATCAAACGCCAGGAATTTCTAAGCAGTCACAGTTTTGCTCAGTCTGAGTGCAAGGAAATTGAGCAGAAAGGTTTTTGTGCGTGTTACAAAAGAAATTGGGGAGGCTTTGGTGAAAAAAATTTTTTTTTAACTCTGCAGTAGTGATTTGTTTAATTTATGATGTCAACGGATGCAGCTGTGGCTCCTGGAATGGGGGTATCCGTGTGCACAGAAGATGGTCATGTGACCTGTCTTCCAGCTTCTCCTGTAGTGGGGGCACAGGGTGTTCCCTATCTACCTCCTTCAACCTCTCACTGCTGGAACAAATTTTAATATCTTTTGAGTATCTGAAATGTGATATATATATCATATTACATATTATAATTTGCATGCAGCTTAGAGAAGCCAGCCACTTTTCAAATTTCAAAGAAATAGTGAGGGATTTTGAAAAGATACAGTAGGGAAAGGACGTGAGGGTGGGGGATCACAGCGAGAAGCTGCTTCTGTGTGAACTACCCCCATGCTGGGAAACATCAAGTCCCATGCTTGTATTTTCCTCTTACTCCAAGCCTGCCAATAACTCCAGCACCACCCCCAGGGAATATAGAAGGTTATGTATGTGCAAAGTTTACACATTTGAGGGCCAAAAGGCTTCCTTTTTGCAATCCCTACAAAATAAAAGTCTTCCAAAGTACCTTGGCAGTAAAACTGCTGGGTGATGTCATGCTTGGGTGGGAGACTGGCATTTCTTCCACTGACTGAGCCTTTGAATACTAACTTTGATGTGCTGTATTAACCATCTGGAGACATTTTACAGTTGTTGTCAGAAGGTTGACTCGGGTCTCTAATGCAACACGAGAAGTTGATGGAAGCTTAATAGAGTTTACCAGCTGCACTGATTTGTGAATGACAGCCTCGTTGTAACCTTTGGCCCAAAGAGATGGCTGCTATGTATACTGTTTGAATTGAGGCTTCGGGGAGCAGAATGGGAGCCAGGCATTGTGTAACAATTTGGAAAGTGCTTAGATCATGTACCTCAACCCCAGCTTTTGCCCTACTGGTCATATGTATATTATTAATTTATGCACCATTTATTTACCATGTAAAAAGCTATTAGAATTCGGGATTTTGCACATCAGCCTCCATTTCTCAGACAAGTGTGCTGGCTGGTTTTATGTCAACTTGACACAAGCTAGGGTTATCTAGAAGGAGGGAACCTCAATTGAGAAAATGCCTCTATAAAATCCATCTGTATGGAATTGTCTTAATTAGTGACTTATGAAGAGGGCCCATCATATTGTGAATGGTGTGACCCTGGGCTGGCAGTCCTGGGTTCTATAGAAAGCAGGCTGAGCAACCCAATAAGCGGCATACCTCCATAGCCTCTGCATCAGCTGGTGCCTCCAGGTTTCTGCCTTGTTTGGGTTCCTGTCCTGACTTCCTTCAAGTATGAACAGTGCTGTGGAAGTGTAAGCCAAATAAACCCTTTCCTCCCTTGCTTTGGTCATGATGTTTCATCACAGCAATGCTAACACTAATTAGAACAAGAGGTGAGATGCATTTTGGTATACCACATGGGTATATCTGGTTCAAGATCTAGGCTTGGCTTTACATTCAAGAAAATTGCCCAAGTACACATTATTTCTACTGAGACTGTAATAATGCCTGGGGGGGTGGGGGGGAAGATGAAGTCTTAAGCTTTACTCTACCTTCATATAAAACAAAAGAGACATCATCTTTGTTTGCTTATTTTTATATCAACTGACACTGTATAAAAACATCAGCCACTGTGCTTCACATGTATCTACACACATGCTCATTGTCTTAGTCAGGGTATCTATTGCTGCACAAACATCATGACCAAGAAGTAAGTTGGGGAGGAAAGGGTTTATTCTGCTTATACTTCCAATTGCTGTTCATCATGAAAGGAAGTCAGGACTGGAACTCAAGCAGAGCAGGAAGCAGGAGCTGATGCAGAGGCCATGGAGGAATGCTGCTTACTGTCTTGCTTCTCCTGGCTTGCTCAGCTGGCTTTCTTATAGAGCCCAAGACTACCAGCCGACAGATGGTACCACCCACAAGGGGCCCTCCCCCCTTGATCACTAATTGAGAAAATGCCTTGCAGCTGGATCTCATGGAGGCATTTTCTCAACTGAAACCCTTTCTCTCTGATAGTTCCAGCTTGTGTCAAGTTGACACACAAAACCAGCCAGTATACTCATGTTCCTACATTTATAAACTAACACGTTAATGTCTGCATTTAAAAATGCACATATGAAAATGAATGAGGAGAAGGAAAGGAGGAAGAGGCAGAAATGACAAGGGATGCTATTTAGGATGACAGGAGGTGGTAAAGGAGTTGATGAGTGGATAGAAGAAGAAACAAGGAAAAGAGAGGATGACATAGGTGTGGGCAGTTGGTCAAACAGCCTTCAGGTGCTTGTGTTTTTGATCAAATGCAATATGCATTAGGAGAACCAGGTCTAATCAGCAGCAGCTCTGACAGCAAAAACACCAAGTTGAGAATTTAAAGATCAAAGTAGCTTTCTCTGGGTCCCTGTATCCCCTATGTGAAGTCACAGATAGAATCTAAGAATGGGTGGGGTTGATCTGAGCATGCACAGATCAAAAGCAAATATGGCCCCTAGAAAACCAATAACATTAGCAAGAATACTCATTAAAAGGAAAGCTGGATGGTGAGGTTGTTCCTGGTATTCTAAATTAAATTTAGCTTGGATTATGATGAAGATGTAGGAAAGGAAGTGGGCCCAAGGTTAAAATGTGTTCTAGAGCCCATCATAGTCGTTTTACCCACAGTTTACTGAAATTGGATGTGGATGTTCTATTTGATCACTGTCTGATGCTTGGACATCTGGTCTACCCCCCAGGTCACATTCCCACCCAACTTCTAATAGTATCCATTAGTCTGAGAAGGGTAAACACAAAGCACTATGTGATTTTCAAGAGAAGTATTATGGAGGTTTTCAAAGATTAAAAGTCTCCCTTTATTATATCTCAAGATACCTGCACACCTCCCCTACCATTTACTTTGGTTTGGTTTTTTGGTGAGGTTTTGGTTTAATGTTTATTTCATGTGTCTTTCCCTTCAGGGGTTATTGAGATGAGGCTGAATTTAGTTTAGCAAATTCTTTTTTTTTTTTTTTTTGATACTTTATTTACTTTTCAAATGTACATTTTTCCCTTTCCAGATCTCCCCTTTGGAATCCCCCTAAACCCTCCCTCTTCCCCCATTTCTATGAGGGTATTCGCCCACTCACCCACCCACCCACTTTCGTCTTCCCTCCTTGGCATTCCCCTATACTGAAACATCTAACACCCTCAGGCCCAAGGGCATCTCCTTCCCCTGATGGCTAACAAGACCCTCCTCTGCCACATATGTGGCCAGTACCATGGGTCCCTCCATGTGTATTCTTTGGTTGGTGATGCAGTCTCCAGGAGCATCAGGAAGTCAGGCCAGTTGACACTCTTGCTCCCTCCATGGGGCTGCAAACTCCCTTAGCTCCTTCAGTCCCTACTCCAACTTCTCCATCTGGGACCTCACACTCAGCCCAATGGTTGCTGTGAAGTGAATCTTGGGTATTCCTAACTTTTAGGCAAATAACCACTTATCGGTGAGTACATATCATGTTCATTCTTTTGTGACTGAATTACCTCGCTCAGGATGATATTTTTAAGTTCCATCCATTTGCCTGCGAATTTCATGAAGTCATTTATTTTTAATGGCTAAGTAGTATTCCATTGTGTAAATGTACCACATTTTCTGTATCCATTCCTCTGTGGAGGGACATCTGGGTTGTTTCCAGCTTCTGGCTATTATAAATATGGCTGCCATGAACATAGTGGAACATGTGTCTTTATTACATGTTGGAGCAGCTTCTGGGTATATGCCCAGGAGTGGAATAGCTGGGTACTCAGGTAGTGTTATGTTCATTTTTCTGAGTGTCCACCAAACTGATTTCCAGAGAGGTTGTATCAGCTTGCAATCCCACCAGCAATGGAGGAGTGTTCCTCTTTCTCCACATCCTCACCAGCATCTGCTGTCACCTGAGTTTTTGATCTTAACCATTCTGACTGGTGTGAGGTGGACTCTCAGGGTTGTTTTGATTTGCATTTCCCTAAAGACTAAGGATGTTGAACATTTCTTTAGGTGCTTCTCAGCCCTACGAGTTTCCTCAGTTGAGAATTCTCTGTTTAGCTCTGTTCCCCATTTTTTGATAGAGTTATTTAGATCTCTCAAGTCTAACTTCTTGAGTTCTTTGTATACATTGGATATTAGCCCTCTATCAGATGTAGGATTGGTAAAAGATCTTTTCCAAATCTGTTGGTTGAGATTTTGTCCTACTTACGGTGTCCTTTGCCTTACAGAAGCTTTGTAATTTCATGAGGTCTCATTTGTCGATTCTTAATCTTAGAGCATAAGCCATTGGTGTTCTGTTCAGGAACATTTCCCCTGTGCCCATGTGTTCGAGACTTTTCCCCACTTTCTCTTCTATTAGATTCAGTGTATCTGGTTTTATGTGGAGGTCCTTGATCCACTTGGATTTGAGCTTTGTACAGGGAGATAGGAATGGATCAATTCGAATTCTTCTACATGTAGACTGCCAGTTGAACCAGCACCATTTGTTGAAAATGCTGTCTTTTTCCACTGAATGGTTTTAGCTCCTTTGTCAAAGATCAAGTGACTGTAAGTGTGTAGGTCCATTTCTGGCTCTTCAATTTATTCCTTTGGTCTACCTGCCTGTCGCTGTATCAATAACATGCAGTTTTTATCACTACTGCTCTGTAGTACAGCTTGAGGTCAGGGAGGCTGATTCCCCCAGAAGTCCTTTTATTGTTGAGAATAGTTTTTGCTCTCCCAGGTTTTTTGCTATTCCATGTGAATTTGAGAATTGCTCTTTCTAAGTCTATGAAGAATTGAGTTGGAATTTTGATGGGGATTGCATGGAATCTGTAGATTGCTTTCCACAGAATGGCCATTTTAACTATATTAATCCTGCCAATCCATGAGCATGGGGGATCTTTCCATCATCTGAGGTCTTCTTCGATTTCTTTCCTCGGAGAGTTGAAGTTCTTATCATACAGATCTTTCATTTGTTTGGTTAGAGTCACACCAAGATACTTTATATTGTTTGTGACAATTGTGAAGAGTGTCATTTCCCTAATTTCTTTCTCAGCCTGTTCATCCTTCAGGTATAGGAAGGTTACTGATTTGCTTGAGTTAATTTTGTATCCAGCCACTTTGCTGAAGTTGTTTATCAGCTGTAGCAGATCTCTGGTGGCGTTTTTCCAGTCACTCAAGTATACCATCATATCATCTGCAAATAGTGATATTTTGATTTCTTCCTTTCCAATTTGTATCCCTTTGACCTCCTTTTGTTACCTAATTGCTCTAGCTAGAACTTCAAGTACTATATTGAATAGATAGGGAGAGAGAGGGCAGCCTTGCCTAGTCCCTGATTTTAGTGGGATTGCTTCAAGTTTCTCTCCATTTAGTTTGCTGTTGGCCACTGGTTTGCTGTATATTGCTTTTACTATGTTTAAGTATGGGCCTTGAATTCCTGATCTTTCCAAGACTTTAATCATAAAGAGATGTTGAATTATGTCAAATGCTTTTTCAGCATCTAATGAAATGTCCATGTGGTTTTTTTCTTTGAGTTTGTTTATGTAATGGATTACGTTGATGGATTTCCAGGTATTGAACCATCCCTGCATCCCTGGGATGAAGCCTACTTGATCATGGTGAAATCGTTTTTGATGTGCTCTTGGATTCGGTTTGTAAGAATTTTATTGAGTATTTTTGCATCGATATTCATAAGGGAAATTGGTCTGAAGTTTTCTTTTATTGTTGGGTCTTTGTGAGGTTTTGGTATTAGTGTAACTGTGGCCTTATAGAATGAATTGGGTAGTGTTCCTTCTATTTCTATTTTGGGAAATAGATTGAAGAGTATTGTTATTAAGTCTTCTTTGAAGGTCTGTTAGAATTCTGCACTGAACCCATCTGGTCCTGGGCTTTATTGGTTGGGAAACTTTTAATGACTACTTCTGTTTCTTTAGGGGTTATGGGACTGTTTACATGGTTTATCTGATCCTGACTTAACTTTGGTATTTGGTATCTGTCTAGAAATTTGTCCATTTCGTCCAGATTTTCCAATTTTGTTGTGTATAGGCTTTTGTCATAGTATCTGATTTTTTTAATTTCCTCAGAATCTGTTGTTATATCTCCCTTTTCATTTCTAATTTTGTTAATTTGGATACTGTCTCCATGCCCTCTGGTTAGCCTGGCTAAGGGTTTATCTATCTTGTTGATTTTCTCAAAGAATCAGCTCCTGGTTTTGTTGATTCATTTCTTTTCATACTTTATTAACATAATGATTCTCCCTTTCTAGATCTCCCCTTTGGAACCTCCCTATTCCCTCCCCCCTTTTTTGATTCTTTGTATAGATCTTTTAGTTTCTATTTGGTTGATTTCAGCCCTTAATTTGATTATTTCCTGCCTTCTACTCCTCTTGGGTGTATTAGCTTCTTTTTGTTCTAGAGCTTTCAGGTGTGCTGTTAACCTGTTAGTATATGCTCTCTCCAGTTTCTTTTTGGAGGAATTCAGAACTATGAGTTGTCCTCTTAACACTGCTTTCATTGTGTCCCATAGGTTTGGGTATGTTGTACTTTCATTTTCATTAAATACTAGGAAGTCTTTAATTTCTTTCTTTATTTCTCCCTTGACCAAGTTATCATTGAGTAGAGCGTTGTTCAACTTCCATGTGTATGTGGGCTTTCTGTTGTTGTTGCCATTGAAAACCAGCCTTATTCCATAGTGATCTGATAAGAAGCAGGGAATTATTTCAATCTTCTTATATCTTTTAAGGTTTCTTTTGTGACCAATTATATGATCAATTTTGGAGAAGGTTCCATGAGGTGCTGAGAAGAAGATATATTCTTTTGATTTAGGATGAAATGTTCTACAGATATCTGTTAAGTCCATTTGGTTCATAACATGTTAGTTTCACTGTGTCACTGTTTAGTTTGTGTTTCCAAGATCTGTTCATTGATGAGAGTGGGGTGTTGAAGTCTCCCACTATTATTGTGTGAGGTGCAATGTGTGATTTGAGCTTTAGTAAAGTTTCTTTTATGAATTTGGGTGCCCTTGCATTCAGGGCATAGATGTTTAGAACTGGGAGTTCTTCTTGGTAGATTTTTCCTTTGATGAGTATGAAGTGTCCTTCCTTATCTTTTTTGATGACTTTTGGTTGAAAGTTGATTTTATCCAATATTAGAATGGCTACTCCAGCCTGTTTCTTGGGGCCATTTGCCTGGAAAATTGTTTTGCAGCCCTTTACTCTGAGGTAGTGTTTGTCTTTAACACGGAGGTGCGTTTCCTGGATGCAGCAAAATGCTGGGTCCTGTTTATGGATCCAGTCTGTCAGTCTATGTCTTTTTATTGGGGAATTGAGTCCATTGATATTAAGAGATATTAAGGAATAGTGATTGTTGCTTCCTGTTTTTTTGTTTTTTTTTTTTTTGATGTTGTTTATATGTTTGTGTGGCTATCTTCTTTTGAGTTTGTTGAAAGATTACTTTCTTGCTTTTTCTAGGGTGTAGTTTCCCTCCTTGTCTTGGCGTTTTCCATCTATTATTCTTTGTGGGGATGGGTCTGTGGAAACATACTGTGCAAATTTGGTTTTGTCATAGAATATTTTGGATTCACCATCTATGATAATTGAGAGTTTTGCTGGGTATAGTAGCCTGGGCTGACATTTGTGTTCTCTTAGGGTCTGTATGAGCTCTGCCCAGGATCTTCTAGCTTTCATAGTCTCTGGTGAGAAGTCTGGTGTAATTCTGATAGGTCTGACTTCATATGATACTTGCCCTTTTTCCCTTACTGCTTTTAATATCCTTTCCGTATTTTGTATATTTGGTGTTTTGACTATAATGTGACAGGAGGAATTTCTTTTCTGGTCCAATCTATTTGGCGTTCTGTAGGCTTCTTGTATATTTATGTTCATCTCTTTCTTTAGGTTAGGGAAGTTTTCTTCTGTAATTTTGCCGAAGATATTTACTGGTCCTTTAAGTTGGGAATCTTCACTCTCTTCTATACCTATTATCCTCAGGTTCTGTCTTCTCATTGTATCCTGGATATCCTGGATGTTTTGGGTTAGAAGCTTTTTGGATTTTGTGTTTTCTTTGACTGTTGTGTCCATGTTTTCTATGGTATCTTCCGAACCTGAGATTCTCTCTTCTATCTCTTGTATTGTGTTGGTGATGCTTGCATATATGACTCCTGATTTCTTATCTAGGTTTTCTAACTCCAGGGTTGTCTCTCTTTGTGATTTCTTTATTGTTTCTATTTCTATTTTTAGTTCTTGGGTGGTTTTGTTCATTTCCTTCATCTGTTTGATTGTGTTTTCCTGTAATTCTTTAAGGGATTTTTGTGTTTCCTCTTTAAGGGCTTCTAGTTGTTTACCTGTGTCCTCTTGTATTTCTTTAAGGGAGTTATTTATTTCTGTCTTAAAATCTATCATCATGGGATGTGATTTTAAATCTGAGTCTTGCTTTTCTGGTGTGTTGGGGTATCCAGGGCTTGCTGTGGTGGGAGAGCTGGATTCTGACGATGCCATGTAGCCTTGTTTTCTGCTCCTTATGTTCTCGCCCTTGCCTTTTGCCATCTGGTTATTTCTGGTGCTAGCTGGTCTTACTCTCTCTGACTGTGGCTTGTCCTCCCTGCAAGCCTCGGTGTCAATATTCCTTGAAGACCTATTCTCTTTGAGAGGAATTTGGGTTTGGAGAGCTGTGGTACAGCTGGGTCAGCTCTGGGGTGCAGACAGAAACCAGAAGGATCTAGTCCCCAGATATTCCTTGGTTCCTATGTCCTGATGGCTCTGCAAGGGTCCCTCTTGATCCAGTGAATTTGAACAGAAGTGGTGGTCTTGCCTGTGCTTGAAGGTGTGTCAGCACTCCTGGGATACCAGCTCTCTCCTGGCACTATTTGAGTATGGCGCCCCATGTCACAGGATCCACTCCCCGACCACTGAAAGAAACCAGAAGCCCGATCCTCAGTCCCTGTTTCCTGGCGATTCCAGGTGGTTTCCTCTGAGCAGACAGGCTTGCCCACACTCCTGGGAGTCTAGCTTTCTCCCAGCACTATTTGGGTATGGAGCCCTGGTGGCCCAGGCAGAGGTCTCCAGCCACAGATGGAAACCAGAAGGTTCCTTCCCCTGGCTGTTCCTCAGTCTCTGGGTCCCAAGGATTCAGGGTGAGTCCCGCTGAGCAGTGTTGCCTCTCTTACCCCTGGGAGTCTAGCTTTCTCCCAGCGCTATTTGGCTATGGAACCCTAGTGCCCCAGGCAGAGGCCTCCTGCCACAGATGCAAACTGGAAGGCTCCTTCCCCCAGCTTTTCCTCAGTCCCTGTGCCCCCAAGGATTCCACTAGCAAATTCTTAAAAGCAGCTACTACAAACTCTTTCTGAATGTTTTCATGGTACTGCAGTAAAATATATTATTTGCCTCACATTCTGTTGAGAAACGCTAATCTGTCATGCTCTTATAGAGACTGAGCACTTGTTGAAAATTAAGCTACAGAAGGTCACAAATGCAACATGCTGCATTGGGTTTACCAGAAAGGTTAACTTGGCTTTGAAAGGTTGGCATTTGTAGTACTTCCTCGTGTTCTCCAAATTTTGCAATAGACTTTATTATCTACCAGTATGCTGGGAGGTCTTTGTCAAAATCACAGTGTTATCTCAAGTACATCCTGGGATGCTTTTCTGGCTATCAGCAGACACCAATGTGGTCAGGAGAGACAACCCAGTTCACAGATTGCACATTTACACCTATCTCTGATTCTGATGCAGGCAGTGCTGATGCTGGTCACACAGGGGCCCTGGCTTAAGCTGTTGCTCATATGGGTGACTTAAGGAGCATGTGCCCTTCCATCCTCTGTCTTCACATGACATGCTAAGCTGTGACTGCCCTTCTATCCTTTTGTGCCATACATAGCATTCTGCCAGGAAATGTATTTTGTCGAAGACCCATTGTTTCAAGCCACTTAGGAGAAGCATCAGGTTTTTCTCAGAATTTGTAGCTGATCACTCCTAAGGGAAGCCTATGGTATCAGTAAGTGGATGATACAGATCTGGGAAATGTGGATCCGAGTGGGGTAGACCCTATTTGAAAGGAGCCCTGGCCACAGTGCTCTCTGCTTCTGCCTTTTCTCTTTTATCTCTCTCTCTCTTGCTTGATACCTTCATATTCTCCATGGGCTCTCCCCTCACTCCCTTCAAAAGCATGCCTACAGCAGTAATGAAAGAGGGACTCTCGAGAGGGAAGTGGGTGGGAAGAGTGCAATTTTAGAACAGTAGCTTTATAAATTGGCAGTTGAGCTCCCCAAAAAAGAAAGAAAAAAAAAAGAAAGAAAACCCACGTTCCTTAGAGACTATGTGGGATTTAAAATCCAAGAAATGAACAAGAGACAGACCATACAGATGAAACAAATGCAAATAAGGTCTTGCTTTACACATTTCCCTCTTATTCCCCACTCCGTTCTCAGTGTGCCTTCATCTTAGAGGAGAAAGCTCAGTGTAGCAGAGACAATAAGAACGTGAGAGCAAGCAGCAGTCAGGAATAAAACAGAGAATGAGGCCAGTGGAGGAGAAAGACATAATCAAGGGAGAAATAGCTTAGGATAGGGATGCCTGCATGTAGTGCCACATGGCTAGTGAGTCAGTATGTTAAATAAGATGTCAGAGTTCATCTTCAGTAAAAGGCCACATGTGTGAGGCTCAGAAACGATTTGATGTTTTGATGTGTATTTCACAAGCAGGGTAGTGGAGCTGGGAGGAACATGGCAACTTCCACATCTGATTGGCCCTGCCTCACAGCCATGTGACAGTGATATCACAGGAACATGGAGGCTGGTTAGCACTCTACTTAACACTCAGATATTTTGCAAGTTTCTGACAGGCAGCCTGGCTTCTGGAAGATGCAGGATCCCCAAAGTGAGCTGGGGTCAGGAGAAAGAACTTGGTGAAAATTTTAAGAAGACTCCTTTGTTTCCTAGGCAAAGGCATGTTACTCCTCAACTGGCCTCAGCACAGATATCTGCTTGGTTTCTGAAAAGTGAGGAAGCTGAGGAGAGAGTCTGAGAAGTAAAAACTGCATGGAGGACATCAGTGAGATCGCCCTCTGTGTCGACCTAAACATGCAAGGATTTTCCTCTCATTTATACTCTGCAAACAGCTACAAATTGCATGGGAAGAAGCAGGTTTCCGGTAGTTCTTTCATGTTTCTGCAGCTCAAGGCCCATGTGTGAATGTCAGTCAGGACAGTGGTAGGCTGTGGGTGCTTGGTTGGCTTCCCAGTTCTGCATTTTATAATATTATGTTGGTAGAATGAAATTTCATGGCCAGAATATTTACACCATAGAAAATTGCAAAGACTACACACTACGGCATCTCTTCTACCATAAGCTCTTTGATAAATATTTACCAGACTGTCACTGGGCAGGAAAACATGGATAAACTATATCTTGTATTTCAAATTATAGTAACCCTCCCAGCCACAGTACATTGAGGATAGAACTTCCTACACAAACCAGTATTCCAGGATGCTCAAGTCACTTCCGGAAAGTAGTGTGGTATCTGCATATAACTGACACAAGTACTCCAGTATCTTTGGCATCTCTAGATCACTATTACTATCTAATCCATTGCAAATGTTCTAAGATTCTGTGTTGTTTAGAGAATGGAAACAAGACAAGAGGTCTGCATATCCAGTACGATGCAGGATTTTTTTCCCTGAATATTTTTGATATACATTCAGTTGATTCTGTGGCTTTTGAAAATGTAGCTAGGGAGGAATGACTGCATAGTCCTGAAAATATATATGTTTAACCTGTTTCCTATGAGGGCAGATGTCTATGTTCATATCCCCTCCATAACTTGTTGATTCCTAAGTAAGGAATCTACTGTTTCTTAGCTAGGGAGGAAAATAAGAACACATTTCAATTTTCAGGGTTTGTTTAAGAATTTTGCAACAAGTTGAAGGAAATCACGTCTGCTCAGCTAAGCAATTTGGTGTCTGTTGATAGCCAAACAGCCTGGAAAATTATCTTTGCCTCAGCTCACCCACTGTGCAAGGCATCGCTGATGTGGAGCTGGCAGCTTCCAGGGGCCTATTGTGTGGGATGCCACAGAAGACTGGTGAGGGACAGGCAGGTATATGATTTAGCCATCTCTTACTCTGCCTGCTTTGCTTAATAAGTGAGCATTGCCAGACAGTCATTGTGTGGCTATTCTGTCAACGCTTGGGTAATTTCTTCTCACCCATCCCACAGGGAGCTGTGATAAAGCATAGACAATCACAAGAAGATTTTAGAAAGAGCTTCCAACAAACCACATAGAAATCACCAGAGACATGAAGATGTCTGAGCCTCTTTAGCATAAAATGCCAAGATTTCTTTTGCTTTCAGACTTTGTCTCTTAAAGGATGGAGACATGTGGCTTTTGTGACAGTGTCTCCGTGGGAGGCCTCTTGGTTAATAGGATAGGAAAGGATTCAGCTAATTAGGGTTCTAGAGTTGAAGAATATTTATGCCCAGTCTTGATGATCATTTGCAGAAGATATCAGAGGGCTGGAGGTTTTGTCTTTCCTAGGGGTTACCGTGTCAGAACAAGATTTCAGATTTCTAGACAACATAAATGCAGCAGCCACATCTACAGCTACCTCTGCTGTCCCTTCCACTCTCTGTCACTATGGACCACTGATGATGGCAGATGCTCTGCTAAACATACTGTGTCCTACTTGCTTCTTCTGATGGGCATTGGGCAGCTGCTGGGCTTGGGTACAGAAGGGTACTTGCAAGATGGAGCGATAGGACATAGCCCTCATTTCAAGGGGCATGCAGTTTGTCCTGCTTTCTGTCTATAAGAGAAAGAAAAGCACACAGGTTTGCTCCTATCCCCAAATTCATCCTTTCTTTGTCTAAAGAATGAAAAAAAAGCTTCTAGAGATAATTATAAAATGGTCCTTTCCTTAGCATAAGAATTTATATTTATAATTTACATGGAGTTTTCTGGAATGATCCTTCCTAAAGCCTGGTATTGGATTCCTAGCCCTAAGCAGAGTGCACACTGGCTTTACTCTCTGAGAAGTGTGGGTGTAACCTGGGAATGTCTGGTTCAGAGGTGGCCTTCTCAAGCATGAAGTTTGCTTTCTTCCATTTCCTCACTAAGCAGAAACAGGAAACTGTGCTCAGAGTAGAATTGGTAGAAGATATCTGTCTCCCTCTGAAGCATCAGTAAGTAGGGGCTTCCCAGAAACAGAAGAGAAATGGACTTTGCAAAAGAGCAAATGTATAACTTAAATGCAGCTTCTCAATAGCTATGTAATACTGAATAATCCATTTAAACTGCTAAGCCTCAGTTTCTGTATCTATAAAGTACATCAATGAGTCCAGGGGCTGATTGGGCCCCAGGAATGAGGTCTATAAAGCATCCAGACTGGAGCTCCATGCTTGCTTGCTGATTCAGAGTCTCTTGCAGATTCTCTTTACTCCTTGGTGTCAACACAAGAATAAAAATATCCCTGATCAGGAATAGCAATGCTGATTCCCCTGTGCAGATGCCCTTGTCAGTTTCTTAATTTCATTAATCTCATAGGGATCAGTGTCACCAGTCAAGATTTGGAAAATCCACATGGAGGAAAATCCTACTGCTGAGTAAGGAGAAAGGGAAGGCTTTGGGGTCAGTCTGAGAATGCTTGGTTTGGGAGAGTCCTGGGAGTTTCTTGAACTCAGTCAGTCCTGGATCCAAACTGCTGCTGCTCAAGCCAGCTTGACTCAGCTCTTATTTGGTGGGACTGAGGCTGCCTGGCATGGCAGCTACAAACACTAAGACCCGAGTTTCTGCTTTAAGTGTGAGTAGCAAGCCAGAGGTCTGGCCCTGTTAGGCAGAGTTTACAGTGAAGTTTTAACCCAGATGGTCTTTACTGCTCTTGTCAGAAATAGAAAGGGTTATATAAGATTGCTTGGAGGGATGCTGTGTTCACATCTGGACCTGAGAAGCACTGAGGGATCCTGATGCTGCCTGGTTGGCTCAACATCTTTGATTCTACATGTGTGATTTAATCAAATCGACAGATAACCACCCAGAATTAGATGGAGGGACTGTCCTTTTTTTTTGTTTTTTTTTTTTTTAACAAACCAACCTCCAGAATTTAAACATTCTTTGGATGACCACATAGCCATTTTGACTTCAAAAAAAAGTATTCTTGAAATAGGCCCTAGAGATGCATCCAAACTGTATACTTTGGAGTCACTTACTAATGCTGAAACCCAGTGAGGGGAGAGATTAATGGAAGCAGCAATTTCTTTCTAATTCCTTGCTTCTCCTATAGTCCTGGCTGTAATGGTGTTCCTTGATAAAACACAGTTTACTGCCTTTGGAGTTATTACTGTATTGACCTTAAGTCCATCAGGACTGCTTACCACTTGAAGAAGCATCCCACTTCAGAACTGTTCCCTGAGGGGAAGAAGAGCCCTAGTAGAACAGTCTGTCTTGTTCTGTTTCTCCAAACTCACTCTCCTTCCAGATAATGAAGTGTCAAGGGATGACAACGCAACTTGTGGAGTCTTAGTGTTGGTCAGGCTGGGGGTGTGGAAATTGTTGTGCTAATTGGCCTCATTTGCCTTCCATCCACATGGTCCTAAGGCTGCTACTTTTGGCCCTCTCATTGTTGTTAGCAGCTGCCTGGGGATGCTAACTTGCTTTCCTTTGCCTTATTTTAAAGTGATAATAAGTACCATTTACAGAACACCCTTTGTTCTGTAACAGGAAACCCTTTGTGTAACATGTGGGGCATCCCTTAACACACAGCAGGATCTAATGATGTTGCCTTCATAGCTTCTCCCCAAATGGGATTTCCCCAAGGTGGGAGGCACGGCTGCATGAGCTCAGATCAGAAGTAGGAGAGTCAGCCAGGCTGTGTTTTGATTGCTCTTGTCTAGTTTAGACCGGAACTTCAGCCAGTAACAGAGAGTCCAAGGATAGAGCCCCACTACAGAAGGGGGGTCGCACCTGCTGGGTGCCCTCAGATGCCTGGATAGAGGGGTAACCCTGGCTTTGCCCAGGTTGGGTGGGGCCCTTGCTGTACTTTCAGAATCAGCACAGATTGACTCTGCAACTATATGAACCTGGAACTATGTGGAATCTTTACTTACAAGGCTTGGGCAAGCCAGTGCCAAGAGCAACTACTTAATTCAACATCAGTTTCCCTACCTCAGTTGGAACTATTGAGGTACAATGGATTTTCACAATCAGTTAAGTCAACTGCTGCCTTTCCCAATAGCTTTGCAGAGAACTGGAGAGATAGAAGAACTTTCCTAAAGCTCTGTGATGGCTTTAGAGATAAAACTAGAAGAGAAAACCCTAACTTCCTTTTCAACTGATCTCCCTCTCCCCCACTTGCTACCCTGTGCCTCTGCTTTCATGCTGATTTTACAGAAGACATTAAGCACAAGGATCCAGACCTCCAGCTGCACATGACCACCCTGTCTGTCTAACTGTTCAGATCTGGCCCAAGTACTTCCAATTTTTTCTTTTTGTTAAGTAATTTAAGAAATAATACTCACCTCTAGAGGTGCCATGTGAGTGAAAGAGGGCCAGCCATCAGGCAGGCTGCCTTTGTCTGAACCTGCTGGCAACAGAACCAAGTCTAAGACACTTGGAAATTACAGAGCCATCTCACCTCACTGGGGAGCTTATTGGTGTGATGCTTCGGCTCTGTCTTTTCTGCCAGGTTATCATTTTGAATCATTCCAAGTATTGCTGTCCATATCTCATGTTATGATGAAGAAATTTCAGCTTCTAGTGATCTACCCAGCCAGAACTTCCATGTGTTGGAATCTATATATGTGAACCCACCGTGTATGGGGAGCTATTCTGGTGAACTCATGTGTGCTGGGGGCTATAATAGTGAACTTTCCATGGTAGTAATGAAATATCAACCCAAGGTGCTTATAAACAAAAAAGGATTGCTTTGTCTTATGATTTTTGAAGCTCAAGTCAAGACTGAGTAGGCCCCATGGATTTTGGTTTCTGCTGAGTGTAGCACAGAAGGGAAGTGCCAATCAAAGCAAGCATGCACACAATAATCAGGAAATAGAGAAAGAGAGAAGGCTGGCATCGTACAGTCCCTATTGGAGAGATACTCTCAGTGTTCTAAATGCCCCCACTGGGTCCCACCTTCCACTGGTCCTTAGTGCCTCCTGATAAAGACCCCTGATGACTGAGCCTTTAACACATGGACATATCTGGGAGAGTAACACATCAAACCATAGTAGACTCTTCCTGTGCTTATGTAGATGGGCCTCCTGGAAAACAAATGAAGTCCCCATGTGTTGTTCTTTGCATCCCTGTATCAGTGTCCTTGGTAGAGTGAGCTGCAGAGACAGACACTTATATGGCATTTGAATTTCCCTATAGTCTGAAATACAGAAGACAGGAAGAAGTTACAGGAAAGAGTGTTTATACATGGTCACACTCACCTGTCTTTCTCCATTGAAGTTATGTATCAGCCACAGTCCACATAGAGTATCAGAAAGATCTGTAGCTCCAGTGCAATAGACACTTAGACACTTGGGCAGTACTTTTGAATTCTCACATTTGAAGAAGAGCTAATGGATCGCCAAATGACCTTTTCTTTAAAGTGAGACATGCATGGCAGAGAGGCAGCCAAAGAAAGCAAGGAACAGCACAGAGCTATTAAGAAGAAGAAATACTAATCTTTTACATAGAAGAGGAGCATTTGTCCTTGGGACTCTCCATCTCTGAAAGCAGGATAAATTCAGCTAGGAATTGTTAGAAACAATTCAGAGTTTTCTTTCATTGGGTTCAGCAGGGGATTGAGAATCCTATTAATGCGTCTGTCGAGCTTGGAAATTCATCAGTAGAATAGAATAAAGGTAAGAGGCAGGTAGTTCCTTATTCCACAGAACGGAAAGCTTTCTACACTAAAACGACTACCACTTAGTGCCAGGTGCCTCTTAAAATTGCCATTTTGAAGAAACTATAGCCGTAATTTGTATTATTTTATGACTTATAGCTAATTCATAATGCTAAAGACTTTTATTTCAGAGCCCCGAGGTCTCATTTTTGGAAGAGTGTCTGATGCTTCCCTCACACAACCCCTCATGTTCCTTTTCTTCCTTACAATTTGCAAGAATGTGCACAGCGCATACAGACTCTGTTTTGATTACCACTTGGTGATCAGCAGACTCATCTCTGGGAGCTTTGGATGCAGCTCACAAAGGAGGCCTCTCAGTCTCACCGGATGAGCAAAGCAGTCTCCTAAGTGACAGAGACCTGTCATTTGTAGGCTATACGTGATCATCCTGAGCTAGGTGAAGATGTCAAATTCAAATGGTAGCAATTGTAGGTTATCTTTTCTTTATTGTATCTAGCTTATTGCAATGAGTATCTACTTTCAGAAAAGATAATGGACTCATGTGTCTTGGTATGCTGATTGTGTTGATTCTGCAAAGAAACAGAACCAATAGGAGAAACACAATATATAGGCATACACTTTCTCATATATGTGGACATGTCTATGCATATGTAAACAATTATGGTATGTGTATATATACTATATAAGTATATAGATTTATAAATGAATAGATTGCTGTCATCAATGGGCTCATATAGCTATGGAAGCTGGGAGGTCTTGGTCTGCCATCAACAAGCTGAAGACCTAAGAAAAATAATGATCTCATTCCAGTCTGAGTCAGAGTCCAAGAACCATAAGAGCCTATAGCATAAGCTCCATTCCAAGTCCAGGTGCAGGCAGGAGAGGTCCTGAAACAAAGAGAGATTGAGATTCTGTCTTACTCAGCTTTCTGCCCAGGATTTAACAATTAGGTGAGGACCACCACACTATTAGGAAGAGCAGTCTGAGGACTCCACCTAATCAACATGTTAATCTATCCCAGAAACACCCTCGGAGACCCACCCAGAATGATGTTTACCCAAATACCTGGGCACTTTGTGGCTCAGGCAAGCCTATCGGCTCTCCTATCCCTCACACAGCTAGGCCTGTACTTCCTAAAGTGCTGCTGTGACTCACATGAAATCGGAATTTGTGCACAACTGCAGTCCATTGCTTCATGTGACAAATGGCCAAGTAAACAGGACGACATAAGAGTGATTCCAAAAACAACTATTCTCAGTCAGGAGCTTGAAGACTTGAACTGGCCCTGGTTGTTTGCAATTCTTCAGTTATCCCAAACAGGGTATCAACTGAGTCAGTGATCCCTGACCTGGCTACATAGCAAAATCATGAGCATACTTAGGCCAGAAACATGGGAACGTCAAGACAGAGGTACAAAATTGGAATTTTCAGGGGATAGAAAGGAGCGCATCAGAGACAAATCCAGGAATATTACCTTTCAAATTCCAGGAGGGGAGTCTTGTGTTCTGATCAGTCTAGTCTGTGCCAATAGCGGAGGCCTTGTTGAATGATTAATGCTAGCCTCCAAGTCCAGGGTATGTACGGAGGAGGCTGTGTGTAGGTTAACACTGATGATAGTTTCTAGAAGGCTTAGAGACATGGCGGGGTTAGCATAGAGAATCTTCTCACTAAGGCTTTTTAGAGACGACTAGTCGTACTACATCCAAATGCCATCTCTGCCTTTGATCCTAATGACACTTTTCTTCTAGACTGTTCTCTTTCTCCCTTCCTCCTTCCCTCTAGCCTCCTCCTCCTGTCTCTCCTTTCTTTCCTGCCTTTGCAAGTTTGTCGGTCTCCTGCAGCTGGTGTCTAATGGAGACCCCTAACACGGGAGGAAGCTTTACTCTGAGCATTTGACAATAGGCCAAATCCAAGTCTCCATCAGATCTTTCTCTAGACCTAGGCTTCTCACTTCAGGCTCTGATCTCTGATCACTCTGCCTGTGATTCTGTAAAAGGCTATAGATCCCAAAGAAGGGCCAACTCTAAACTTGAATCCACTTTAGTTAATAGCGCTGTCCTAAGTACAGGACAGAGAGTAAGAAACCATGGCATGGTAGTTGTGTTGTTTAGGGATGTTGTTGTTATTTAGGTGACTGATTTTTTAACTGTGGTTTTGAGAAAACTGGTTTTTCATCCTCTCTTTCCACCTAGGAAGCAACTGTATAACTCACAGTCCATTGACTTTGGAAGCAGATATGGTACAAAGTGTAAGGTCTTAGTGTGTGTTGGAGGTATTTGTGTAGAACATTCAGAATTTGCCACCCCACCTGAATGGATTCAATGAGAAATGAATCATGAAATATAAAACTAGGCGTTGACCCATGGTGGGAAAGAAAAGGAGTAAGAAGTCTGTGCTGTATCTCCAGAGAGTGGGATGATATCCGGAAACTGGTATGACATACAGAGGCAGGTTCACAGTCCCAAAGGGAGTTTAAGGGCTGCTGCTGGTGTTGTCTGCTCTGGTTCTCTCTAGCCATTTATTCTGGAAATCCTGGTCCTTAGGAGACTTGCTTGTCAGGTTGTTACTACTTAATAGCTTTCAATAAGATACTGGCATCATTAAAAGCCAAATAGTGGTGCTGGCAGCTACAGCTTGTTTATAGAAATGAAGGCAGCTTGCCTTGTTATAAAATAAGGTATAGTGCGTGAACATGGGTTCACATTCATATATGTTATTGCTTTTTCTTTCTGACCAGTGTTGTGGCTGCCGCTGTTGCTTTTAAGTGTGGAGGCCGTCTGCCAGTCTTGTAGAAGTACAGTTGTGAGCCTCGCTTGCTGTAGTAGGGACTGTTCTGAGAAGTGTGTCATGGGCAGATATCATTTTGGTACAAGCATCCCGAAGTATGGGAGTGCCCTTATGTAAACTCAGAAAACACAAATCAGTCATATGGCATGGTCTCCTTTTCACCCCTTCCATGGTCCCCTAACTAGTTTTGAAGAATATACCCACTCTCACAACTCCTGGTTTATGTGCCTATAAACATATAAACATCCACATGTGAGAGAGAGCAGACAGTGTTCTCATTCTGGGATTGAGTCACTTCTCTTAATAAAATTCTTTCCAGTTCCACCTACATTCCTAAAAATTTCACAATTTCACTTTTCTTAGTAGAAAAAGTCCATTGTGTGTTCTAATTTTCTAAATGAGGCCTCTTTCAGGCCATGTGTTTGAAAATTCTCTGATGTAGGGTTCAAGGCAGGGGGACACTGAGATGGATTGCTAGGGATCAGAAGGTTATTAGAATGTATTGACACCTTGCAAAGACAGACAGTGATGTGATTCTGAGGAGAGTTCATCCAGCTCTAGGGGCAGACAGCATGGCAGGGGCTCTGCAGTCGAGTTGGATGCATGTGGCAGAGTTTGATCTTTGAGATTCTTGAGATTGGGATGCTCATAGCAGGAGCCTGCAGTGGGGCTCTCTGATTCCCCAGAGGGCAGCAGAGATGGGGGTGGGGGTAGAAAGTGTGGCCACCAGGACCCCTTTGCTATGCCTCCATGTGTCTCTTGATTAGATGCTAAAAAATAAGCTGCATGAGGCTGCTGCTGGGTAATGTGGCACACTGATTTACAGTCCTTTTCATTTTTTATAGGAGTAAAGAGTACATAGTAAAATAATGCAAGCTGTAGAATACTTAATGCATAAAACCAGTAATTTAGTCATTCATGGTCTATCGTAATTGAATGTGTTCATCTTATCCAGCTGGTGACATGGTATGTACGTTTTCACAAGCAGTGTGCTCTGGTGGCAGGGATTCCTAAGCTCTGCTTTTCCACATAGGGTCTCCCTATGTAGTCCAAGCTCACCTAAAGCTCATTATATAGACTAGCCTATGTGCATCTGTATGTGAATCTCTGTGCACTTATGTTCATGACTATGTGTTTATATTCATGTATGTGTACCTGTATATGAATCTGTATATGTTTATGTTCATGTCCATTTTTCTGTGTCTATGTCTATGTGGTTCTTTTCTGCATCCCACTCCATGTCCCTTATTTAAACATGACATAGGGACTATCAGGCCAGGTTCATGGTGGTCACTGTAGACTCCCAGTGCAGAGAGAATAGTTTGTTCTCCAGAAGATAATGGGCAAAAGTTTCCCAGACCTCCACCTGCAGACTTTCCCACTAGGTAGATTTTTTTTCCTTTCTTGTGAATATCAGCATGAAAGATCCAGGAACAAGGTGTACAGATACTTGATTCCAAGTTTCTTATAAAGACTCTGTCACCTTAAGGGGTGAAAGAAGGATTGCCCATGGGAAAGTCTTCTTAAAACAAGACTCACTACCTTGGCATGAGATTGTTGGATATCTGGCCCTCAAGGGTGAACCTCATTATTTGTCCTTGACCTTTGAATTGGCTCTTTGGTGTCCAGTCAGACTACTGTCCTTGAACAACATGACAACACGGTACCATGGGGCCTTTCACATGTCTGCCTTTGATTGCACAGGCTGGGATAAAAAGGCTTTTCTGCATGTACAACCACAGTGAGTGTGTCAAGGACAGTGTGGTGTGGGTAGTGTGTAAGGGGTCGAGTGTAAGTGAACGGTAAAAGGACTTGCTAACGTCGGCTTCTGTAAAATCTTATTGAGAACACAGTCCAGAATCTCTGAGGGATGTGAGAATATCATGGTTCCGTCTCAATTTGTGTGACTTGAATCCTCAGGGTTGCAGAATTACTGTAGGCAGAATGAAAGGGGCAGGTTACCACATAGAAGAGATCTCAGCTGCCAGGTCATGACCTCTCTTGCTCCTACCTGGTCATCTCTACCACTGACAATCTTCCCAGCAAACTCTTCCCAAGACACGACATTCTTCATAAGTCAGAAAAAGACTACTGGCAACCTGGAGTGCAGCCACGAGTTGCTTCTGTTATTAGGAATATAAAATACAAGGTAAAAAATGCCAAGGAAGGTTAGGAGCCAACCTGGGGTAGAATGGAATGTGGGGTACATCTCCCTGCCTGAAATCACACTGCGGGAGCCAAAGTAGGGTCTCAGTAGCCTGGAGATGATGCTGAGATTTGGAGATTCGCACTCTGAGTAATCACATGGATGGATGGGTCATCGTGCTGGAAGATGAAATGGTACAGACCCTCAACATTTGCATTTATGTGTGCCTATGTTGTCCTTTCCCTGGCCCTTGGCACACTCTGCTGCAGCCCCTTCTCTTTACGCTCACCCCTCCCCAATCTAATCTATAGCCATGCTAACTTCTGAGCTTCCGAGAGTCATGGTGGTGATAACCCAGCATTGCAGCTTGTACCCTGATTCCCAATCAAGAGCTGTGATGCTGAGAATGGCATTCTCACTGGCTCCCTAACTTATGAAGCAGCATAGTTAACTCAAGAACAACAACTATATTATTCAAAGAATTGTTGTCCAAATGCTTGGGCATTCTTCTTGTGCCCCCCACTCCAACATTTGTATAATGTGGCCTTGGGTATCATCTACCAGGTCAAACACCATTTGATTGGGTTAAGAGTAGCTGTATGGTTTGAGATTGGACTCTACACCCAATAGAAAGAAGTGTGACCTCCAATGGGATTTCCTTTGCCAGGAAGGCAATTCCTTTGCCTATTCAGCAAGATAGCTGCCTCAAGATGCCCAAGTTCAGAGCTGGCATGAATAACTGCAAGTGATTCTGAGGATGAAATAGTCACAACCCAGACAGCATTCAAAAATGCTGTTGTTGCTTTGAGACAGGTTCTTGCTGTGCATCCCTCACTGCCCTCAGACTTCCCACCTTCCACACCCAGCAAAGAATCATTTCATCCTGACCTTCCAATAGGGAAAACGATGACTAATTCAGAACCCACACTGGGGAAAACTCAACTCCTTTGGTCCTGTCCCTGAAGGCCACCATCAGTGCTGAGTTCAGAGCTATCGCAGTTGTAGAAGGAGCTGCATGAAAGCTTTGAGGCCAGGCTCACGGATGATGAACATGGGGTTCTGGGGAGGGCTGTAGAGGTGAGAGAATGGCCTTGTGGGTTCAGCAATTGTGATTGATTTTAGCTACTGCTCAGAGTTAGAAAGAGTTCTATCAGGGTAGCTGCTAGCCTATGGCGTCTTTCTCTAACCTTGTGCCTGTTTGCCAGCTCCTCCAGCAGAAAAAAACAATAATCTTTCATCAGAGATCACTTTGAGACTGACTCTATTAAGTTCATATCTAAAACAAGTCCCTAGAGGCAGGTCAGCCTGGATTCAATTCTGTTTCCACAGTTTCTTCATTATTCCAATAGGACAAAATAGTACCAACCTCATGGGATTGTTTTAAAGATTAAATAAATTAAACATTGCCTGGCCCACAGTAATCACATACAAATCATTGAGTGTGTAGAATTTTTACGTAATGGAAAAGAGCTTGTGACAGTTCTCTGCAGTGTTTGAGGAGTGTTAAGCTCTGTATCTTCAATAGCCCAGATGCGCTTAAAGCCATCAACACATAAGGACAGTTTTGAAAGACATTGTCGATATCTAAAATTCCCAGGATGAAGTTGTATGCCAGCACTCCCTAACTTTCTGTTTTCTCGGTGTAAAGAATACAACATCTGCAAACAACAGCTGGACAAATATTGCAAGATATAATCCCAGTTTCTTGCTGTGTTAGCAGAAGCTGTTGGAAGTGGGGAGGGGGAAGTCGGCCTCATATCAGTACCTTTTTATGACTGGAAGAAAGATGCCAATGAGTCATTTTGTCAAGGCAAGGGTGCAGAGTGCAGCCTGCGACTACATTGTTGGGAGCATGCTGAGTGCCTAGCATGAGGTGGTTTACCAAGAAGCCCTGAATGATGGATTCTATTTATCTGGAGAACTTCAACTGAGTTCCAAACCTCTATTTGCCTCTTTGCCCTGCATTTCCCTAATGTAGCTCCACATAAGGTGCTGCCCAGCCTATCATCAGAGTCTACCCAGAGAAAGGGAAGAACAAGAACAACAACTTAAAAATAAACTTCCCCTGGAGGACTAGATTGATGGTTCAGTGGGTAAGAGTGCTTGCTGTGGGACATGAGTTCAAATCCTAAACACCCATGTAAAGAGCCAGACATAGCTGGCATGCATGTAATTGCAACTTTAAGTGGCAAGCTGAGGCAGATCCCAGGAGATCACTGAATGGCCAGCTGAGTTAAAAATGCAAGTTTCAGGTTCAGTGAGAGACCATGTCATAAGGTAATAAGGTGGAGATAGAAGACACCTGATGGCCTACTCTGAGTTCCTTCTGCACATGCATGCTTGCATGTATGGGTGAGCATACACACACACACACACACACACACGTACAACACACTTATACCATAGACATAACAAACAAGCAAATATTAATTAATTAGTTAATTAGTTAATAAAAACTGTCCTGGGTTTGGCTCATTCAGACAGTTTAAACAGCTCATCACAAAACCTTCATGAGCATGTGTTGTTTTAGCTCAGCTTTCTAGAGCTATTTTTCCCCTTGATAGCCCTGGCTCTTTGGGGTTGGAGATGAGACTAGGGCAAACGAAATAAAGAGAAATCAGAACTAGCTACTGAGGTATACAAGAAAATAAGACACAGAAGCAAAGGGCAAGTCCTAGGTCAAGCGTCAACATTTGTGGTCAACCTCAGCGTTTCTGAACTTCACTACAGCATATGGGATTTCCACTCCTGGTTTTTCTAAAAGTAAAATAAGAAGAGTTGATGACGGCACATCAGGTCTGTCTCCTTGGTTACTAATTAGCTCTGCAATCCTGGCCTTCCATGATAGTGCAGGATGAGAAGCCACGTGGGGAGGTCCCAAAGGGGAGATCTAGAAAGGGAGAAACATTTGAAATGTAAATAAAGTAGGAAAAATAAAAAAATAAAATTTAAATAAATAAAAAAAAAAGAAATAGACCATGTTATAGCTTCTTGGCACACATATACATGGCTATGCACTCCTTGGGGTTAGACGCTCGAAAACATTCTTTCCCTCACCTTTTATGCACTGTAAGAGACTGGGCTAGTGCCCAATTCCAAAAGATTTTCTTCCCAGACTAGAAGCTTGCCCTGGTAAAACACTGTGAGGATACTTCTGACTTGATGCTTTGGCAAACACAAAAGATGATTAATTAAATATATTTTAAGATGACAGGCTGGCTTCTGAGCTGGGCCAGTGCTGAACCTGTGGATGTAGTTAAAGTGTATGTGGCTTATACCCAAGCTCGGTGTTCCTTTGAGTATTGGAGATGGCATTGGTGGTGGGAGTGAGGGGCAGCAAACTGTGTGCTTCTTATTTCTGAATGGATTGACCAACATGAAATTTTTTTTCTCTCTCTGGACTCAGAAATACAAGGTATGAAGTGACCTGGAGTTAATTACATTTTCCAGCTGCTAGGTGGATTGGAGCCCAGCAACCACAGGTTTCAGCCATTGACAATTCTTGTGTGTGTGTGTGTGTGTGTGTGTGTGTGTGTGTGTGTGTGTGTGTAGTGTAGTGTATGTTTGTGTGAACTGTGAACGGTATGTGTATATGTGTACATATATAAATGCATATATGTGGTGGGAGTGGCTGTGGGTTCTACAACAATGTAGACAGTATCTGGGGTTAGAAGAGAAGCCCCATGGCACTCCTTGCCTTCCACCTTGTCTGAGACAGGCTTTCTTACCATCCGTCACTGCCTATGTCAGCCTGTGTGCCTCCCAAACTTCAGGGTATTTTCCAGTCTCTGCCTCCCATCCCCATAGGAAAACTGGAATTACGGATGCATGCTGCCACATCCAGGTTTACATGAGTTCTAGGAATCTCAACTGTGGTCCTCACATTTGCATAGCTGGTGCTTTTCACCTCCTGAGCCTGGACCTTGTCCCATAATGTTTCTTCCGGTAAACCAAAACCATTTGATTTTTAAAGTTAGAACTAATAAAATGATAGTTTGACTCAGCTAACTCAAAAGGCCAAAGGTCTGAAGTATTATTGAACTGCAGAGATCAAGAGGGCTTTAACCACTATTGGACTTGGCTCTGGCTTCTGATTCTGAAGACAGACCCATGGGATAGTAGATAATTTTGCCTCATTCACAGCAGCTTCTGTAATTTATTATGCTAAGGAATAAAACCACATGTTCTGATGGGTGGGTTCCTTTTATTTCACTGCCAACATCTATAGGACAGAATTTTTGGATGGTGGGATCTATCTGGCTAATCATGGAAGCCTCAGTTGTTGTGACACTCAACATTTTTTCTTCCTTGTTACACCTTATGGTGTAAATGATGGGTCTGTAGAACCCTCAAGAATACTGAGGCTGTGATCACCATGTCACTTCCTCCACTGTTCTGTTGGGATGAGTCACGGGAACTGGGAAGTATGGAAGAACTCTTCACCAGCATCACCTGTTGCATGGCTTTGAACATGTAACAGTGTCAAGTTCGAATGAGTTTATTAAAACACTAGGTTTTGGAAGCCTGCTTAGTACATAAGTATAAAGAGCCCAGTGTCTCTTGCTACTGAATTTCGCTTAAGTCTGTACTGTCTGCAATCTGCCAGCGGGTTTGTCTTTACTCCAAGTATTTTGATTTCTTCTCCATCCCGCTGGCTTAAACGTGAAGCCATATCTACTGTCCCGAGTCTGCTCTCACTCATCATCTGTATTCAGATGTTCACAAACAGAAGAGACCTCAGCTGTACCCAGAGAGTTCCTTTACTCTCTAGCTTGTCTTCTTTCTTAGCAGAAACCCAGGGACCACGATCCTGTGAGAACAGTCCATGGAGGGGTTATGTACTTATTGCCATTGACCAGAAACCTAACTACATTACTTCTGGATATTCAAGTTTAAACAAAACTTATGTTGGAGTGTCTTGCTGAAAGATTAATAGTGCTCATATGGCTTTTAGATGATTCTAGTTCTGCTGTAAGCCAGCTGTGAGCTCTGAGGATGCTTCCAGTGGCAACTGGAATGTAGTATTCCATGTTGATGCCATTCTATGCAACCAGAAATCAAAATCTCTATGAGCATGTGCTTTATGGCACCTTTAAATTAGCATCTGCATTGAAGTTAATGGTATTCCAATGTTTACCTTATTTTTTTCTGAGCAGCTATTGCCAACAATATCTCAAGCCATAATTGCAGGACTGATATAAGTGACATTCCTGTGCCATCTAGTAATTTATTAATCCCTTTATGAGATAAATTTACTCATATCAAGTTAGTCTTCCATCAGCATTAATCTGACCTTTGCGCTTATTCTATGAATACCTTTGTACACATTTGTATAAGCTCTCAGTGCTCAGTGGATGCATCTGAACATACAGATAGATATAAACACATGCACACCAGATAGATAGATAGATAAAGATGTTAGCTATGATCGTACAGAAAAAATTCTACCATCTCATTCCTGCTGTTACAAACATTATTGGCAATTTTATTTATTTGAAATTGTGGGGGGGATCAAGATTGTGTGTGTGTGAGAGAGAGAGACAGAGAGACAGAGAGAGAGAGACAGAGAGAGAGAGACTATATGAAGTATCTTTCTAAATCACTTCAATACCCATTGGTGTCTATAGCATCAGTGTCCTGATTTGGAGATGCTGAATGTGAACTCAGACCCACTTGCCAGCCAACTCTGGTCCTAAGTGACAGAGCTGGAACTCAGACTTGTCTCCCTGACTCCAGAACCTGAGTCCTTAACTACAGCCAGCTCCCATTTAATTCGTATGACGATCCAAGCATATAAGTTCAGTCTTACTGTTTTTATAGCCTGAGAACACTGAAGTCATGGTACAATGATCCACCCACAGCACTGCTCAGTGTTTCCATTGTTGTGTTTTTGGCTCTGATTTAATTCAAATTTTTCCAAACAAATAATTTAACACAAAAAGCAGAAATAGACTACCTATCCACATATAAGATCATTCTGGAATGAAGTTTCATTTTTCAACCACAAAGGAAAACACCACTTCCCTCAGACTGAAAAAATCACATTGGGAAGGGGGTCCTAGTGTTATGCACTAAATGTACAAGTATTGGGAGCTTCTTGTGTGATTTCCATATATCAATTACCATAACCTTTCCAAAGCTGTGGGTCCTTTTAGTTTCTCTGTTTCACCAAGGGGGCATTGAGGGGTTAAATAACTTGCCTGTGAACATACAGTTAACAGGAGGTCAAACTGAGATTCACACTCCAGCAAATGTGAGCCTGGGCCTTGAGCACCCCAGCATGACTTGCACATCAGTTTGTCTCACTTTCTTTGAGTTTCATGTTTAGTGGTGAGAGTAAATTGTCACTATCAATAGGGACACCTCAGTTCCAATGCCCCTGATTGTCGGAGGCTGGAATTACAGCATCTGTGGTCACATGAAAAAGCTCCCAGTTATACTTAGAAAAACAAAACCACAACTCTCCACCACGGTGATTACAGATAGCAACACTTAAGGCTTATTTCTTAAGCAAGAAGTAAAAAAATAACCATAAAAGCTACAACTCAACACCTTTTTCAAAAGTCCTTAACCATCGTTAAATAGGTTCTAGAAAATTCTCCCGTCTCAGGAGAAGCCTCTGAGCAGAGAAATACTCTGTAGTCTGTCCATCTTAAACTGATCAGTCATAAGACTGGTTTTTCCTCAGCAGTACCCACTATGACCCTGGGCCCATAAACAGGTGCTATCATCTCGCCTTTTTCATGGCCAGCGCCCATAAACAGATGCTGTCTCGCCTTTTTCGTGGCCAGCAACCTTCTTATTAGCCTTTCAACATGGCAGTACTTCCAAGTGGCTTCAGAGACCACAAAGTTCACTTTTCTGCTGGAAGCTCCTACCCCGACAAACACACTGAAAAGAAAACCAGTAAAATTCAACTGCTGCGAGAAGATGCTGACTTAAGCGGAATCTATGAACTACTTTGTAAATCAGAATGAATGATTCTTCCCGGTCACTTTACCTAACAAGATCCCCACTTCTCCAGATAAGTACCTTAGCATCTCTTATGAACTGGAATTTTCATTCAGTTTTCTCCATAACTATGACTTTATAGCCTACTTTTGCTAGGAAGCTGAGAGTTATAAAACATCTACACCTTAAAGAGAGAGCATTGCTTCCAGAATATCCAACTAAAAAAATAGTGAAACAGACAAATATATATTAGAACCAAGCACTCTCTCTTGGGCTTCTTTACATGAGACAGGGAGAGGTAGACCATTCTGTTTATGGAAGGATGGAACTTTTTTTTTTTATATTTGCTCGTGGGTATTAGCATAATAGAGAAGCAGCGGAGGTTTAGCTAAGACTTGGTTCACCGTAAGTTCGAATCTTCACCATTAATTAAGGCCTTGAGCTTCTGCCTCCCCATCTGTCAAATGGGGTCATGGTATTATCATCTGGGAGTGGAGAGGACAGTGATCATTAACGACAGGGAAATGATGACAGCAATGTAATTGAAATATTTTTGTTCAGAAGCTCCGCTCTATCTAACTTACGATTTGGAGAGAGAAAGAGCAACTCATGGGAGCTAACAGGTTACAATAAACCTACTTGGATGTTCCAGAAAGGCTCTAGGAGCTTGGGGAGATAGTACTTGCTCTGCAAGGATCCATATGCAAAAGCCTGGTGTAGTGGTCTGCACTTGTAATACTGCTGGGGAAGTGGAGAAGGTGGATCCTTGGGGCTTGCTGGCCAGCCAGACTAGTGTAATTAGAT
This sequence comes from Rhynchomys soricoides, assembly GCA_019843965.1. Lineage (NCBI taxonomy): Eukaryota > Metazoa > Chordata > Mammalia > Rodentia > Muridae > Rhynchomys > Rhynchomys soricoides. The sequence goes on from JADRCH010000050.1 coordinate 11,869,995, forward strand.
GAGCTCCAGGCCAGTGAGAGATGCTATCTCAAAAAATCAAAGTTCTGGCTCTTGAGTAATGACACATGAGATTGACCTCTGGCCTATACAATACATGCACCTGTATGCTCGCTCTCTCTCTCTCTCTCTCTCTCTCTCTCTCTCTCTCACACACACACACACACACACACACACAGACAGACAGAGAGAGAGAGAGAGAGAGAGAGAGAGAGAGTGAGAAAGGTGTTCAAAGCAGTTATTAAGTAAGTCACGTGAGCTGGAGCATTAAAATTACTGATATTTTGTCATTCATTCTTGGTTGAGTTGCTCATCATCTGAGTATTTCATTTCCCGCATCTCAGTTTCCTCTTCTACAAGTGATACAGCACCCTCTTTGGTCTTTTATTTTGTTAATCTCTCTGAACTATTGATAGATTGGCTTTTGTAAACCCAACCATGTAGGTTGACTGCAGGTAGGCTTGGTAGATGTATAAGGAGAAGATAATGTGGAAATTACTGGGCAGTGTTATCCCAACCAGCAAAGCCCCCCCAGGTCCAAACATCTGGGCTTGGGACTGCGACTCCTCATATGCAGCTCAGGGAAGGCTGAAGCAAAGCAGGGCATGAACCACATGATTAGAGAGCAATGTGTCTTCAAAGGTACACATTGTGCCTGGCTAAGAAATTATCTTGTGCACACAACAAGAAGAAGGCAAGACACAGTTCAGGAGATTTTATTGTAAAACTGCGAAAAGTGAAAAAAGGAGGACGGCTGGAAGGGCAGCAAACAGGGGAGGCAAGGGGTTTAAGAGTTTACCACAGGGTTCCTCTTCTCGCTATTAGACCTAATAACTCAAGGTTCGGCATGCGCAGGAGGAAAATCTGCACTGACTACAGTCTAAAACACCCAAGCATTGTTTGCAGAGTGTCTAGGCTCCTCGGTCCCAGCCCTGTCTGGTGCTTTGAGATCAGTCTCTTTTCCTTGTGTGCAAAGGGCCAGCAGTCTCCATGGAAGATTTTATAGAACTGATGATAAATGTGTGTGAGGGATCCCGTTAGACTGGGAATTCCTTTGAAATTCACATTTCTCTTTCTCTCAGTTGTCCATAGATAGATCCTGGCAGCATTTGGGAGTGAAAGCTCTTCAGCTTGACTCCCCCTTGAGAGTCATGTTCTTTTCTGAAAGGAGCTTTTTTTAAAAAAGAAAGGAAGAAAGAAACGTGAAGGCTGTTTTTTCACTTAGAATAAAGATATTCTCCAGCAGTGAGGGTATTGAAGTAACAGGATCCATATGTTGAAGCTGACAGTTAATGCTCAGCATATGGGCAGTGAACTTTGCAGGCAGAAGGATGTCTCTGCTTTTAGAGAATGTCCTGGAAACACCACAGAGGAATATTGCTCAGGTGAGTCATGGTAGAGGAACAGTTTCCGGACTTCAAGGTAACATCCATCCCATGAAGTGTGAGTCACCAAAAGCAACTGAAGAGGTTCTGGTTGGCCTTCAAATTCACAGCATGGGTCTAGAGCCTTCTTGGTTAGGCCACAAGTTCTCAGAATAGCAGAGGGGCCTAATCCTTTGTTTTCTATACTCCTTGAGATGTGGCAGTGCTAAGGGGTGTCACTCAGCATGTGCAGATGGTTTCTTTCATTGGGTGAGAACATCCTCCCTCTTCAAAAAGATTGCACTGCAAAGTGAGTGAGAACTTACTTACCTGAGAGCCAGGAGGCCTTTGCTCCACAACACTGACCAACCGGTAACTAGCAGTGACTGTTAGGCGATCCCTTCACTGCTCCTCTCCATCTGGACAGTGAAGAATCAGATCACAGTGATATCTGAGACCCTTTCCAAATGTCACACTGTGGAACTGAGCACCACCTAACTCCAGCTAAAGAAGTATGATGGGAAAAGCAGCCCGAGCTGGTTGCATCTGGACCTGTCGACTCAGCCCCTGCCAGCATCATGCCCCAGTACAGCTGTATGTACCAGGAGCTATGCACAGAAAGGTTGAGGGTGAGGAGGACACGTTCTTGGATAAGAATGAAGCCCCAATTCCCTGACTGGTTGACAATGACAAAAGAGAGGTGATAGCATCGATGGATTACTCTACCATTTTCTCCAGTTCAGTATTCAAATATGCCCAAGCTCAGCCTCTTATCCATGGAGGAGAGCTCAGCCTCCTCCCCTCCTTGGTCCAGTCCACCATCCCTTACCCCTTTCTTCCATTTATTTTTTCTCCACATTGGCTCCATTTCACCCCTTTCCCTGTACAGCCTCTCCTGCATTTCTCAGGACTTGCTTTGTCTGTCAGTGGGATGATTAGGAACGCTGTATCCCCAATCCTCTGCTTACACCCCCCCCCCTCCATGCACTCCCTTTCCAGCCCCAGGCAGGCCCTTTGATCCCTGTTATTTTGCTGAGCACAACTGTGGTCTCTTGTCTCTTGAGCCCATACTCAGAGCTGCTGCTCCAGCCCGGGCTGCAAGCTGGTCACCATGACAACAAGCTTTCCCTCTTCTGCTGTGAACAGAAAATGGCTGTTGGAAGGAAGAGCTCCTAGTCTCTATGATCCAGCCTGGTTGTTTGTTGTTGGTTTTCTTTGGGGGGGGGGTTGTAAGATGTAGGAGGGGGCTTGCTTCATAATGGCTCTGAGGAGCTCCCTCCATTGAACCCACTGTGTGCTAGCCTTCGCCTTTCAGATTTACTTAAAGAGAGCAGAGGCAGAAGGAAGTTGATTTCAAATGAATAAAGCATTCTGTTTTCCTATCCTAAATCTGCATTTTCATGAACAGTTGTTATCCGCTCTAAGGAGATAAATGGAAAGCAGAGGGAGGCAGGCGATCGGTGAGATCTGGTGCTGTGTATTTTTTTCTTATCAGTACCATGGGAAGTCTGAGCGTATGGATATTCAAATAAAAATTCAGAGAAAGTAGCCAAGAGGTGCAAAGAATTCCACAAAGCATAGGCTGTGGGATTTCAGAAGCACAGCAGGCTGATTGGTGTACTGATGTTGTTTTTAGCCCTGGAGATAGGTGATGGTTATAAATTTCAGGGTGAGGTGAGCTTTCATTGGCAACCCTGCTTTCGAATGGATCTGGCATGGTCAAGCATGGCAGCACAGGGAATATGCAAGCTATCCCAATGCATAGTTCTGCGGTGATAGGCTCCCTGCTCTTAATAGCCCTAGTGACACTTCAGACTGACACCCAAAAGGGACTGGCTAGCTGACTCTTTCTGTGAATACAAAGCATAGTTGTTTAGTGAGCGGCCCAGGGGGCCCTTCCACTCTGACAGCAGATAACAGTTCCATGTAGGAGTGGTCTACGCTGTATCTCCTTCTGGCTATGGTTTGAAGTTACTTTGATAGTGGCAAATTTTCAGAAGCCAAATAAACCTTATCTTTTTAGAACTGAGCTTGGAAAATCTCATTTTTGAATGAAAGCTCTGGGGTTCTATCTCAAAATTTTAATGGTGTGTTTGAACTGGACCTTTTCTTTTTCTCAGTTTCCCTGCAGGTAGATATTGTTCCCAGCCAAGGAGAAATCAGCGTTGGAGAGTCCAAATTCTTCCTGTGTCAAGGCAAGTGTCCTGGGTCCCATCGAATCCCAAAGTTTGCTTCTAAAGCCTGTTGCTCAGAGTGCAAACTGAGAGTACCAAGCCTAGAATTCTGGCCACTGCTCTGCTCTTAGTCAACAGTGTAACCAGTCCAGACCATTCTCAGAGACCTTCCCTTCAGAGTGACATGCCGTCTATGACTCTGCTTGACACTGGAACAACTCAAAGGGCTTTGTAGGAAAACCAGCACATGCCCCAGTGAGTGCATTATCTCAGGTCTAGTATCTTGTCTTTAGGCATACACAGCTCCAGAATGCAGCATGGGCATAGAGAGAATGCCCCCGTAGATCGGGCTAAGGCCCCAAAAATCCCAGAAGGTCTCGAAAGTGCATTGAATACAGGTAGCACTTGCTGTGGCGACACCTATCTCGTCTTTCCAGGACTGTTCCAAATACCAAATGTGTTCTGCTCCATCACAGTCACACATGTGCACAGCTCTGGGTCTTCTTAATGTCTCATTGGGAAATATGCCCCTAATAATAATGGGGAACCATCCTATTGGGGAAGGGATGGGGAAATGGGCTTCAAGGTGTTGGTAGATGGCATGCCTGGGATTTGGAATAGAACAGAAGCAGGAATGAACTGAGCTAGGTGTAGGCTGTGGCATTTAACAAGCAACTTTCAGTGGGAATGAGCTCTAACTGCCACCATGATTTGCATCTGACCAGGGGACTATGGCTGCTAGGTACATTTGCTCCCGCTCTGCCGTCATTACAGCAGTTTCAGTGATCTGAAGATACAGCCTTAATGCCCGCAGCACAGCTTGCACATTGTGATATTTATTGAAAACATGATGGGCCCCGAAAGGAACACTACATTTCCATACTAGACATCTGAACAGGGCTAGGCAGCGCAGGGTGGTGCCCCCATACAGGCAGCAAATCAAAGAAAGAGTAGTAGATTGGAGAGCCGTTCACCCTGACCCAGCCTGGCCTCTAGGCGGCTGAGTGCCCCTCACAACTGCCCAGAGAGAGCAGGCATTGCTGATCTGTCTTCTCAGAGCATATAAGGGCTTGGCTGAGGCAACAAGTATCAGAATATCTGTCATTCATACCAGTTTAGACAGAGTTGCTACAGTCAAAATGGCTGGAATCTTAACTCTTGGATTACCCAGTTTCTCTTAACTTCAACTCAGAAGTTGAACAGTCTCTGTCCTTTTCATCGCTCAGTTGGCTCAGGCCAGCTAGGTCCTGGAGCTCAGGGCTCAGATAAACCAACCCTCTTTATTTTCCATTCCATAATACACATCCTTTCTAGCTTAGTGTATGGAGCACAGTGGGTTCATAGCAAATATTGTTTCCCTCTCCAAGGACATGACAACTAAATAAAAAGTACTATATGCACAGGCAGCGGGTGAGTTCGTTCAACTCTAAGAGATGTTTTGTATATAATTAAACAAAGAGCAGAGCTGCAAAATGCTTCATGATAGAGTCCCCTTTCCAGCCTTCCAGGCTTTGCCACCCAGGAGCTCTTAGTAGGTAGCCATGGACACTCCGGAAGGGCTTAATCTTCTCATTTTCTGTGCTCTGAAAATAATTTCTCCCTCCTTAGTGGCAGGAGATGCCAAAGATAAGGACATCTCCTGGTTCTCCCCCAATGGGGAGAAGCTAAGCCCAAACCAGCAGCGGATCTCTGTAGTGTGGAACGATGATGACTCCTCTACCCTCACCATCTACAACGCTAACATCGACGATGCCGGCATTTACAAGTGTGTGGTCACCGCTGAGGATGGCACCCAGTCCGAGGCCACTGTCAACGTGAAGATCTTCCGTAAGAGCCTTTATATGTACCCCCATTTCCACTTTTGTTAGGAAGATACATGAGTGAGTAGTAAAGGCAGTGAGAAGGCAGTAGGAGGACCAGTAAGGGCCTGGTGGTTCCTTTTCTGTCAAAGTTACTAAAAGATCTGGTATATTCTCAAATGGTCAGTGATCAGCCCAGAACCAGTAAGGCTGGTTCCCACCAGTTGTCACTACTTTCCCACTGTCCGCCATTTTCCAGAAACTACACAGTTCCCAGATGGCTAGCATTGATTCCTCCATACCTTCTAAGTGACATGACAGGCACATGGTTCAGGTTTTTGCTTCCTATCCCACTACATTTGCTAGTGATATAACCCAATGACCTAGTGAGATGGAGCATTAGATGTGAACACTTCATGTTCAGGGAAGGTGGCTCCCACAGCCATGGAAGGCTGGCCTGGCAGTGACATCTCACTGCCTTCTTACGGTGCATAGTGTTACCTCATGTCATGGTAAGTAAGTGTTGATTATCATAGCATTTACTACCTTGAAGATGGCTCTAAATCTTCAGAATTTTCTATGCTACAATAAAGTTGGGGTGAGGTCAGAGTGGGAAACCAAAAATAACCACTGACCCTGTCATGGTAGGATAGACGCAAGGCTCATCACTGTACCTGTGTGCATCGTCGCTGCATCAGGAAGCCCATTGTCCTCCACAGACCCCTCTCAATGCTAACTGTTCTGCCTCAGTCAATGACCCAGTGCAGAGTGTAAGCCCCCTCTTACACTGATGAGTTATGTGTGGAAACTGCCCTGGGGCTGAAATCCGGGCATCGGAATTCCATTGCAAAGGTATTTGTTCTTCACTCTGCTCCTTCTGCTGTCTTTCAGAAAAGCTCATGTTCAAGAATGCACCAACCCCGCAGGAGTTTAAGGAAGGGGAAGATGCTGTGATTGTCTGTGATGTGGTCAGCTCTCTACCCCCAACCATCATCTGGAAACACAAAGGCAGAGACGTCATCCTGAAAAAAGATGGTAAGACCTGAGTTCCCAGGAGCCCTCAGGTCCCTTACATTCCCACCGCTACACAGGCCCTGTGGCATTCCGTCCAAATGCAGATCTGGGGCCCCAGAACTCACATGCAATTTCTGGATCCTAAACAGATGTGTATCTGTAACGAGTGTGTTCAACCACCTGCTTGTCTCTCCAAAGCAAAAGATAGACATACCATCTCTAGACTGGCTCATCTGTGTTTCAGGGCCAGGGATATCTTTGCTCATTTCAGACTAAAACCCAACACCATAACACTAGAGGTAGGAGAAAGGGTGAGATAGCCAGGTTGTGTAGTGTGTCTGTAATTCCAGCATACAGAAGCTCATACAGGGGAATGGTTGCATGTTTGGGGCTAACCTAGACTTCATAGTAGTTTCCAGGCCAGGTGCACTACCTTGTGAAATTCTGTCTCAAAAATAACACAAATTGCATAAAAGGCAGTAGCGGGGGGCTCAGCTCCTTGCCTGATTGTTCACGGAATGACCTTGGATGAACCTGCCTCTTGTCTCTTCCAGTCCGGTTCATAGTCCTATCCAACAACTACCTGCAGATCCGGGGCATCAAGAAAACAGATGAGGGCACTTACCGCTGTGAGGGCAGGATCCTGGCCCGGGGAGAGATCAACTTCAAGGACATTCAGGTCATTGTTAATGGTGAGGAGATCCGTCCTTCCTGTTCTCTCCATTACTACAACCAGGATTTGATGGGGACCTTCTTTTCCATTCCCTTTGGGTGTTGACCTGTTCTGTCTCATTCTTACTTCTCAAGAGACCACTTTCCCATGATCAGAAACTTTGGGAGGGGGACATTTTCTCCTTAACTCACTTGCCTTTGGTGTCTTCCTCCAGTTGTACATATCCAATGCCCTCCATTGTCTAGCAGAACTAAAGACCCCCCATTCTGCTAACAAACTCTCCTTCATCCCCAGTGTCCTTGATGTTACCGTCATGAGGAAGTTAGTCCCCTTGGTTTGATGGGCAGAGAAAATACTGCAATCAATTCAGGTCTCAGAATAGTCAGCATCGTGGTCCGTGGGCTTATTAATCTTAATTTGCAGTGTCAAATAAACACACCCGTAGCATCGATCTGACATTTGCAAGATGCTTACAGGAAATTATAATGTCAGTGCTAAGAAAATAAGTAAATCACTTTTGAACTGTTTTGGTTATTGATACATGTTTTCTTGCCAAGTTTTCTCCCTCTCATTCCTTTGGTGGAAGTACCTTATGCACAAAGTTATATATGACAGTTGCAGAGAATGTCACCCTGCTGAGCTGATATCTTTCAGAAGCATACCAACCTGGCAAGCAACAGGAACAGCACTTTTTAATGTTTGCCAGTATGGAGAGCAGGGTCTCCTTTTAACATCAAGTCCCGCCAACCCTTCTAGTTGTACGTATTGTATATATTGTGATATATATTGACTGAGAAAATACATCCCAACAAATAGCTGCTATAAATCAAGTACCACATGAACACGAGTTAAGACACAGTATAGGGGTTGAACTCTTAAAAACAATAATGCACGTTTGTGGGCAAATTTTTGTTCTGGTTACATCAATTATTTAGAATACCATGTGAGTTTAGATTCCTTTTACTAACCCTGTAGACGTTCAGGACTATTAACGCTCAGATGGTGATGTTGCCACCTGTGGACCCCCAAATGCCTTTTCTTCCCGGTGCCATCGGGTTCTTTTAAGATTTGTACAGCCACTCCTAACATCCTTCTTTTCTTCAGTACCACCCACTGTCCAGGCCAGACAGAGCATCGTGAATGCCACTGCCAACCTGGGTCAGTCCGTCACCTTGGTGTGTGATGCTGATGGCTTCCCAGAGCCCACCATGAGCTGGACAAAGTAAGAAACTGGCTTGTGCCTTGCATCATGGGGGAGAGGAGAAGGCAATCCATAGTCCCACTGCCTGTGGAGTTTTCATAGGCAAGAGTATGAGATTCCTTAAATACCGGGTGAAGAATGGCTCTCTTCTGGGAAGTCCTCTTCTTCAGTGTCTTTGATTATAGTTTTTTATTTTCAGACTTGTGTGAGCAGATGCAGGTGTAGCTTTTGGTGCCAGTTCTATGAAATCCTTCTGAGTTCTCTCAATAGCCTTTGCACATACTCAAAAGATTGTGGGAGAGGCATAAAAAGCGTAACAGGAGATGCTACTCAGAAGTCTTTCCCTTTTATGTAGACTGAGCCTGTCCCCTTCTCACAGTGGGAAATGATCAGAAATTAACCTCTTCACCCTTTGCATTTCTGCACTGTGTAGGGATGGGGAACCCATAGAGAATGAGGAGGACGATGACGAGAAGCACATCTTCAGTGATGACAGTTCTGAGCTGACGATCAGGAATGTGGACAAAAACGACGAGGCTGAATACGTCTGTATTGCTGAGAACAAGGCTGGCGAGCAGGATGCCTCCATCCACCTCAAGGTCTTTGGTAGGTACAGGGTAATTCATGTCAGGACCACTGTTCAGCCACAATTCCTCCTATGCTGCACATTCTATCCATCAAAAAGACATATCCACACTACCATGGCATGCATCCATGAAACAACCATTAGCTGCCTGCTCTGACACCTAAACCCCGTCCAGGAAACTTCTTAGCAGTCTTCAGTAGCACACAATCTCCTAGCTGGTCTCCTTGCTCCCCAGCTTGACTAGTGTAGGTCTTGTCTACTTGTGGTAGCCAGGGTGCCTCAATGCCATTCCGCTTTTCAAGATCCCTTGCAACCAAGTTAAGCACCAGACTAACCCCTTGGCCCAGTGCTAGTACCCTAGCTCCTGCCTTGTACTCCAGCCCCAGCTTTCCCTCCCTCTGCTCCACAGAAAAGGCTTTCCAACCACAGCAACCTCCTTTCTGTCTCTGCCTCAGAATGAGCCAATTCCCTATGTCAGAAACATTGCCTTTGATGCCCTTCTGCTTAAAGCATCCTTCCCTAAGACAGACCCACTCTGACCAGTCCTCTTGTTATCCTTATGCAGACTTTAGCTCAAGCATGTCTTTCCCATGAACCCTTCCCTCACCATTCTGATATTGCCTCTCCCTCTCGCAGCTACCAATGTACTGACCGCCCTCAGGACTCACTGTGTCTTCTCCATATACCTGAAAGTTCCTGAACTAATCTTCTCAGCATGTTTGTTTGAGGGATTGTTTATCTCAAGTCTCCATCAGCATTCAAAGTGTACTGGGAGCATACTGGCTGTCTTATTGCATTGCTTTATCCTCTAAACAGCTCCAGACTCATGATGCCTTAGTAAATATCAATGCCTGGCTGGTTGTCTTCTTTTTTTTCTCCTCTACTGGCCTGTGTGCCAGTGTCATAGAAAGTCATAGAAAAAGCTTTCATGTCTCCATCCACCTTGTCTTGACGAGTTCAGCAAATTTAGGGGTGTTTCAGAATTGACATGCATACTGGGCTTCCTTATGCAAAAAGGAATCTGTTGCAAAGAAAAGTGAACCCTAATGGCTCTGAAAGGTCTCTGCATGTTTGTCTAAAAAGCACAGTTAAACTGCTGCATTGTAGACCACGCTGGTTAGATAGAGCCTACAGAGACCTCTCTGGTACCTGTTCCTCCACACCTAGGAAGCAGTGTTGAGACCTGCTTGTTTAGTGGTGGGGAGAACTGTATGTAAACATGCTTTGAAAATCAGATGCTTTATGCCAATAGCCCTGGTAATCACAGATGAGTCTCTTTTGTTTGTTGATGACATTTGGGTCTACAGATAGGCTCTACAAAAAAAAAGAAGAAGAACATGAAACTTCACGAAAGCATGCATATATGTATGTGTGTGTGTACATGTTTGTATTGTATGCAGCTGCACGTGGGTGTGCATGAGGATGGAAACCAAAGGTCAACCTCAGGTGCCATTCCTCAAGCACCATACCCTTCTTTGAGAAGACAGGGTGCTCATTAAGTTGGTGCTTGCTAATTCAGCTAGGCTATCTAGCAGCAAGCTCCAGGGATCGGCCTGTCTTCACATCCCCAGGTGCTGGGGTTACAAGTATGGCTGACTAGGCCCAGGTTTTTTATGTGGGTCTGAGGTTCAGACTAAGATCCTCATGTTTGCAAAGCAAACACCTTACTGATGAGCTGTCTTCCCGGTCCATTAAAAAAAAGCATTCTTGGGGCTGTTTTCTCTATACTTTAGATTAATTCCCCCACCCCCACCATTCTGCTTTCTAGATTATAAAGAAGAGCAGGTGCTCCTGTTAATTTGTCCCTTCATTTAAGAAAATCGAGTACCTTTGCTGCTAGATAGAGTGGCTGGAGAGATAAGTAAAAAATGGACTCTGAGAAGAACTGAGATAGAGATAAACTATAAACATACAAAAGAGAATAATTAGTGTCAATCTGCATTATCTATTTGAGTATTTACTGTGAATTCAGTCATTGCCAAGTTTAAAATAAATTTCATGGAGTCTATTCCCGTCAGTAGATTTGCAGGCATGTGTAGATGGCCAACACTGACATTTTAAATGACAGCCCCCTAAAATGATTCCATGGCAACAGCATGATGATGCTTTATAGGAAAAGATTTCCTATCCTGTGTGGCATCAGTTAGTCATTAAACTGATGCAGGACTTGAAATACAGAACAGCAGGACAAGTGCTTTGGGCATTACTTGCCCTAGGCAGAGTTGAGCAAAACACACTGTGTTGCATGTGTGCAGCTGTAGACAAGGCCTCTGCCTGTTTGGCTTACACCTATACCTCCAGCACCTAAGACAGTTAGCAGAAGTGGTTGAATAATTGAAGGAATAACCATTCGTTCATTTGACTGAAGCATGACCCAGGCCCTAGGGAGATGGTCCTGGGATCAAGTGAACCTCAGTTGTCTCTGGAAAACTTATAAAGCATTGTCCCCATACAGTAATAAAAACAATACCCAGCACAGAAGGAACATTTATTCCACGCCATGCCACAGAGCCACAAATCAGACTTTCTGAACCTCATCACAGCCCTTTGAGGTAGCTCAGTGATTCTTCCTGTTCTACAAATGTCACAAGGAGCACAGGTACTCCTTATAAGGAGCTGTGATATTGGCTTCTTGGTCCATACCCAGGGATAGCAGTGGTGGCTACATCTGCATGCAGCCAGTGGGCACCTGTATTGAATCTGTCTGGCCTAGGAAATGAATGGGAATGTGAGAGAGAACGCTCTGCCTCCCGACCACCATGCTGATCATGGGTTCTCTAGATGTTTTCCACTTGCAAGCCCTTTTTACCTGAGAGATGTTTAAACAGCCTTATTTTAAAACCATGCTTTTGGTACCCATGATTTTCCACTGATTGAAAACTGAAAGCACATTTGCATGCCAATGAGATGGGCATACTTGTTTATTTAATAAAGAATTAAATCTTGGCTGAATATCTGATATGACTGGACACAGAATGTCTTCAATGTTCTTCTGAGTTGCTTGGTGTTTTTGTTTTATAATCATCAAGGCTGAGAACACTAGTTTGCATAAATACACAGTACAAAATGGCAGAAATTTGTTTAGGACCATTTCAGAAATTGTTGGAAATTCTGTCTCCAATCCCCAGCCAAAACTCATTGAATAATTTTTCTGTGAAACTCATGTCAGCAACTCAAATAGCGATTTATAAAATCAAGCATTCTAACACAATACTATCCAAAGATACACTAATTTGATACTTACATGCTGAGGAACGATGGTGGGAAAATATTTGAAGTCACTGTTTTACATAATTAAGCCATTGTGTTTCTGTAAGAGCAGAAAACTTTGCATGTGTAGTAAAAACACTACAGCTCATAACTTACAATGGTCTTGAATCTGAGCCGAAGCTTTGCAGCCAGTGTTTGTTGGTGTTGTGTGATGGGACAGCATATACATGCTGAGTGTTCAGAACCAAGGCTGCAGTGACTTCACATGATACATCATGGGCAAACACTGCCAGAAGCAATTTAGATTCCTTACACGTTTGGTTTTGAATTAATTTCTTTTCTTCTTCCGTTTGTTTGTTTGTTTTGTTTGTTTGTTTTTGTTTTTTTGTCCAGGAACATTTTACTATTGCCAAACTTTGGGACCTCTGCTTTGGGATTGTGTAACTTCATAGGTTCATAAACGGCTGTTAAGAAGCTGTTCTGTGGAACATCCCAGCTCTAGCATGACTGGGGGAGAAGAGCTCTTGATCCTCTTCCAAGACCCTTTGGTGGCAATGATTGATTGAGGCAGGAAGGACAGGTAGCATATGAGGGGTCATGTAGGGCCATAGGAGAAGGATCAGGATGGATAAGGCCCAGGAGAAGTGGCCAGGAAAGGAGAAGATAGGGTTAAGAATCAGGCAAGACAGTGTGTGTCTCCCCAGTCTTCGTCCTGAATGAACAAATGCATCTCTAGATCCCTGCCTCCCTGCATCCCTGCATCCCTGCATCCCTACACCCCTCCCCATGTATCTGTATCTCAAACAGGCACCACCATTTCTTTCCCAGTACTACCAGAGTGTTCTCTAGACAGTACAGTGTAGCAAGCAAAGGAAAGACGGTTGGGCTCTTAGCAATGTCAGCAAGGAAATCATGGATCTGTGGCAATTGCATCAGACCCAGAATCAGGATCCTCCACAGTGCCACAAAGTGAGCTCATCCAGCCTTCTTGATCTCCTGCTTCTTTCCTTTCCACAGTCTAATCTACCCTTCCCTCCTCCTATTGGCCTCTCTTCCATTGGTTGAGACAACAAGTATGAGGGTCAGAGAGCCTGGTTAAAAGGGGGCCAGCTGGTTAGGAGATTTTCTTCGCTCTCTATTCCTGCCCTTCGAGATTTGTATCATGGGCCGTCCCTGAGGTGGACTGAGAAGGTTTGCTCAGCAGTAGCAAGGTTTAATGATGTTGAAGAGGAAAGAGATCTACCGCTTAGGTAGCAAAGAAGAGATCAGATGTCTGATGGCTTCAGAAAGGGTAGCATCAATATGTAAAAAAAAAAAACATTACAAAAGCAGAAACTGTTGTGGTTACAACTGAGTGACACCATGATAGGAACCTGCTCTGGCATGTGGAGCCCTCCCTTGTTAGCAGCCTAGGGCTCCTTTCCTTAAGTGCTGCATTCTTCCTTGGCTGAGACCCCCCTTGCTGTTCTTTGTGGGTCTGTCTGTAAGATAACGTAAGCCTGTGCCAGTGATCCTGATAGCTCATGGCGCCATAAACTGAGGCAAATTCAGTGGAAGGCAGAAGTCTTGTTTACCTGATCGCTGTAACAAACGCAGCACTTGTGGCTGATGGCAAGAGACAGCAAGAGACCACCAAGGGGGCTGAAGGAGAAGGTCTCGTGGCTCTCCTCAGACAAGGCTTATAGAAACTTGACACAGGATTGGGCAGGGATATTGCTGAGTGGAGAACTGTAGAGCTGTGGACTGGTTTGCAGTCCTTACAGCATAGTGAGGAGGGTGGTGGCTTGAACGGGGAATGCTTCTCATGTGCTCAGGAATTTGGACACTTGGTCTCCAGTTAGTGACACTATTTGGGAAAGTTTAGAAAGTATGGCTCTGCTGTCAGAAGTAAGTCACTGGAGGCAGGGTTTGAGAGTATGCCCCCTTAGCCTGCTTCCAGTTGTCCCTCTCTGCTTGGTTTAAAGATGTGAACTCTCAGCTTGCGTGCTCTTGCTGCTATGCCTAATGTTTGCCGCAATGAGTCCTCCATGAAGGACTCCATCTGTCTGAAACTAAGCCAAAACAAACTCCTTTCTTTTATAAATTGTCCTAGACACAGTGTTTTATTACAACCACAGAAAAGTAGCTCATACAAGGAGAGCTGCAGCCATCAGAGGTACTAGGTCTCAGAAGGGCAGAGAGACAACAGAAGTTTGTAAACACCAGGGCCTGATGCAAGGCTTAAGCTAGAGCGAGGACCATGGGAAGATAAAACTTAGAGAGATCCCTCTTGGTGCTAGCACACATACAGAGAAGGACTCTTTTACAAGCAAGAGATGCTCTGTATATGTCTCTATTTGTCCAGTAGTGTTTTCTGTCTCCCTGTAACTTAAAATATCTTTATTGTATTTATTTTCTGTCGGTGAGATAGAATGTTCAAACAAACAAACAAACAAAAAGAACTTAGAAGAGAAAATGGTTTATTTTGGCTTACAGTTCCAAAGGGGATACAGTAGTCCATCATGGGGTGGGGGGTCCTAAGTAGCATGAGGCCAGCCTCACAATCAAAAAGCAGAGAGATCACATTTCATCCACACACAAGAAACAAACAGGAAACAGAAAGTAACACCAGGCTATAAAGCCTCAAAGCCTATCCTGAGTGATAGAATTCCTCCATCAAGGTTCTATCTCTCAAAAGTGCCATTACCTACCCAAACTTTGCAGGGGACCAAGTGTTCAAACCTATGAGCCTCTGGGACATTTCATAATCAAATCTCAACACCTGTGAGGTCTCAAAGGGCGTCCTCTGCCTTCCTCTAGAGTGCTGCTTCCAAAGGCGGAGAACAAAAGCATCCCTACCAAAACCCTCTTTGTTACTAAAATTAATCTTTGTTAATAGTGTGTCGGTGGCAAATGTTTCTATTCCCTACACTTTGAAAGGCAGAGGCAAGTAGAGGCCATACTGGTCCCGAGGTAAAGTGTAAGTAGCCTAGAGATTCAACTCATATTTTTACCTTCATTGGTTTTGCTTTATTTTATATCCTACAAGTAAATATTTGATATGATCGAAACTTCATTCCATACGGTATAAGCTGTCGCCTCCTACAAGGCATCATTATCCAGGCAAGACAGAAAGTCGTCCTACAGAAAGCTTCATCCAGAGCTGGTGGACTCCATTGTCCCCACATCATCTTGGCGGTCTGGATTAACGTTTGTCTGTGTACCAGCCATGAGAAAACAATTTGCTCAGTGTCCTGTGGTAACTCGAGGAAGCCACTTGTACCATTCAGATGATTTTATCTGGAAGCAGGCCATTTGTCGCTGATACCTATTATCTGTTGAAGCAACATAGAAGACTTCAAGACATATGTCTTTAGGACGTATTTTCTTAGCTGACTTGCAGTGACTGTGAATTCAGATATAAAAGAAGTGTAGTGATTTCAAAAGCCACCTGTCATCCTGACTTTGTGTCTCTCTTGCCTCCCCTTTCTCTCTAGTAGTGAAATAAGTTATTTGTGCAGACTTATCTGTTCTCTTCTATGGAATGTTCAGCAATTTCTGAGTATAATTGTTTTAAATTAGGAAAATTCAATTTCGCCTAATGTTTTCACATTTCATTCAGCATTGGAATGCATGTGTTCCTTGCATTACTCTAGACATTTGGAAAATGAACTGAGCTCAGCTTCTCCCCTCCCTGCTGTCATCCTACCCTGCAGCACGTGACCAAAGCTACCAAAATGGCTTCTGCTTGAGGTTTTATCCATTCTAGGGTTCCTCCTAGATTAACCTTCTTGGGGTTCAGTGACCACTCCATGGCTCTGATAAAACTCTACCCTTGAGCTTCACTGGCTTGTAGATACATCCCCAACTGCTGAACATTGTCCTCTTGTCCCATGAAATACCTGTCTGTCTGTCTATCTACCTATCTATCTATCTATCTATCTATCTATCTATCTATCTATCTATCCATCATCACCATCCCTCCCTCCCCTTCTCTTCCTACCTCCCCTCCTTCTCTGTTTACTCTTTAGCTTTTCTTTGAGGAGTTTTCTGGGCTTAGAAGGACTTCATTCCACCCAGATTTTCTGGAAACTCATGGCCCAGCCCCAAGCCAAATCCATGTGAAGGCTTGAGCTGGGGTAGCCCACCTCTGGAGCAGATCTCAAGCACTTTATTGTCTGTATATTTCAGAGAATGTGTTTATGATTGTCATTTCAGTGTTGCCAGAACCCTTGGGAGTACAGGTCTGTGTCTTCTCCTATATCTAGAATTGAGCCTTAAATTTAGTAAATAAGAAAACTCTTTAAATGGATGCATGTTATCATGTAAATCCCAAAAGCTAAATAACCAGATAACTCATCAAAATATTTGTTTTCTTTTCAGCAAAGCCCAAAATCACCTATGTAGAGAATCAGACGGCCATGGAACTAGAGGAGCAAGTCACTCTGACCTGTGAAGCCTCGGGAGACCCCATCCCCTCCATCACCTGGAGAACGTCCACCCGAAACATCAGCAGTGAAGAAAAGGTACAACATCACCCAAGAGTCTCAGGGCTATGGGATGCAGACTTGAAACACCTCAAGTCTACTCCATGCCCAGTTCCCTTTGGCACGTGGGAAGATGGGATGGGGGGGTCACCCATAGCCACTGCAGGTCCTGCAGCTTCCCTCCTCCAGCCTGCCTGGTTGTGGTCTTCTCAACATCCTCTTGCATTGGGATGGGCACTATTCCTTGTATCGATAGACATGGGCATGTTGGTAGTGGGGTATGGTCAAGGAGGAGGCAATAGTGAATTTCTGCCCCAGGCTTGTGGAGCTGTGAGGAGCCAGGACAAGCAAGATTTTGGGGCACCAGGTGATGTTTTCATCAGTTCACGTACACCCAGGAAAGTATCTCCCACAAACAACAGCAATCAGGATGGATCTATTAATTCTCTTCCTTGCGTCTCATATACTCATGCTGTTTGCACTCTGTGCACAAAAGCTTGGTTGCCTTTGTGTCTGCCTGTATTCTTGGTCACATTTGGACTCCATTTTGTTCTAAAGGCAAAAATAATTAGCAGTTTCTATATGATGGTTCTCATACCTGGGTTCTGTAATGTTTTCACCAAAGTTTAAGAACATAATAGTAAATCCCTGGCAAGTTAAAATCGCTGAGAACATTTAGCTTTAAGGTGCATGGAGCCACTGAAAAGCCATCTTTATTAGTGGCAATATATAAATATTGGGGTGACCACACCACATAATGCAGCCATTTGCTACGGAGCAAGCTGAGAATCAAAAAGAAAGGCCTGCCTTGGAGAGAAGCATAGATCTTATTAGGACAAGCACCACAGTGGAACACACGGCCCTAAACTCAATCCGAAGCACTTCATAAAGGACAAAATATTGGTGCTATGGCACCTCTTCAGTATTATGTTGCATGTCCTGTAGTAATAGGCTTGGTTTTAGTTGACCAAAGCTCAGTTACCTACTCAGGAGTAATAGCCTTAGCCTGAAAAAATATGTATAATGGATTGCCTAGTGAACCAGAATGTCAAATATGATAGATATGTACACTTCTGCCTAGCCAAAGGAAACCTCTAGAAACAAACTGAAGTAAAGCCAAAAGGGATGGAATTAAGTAGCAGGGCTAAAACTGGAATTTGCATTTGAGGAATTGACTTCTTCCTCAGTAACAGAAAACAAAGCAAAATCTAAAGGAACAGAGAGCACCGTTTCAAATATCCCATTCCTCTTTTTGCAAGTTTTATACCCAGAGTTGAATCCAATTTAACAAAGACTCAACTGAGGAACTGCTAAATATTTTTGAAACTCACATATGCTGTTTGATCTGCAAAAGCCAGCTAAATTAAGAAGTGAGGTATTTACTTTGATCATTTCTTTAGTGATACTTAGTTCCCAGCTAAGATTTTGGCTCCCTTTGTGTGTTGCGTGGACCCAATGTACATTTCAGGGCTTAATCCACATGGCCACTGTTTGACCGATCTTTTTATATTAGATTTCAAAGTAGATTTGTCCAGGTGACCCAGTGTGCATCCCTGACCTACAGTGAAGGACAAAAACATCTATTTCAGAGGAACGACGTTTTTAAGTTCTGTGTCTTTTCTAGAAATAGCTCAACAGTTAAACTAGACAAGAAGGATTCCAAAGATTTGTGCCTACGTGGGGTTTGCTTTAATAGGTTGACACTTCTGGCCTGTATCTACGATTTCATTTTTTAAAAAATGAGAATAAATAGCTAGGAACTAGTGTGCACTCATTCTCCCCAAATACTGAGACTGAAGCTATTAGAAAAGACCATTTTAAGCCCAGTTGGGACTGATTTTTTTTTTTAACAACTCAGTTTTTTTTCTATTGATCATCTGTCCTGATCTGAGATAGCTATTCAATCCCAGCACAGATTAGATCACAGCTTCTTTTACTGTAGACTAGCTTCAAGCTTGCTTAAAGTGGCATTTACTGAGCATGAGTCAGTCAGTGTCAGAACAAGTCCTCCAGATACGTCCATGATGCTGCCACATTAATGTACTTGCTTAAATAAAATCCTCTATGATAAAATTTGCCACTTCCACTGATTAAATATTGACATCAAAGAAGCTTGGTGCCAATCTGATATTGTAGATGGCTAGAAATGGTGAAACATGGTCTGTCTGTAAGCAGGTCGAATTCTAGTCCAGATCATGTTCACTACGGCAACCTCCACTCACATTCTTTCCCACCTAAAGTCACATTATACATAATTATGTATGGAGATCACCTGCACCATTGAATTATAAGAGTGGAAGAAAACTATAAAGTCCAGGATGCTTTGCCAGGCAGGTCACAAGAGTACCAGTATATCTAATGAGTGAAATAAATAAGCCCCCTAAGAGTTAAGTCCCATCAAACTGCAGGCTAAGAGATGGCTGCAAGGCACCTTTTTAGGTTATGTGATTCCATCTGGCGCCCTTCCTAGCATCCCTGTCAGGTCACCCAGCCTCCGTCTGACACGTGATGGTTACACTATCACAAGGGACTTTCTCCTTCCACTGCTCAGAACCCTCTACCTCTGCCACTCAGAGTCAGAGTCACTGAAACAGAAGCTGCTGCCCATCTTTCTTCCTTTAACACACACATACACACATACACTTTTCCACATGTTATGATTTCCATATCTTCCACCCTGCTAGTTGTCCTATACCGAAAGAGTATCACTTCACTAGCACTCAATAAAATCTTACCCTCCCCTGGTAACCTGAACAGATCCCAGTGAGGTTATCATCTTGATCCAGATACTAGCATGTAGTCAAAGCAGCATTAGCCCTTGAGTCCTGTCATATCGGGGTCACCTAGACTGTGTGGGTCTATACATGGACTGCATTTAGGCCACATATCTCCTGTCCTAGTCTTATAAAATTAGTTGCTTAAACAACTATGCAGGATTTTATATGTATTTCACTTGTTGCAGCTTTGTTTCTTGGCCACAGTAATTTGCCCATTTAGGACTCCCCCTTCACTGGGACTGTCCTATGCATTGCAAGTTACCTGACATTTTTCCCCAGTAGCCAATTGTAAGCATTACTAAAACACTCCCTGGATGGAGAACTACTATATCAGACCATCTTTCAATTAGGATTGACTGTTCAAGGGAACTTTACTCACAAGTCTGGAAGTTGGAGTACTTTCTCTCAGATGACTGCACTGGTGTTCTGTTTGCCTGTTAAAAGTAACGAGGTAGAGCAGCCAGTGGTGACCCTAGCTCTAAGCATGAAGTTCAAGTGCAGGTAATGGATTAGCTTTCCCACTGAAGCTGTCACCTAACATTCATGTTACCATTGCTTCTAGACTTGTGTGAATCCTTATTCAAAATATCTGAGTCACTGATGAAAATATTGACTGGGACAAGGTCCGAGTTCAGAGACCTCAGATTCACTCTGAGTCCGTGGCTCAGAAAGTGATGGACTCAATGGCATGGTGCAACAGTGCTCCTGTGTTATCCTGGTAGCTGTTGGTGGAGGCTCAGCAAGGAGTATAAATGGATTAAAGCAGCTTTGTCTTTCACATTATTGATTATTGATTGACCATAATGCTGCCCTTCTCATTGGAAGAGGAAGACAAGGATTTCACCTACAGTAGCAACTTAACTAACAGATATCAGAATTGTTCTTCCTTATAAAAGGGAAGATGGAATGAATTCAGAATGTGTATGGTCACACTATACCCTTGGTCATGTCTCTGGATCGAGTCTCATCAATCCATTAAGCTTCAGCAAGTGGAGTTGGTTTAGGTCAGCAATTATTAGTAGCTAAGATAAGTGTGATTGTTTGGAAGATTGAGATCAGTGAGGTAGATCAGATATCCAAAAGTTTATCTATTCCTTAGCAATCATTGGTAGCCTGAGGAAAAAAAGAGGAAAGTGAGTATCAGTATGGGTTAGTCTTCACATGTGTGTGAGGTGTTTGTGATACTTTAGAAAGTTACGCATCTGTCTCATGTCATTCCTCATTCTATACAGATTCATTTTAAATATTGCCAGGTGTTTGAATGTTTACACATTGAGTGAGACCCAGGGATTATGATATGCATCCTCAATCGCTGGCAGAAAAAGACATCTATCACTTGCTATTAGAACATCTCTGTGCCTTTGAGATGCCTTTATAGAAAGAATATGAATCCTTCACTATTAAGAAAAAGAAGGATGGGGAGCTAATATCAGAAGACACAGACAGGACATGTGAGAAGTAGCTCCTAAGCCTTGAGTCTTGGGCTGGCAGTGTCCACAAGTAAGAGAGGCCTTTTGACTCTGAATTCTTTTGAAACCCAACCTTTCTTTTCACTTGGGAGAATTCCTGATTGGGTACAAGCCCAGTGCCCACTTTCAAACATCAGGAAATGTTTTGCATAACATAATCAGATCCTGACCTGTCTATACTATGGGTGGATATAGAGAGAGAATGCTTAATATGGGCGTAGAAGAGCTTTGCTTTAACTTATATACATGTAAACTACTCGGTAAGTGGATGTAACAGCAAAAAGAAGTATTGAAACCACCAAAAAGTAACAACATTTGCAGCATAACAATCATTGCATGATTTATTTCCGACATATATAATTTGAGTGTAAGTTGCCTTTAAGTGGGCCCCACCACCAAATTGTTACAGTCAAGACAGACCTCTGCTACATTCCACCAGGCACAGAGGGAAGAATTAGGCTACTTGAAATGTGTGTCCCTGGCAACAGCTTATTTTAAAATCCACAGAATGATGGTAGTTTGGGACCGAGACACTGAAGAATCCAATTTGAAAATAAACAACCATATATGATATAGTCCCATTAAAAACAAAAACAAAAACCAGAAGTCTTGATTGACACAGCCCTGGCATGTGACAAATGAGCTTTCAAGCATTGTAGAACTGGCAACTCTAACTGACATGTTGGGCCACCATGACTTTGGTCTGTGCATGTTCTTCTGTTCTCACCTCCTCCTTCATCCCAGCACCATGTGATGTGACCCAACATTTCCTTCTCCCTGCCTCACCAAAGTGCCTTGCATTTAACGGACTTACTGTTTGCTAACTCGTTCGCATTCACTGTTTCTAGCACCCTTTGTGTCCTTGGCCATCTGAACATCAGGGACAGTCAGTCAGGAATGCCACCCAGTGAAAAAACTAACACAGCTCTGATGTCTTGACTCAGAGTTTGAAAACAGAGTAGAAAATTACTTACAAGATAAATCAACAAATCAATACCATCCCTGAAAGAAAGTTCCCCAAATCTTCATGAGCATGAGTTTTCTCACTCTCTCATGAGTGGCATGTTGGATAAAGAAGGTCTATGCTCCATCCAAATGCCTCTGGGACCTTCTGACTTTAAGCGCTAAAGCCGCAGTATCATCACCCAGCATTTAGCATCCTCAAAGCTTCCTGACCCATAGTCTCAAAGACTTCATATTCTCACACTCACTATATCTCTCCGCACCATGTTTTGTTCTCTCTCGTTTTTGTTTTTTCGATCATTTTTAATTAAATGCATGCTAAATTGTAAAATGCATGAGCATTTAATGGCTTTAGTATATGTGTGATAATCTGTCTAAAACATTCAGAGGGGAAAACAATCTACTCTTTAAGTAACCCTAGATTATCTGATAAGAACTGAGTGCCCTCAAATATTATGAGGACTGTTTTAGTTGCTCAGGATAGGAAGAGTTGAATATGTCTTCTGGTATTGATACCTATATCTATAGGGTTTAGGATGCTTTCAGCTTTGACTTAGTACATTTTAACATGCATAAGGTGGGGGGAGCTGAACATCAGCTAACTTCTGAATTAAATTTGGGGGATAATCCTATCCTTGAAAGGGGGCCTTGAAATTTCTTTTCTGAATTAAAACGAAGCTGCATGTGCACGGAATGCAGAGTGAGTTCTCTAAAGCAACATGTGACATTTTACTGCCTTCTTGTTGTGTTTTATATCTTGTTCTCTCCAGGCATCGTGGACTCGACCAGAGAAGCAAGAGGTATAGCTTACCTGACCACTAGCCAGTCTCTAGCTCTGAAAGCATTTCAGTTTAACTCACCATCACAGTTAATAACCAGACATGCTAACCTAGTGAGCACTTTAGGTAGATTAAAGATTAGGTCCATAGTAGTAGATATCACCTAGCAATAGTGTCATCTTTTAGGATGAGCACGCAAGCTGTGTTGGGAGTGGAGGAGCAAGTATTTATTATTTCCTAAAACGAGACCTTGTTCTCTTGCTGGTGCTGGTGAAATCATACCCAGGTAATTATATTGATAGACATAAATTGCCCCAATTCCCAAGCCAGGCATTTTGGAAAAAAAAAAAAAAAGAAAGAAAGAAATATTTTTTTAAAACTCTCATCTGGTGGCTGTGGCTTTGGACCATAAAGTCATAGAGTGAGTGATCTAAAACCCACTCAGCCCTTCCCTTTCCAGCTCAGCTCATCTTGTTGCTCACTTACTTGATAATGACTGGCCTTTCACATCACATTTCCTGTCAAAAGCAACACCAAAGTCATCTCTCACCAGTGTCTCCAAATCATTCAATGTATCTGTTATCTTTATGGAGCATTAAATTTGTAAGATTGGGGTGATTTGGCACAAATGGTTTTATGTTTTGTAGAGTCAGTAGTATTTAGCCTTTGCAATTTCCCTGCCTACTGCCTACTTCAGTTTAGGTGATGTGGGACTTGGGTTGAAAACCGAAGCTAAGCATTAACCTTTCTATTTAATTGCTGTGCTTGAAGACCCTTCAGGTCATCATGACCACCATGTTTTTTACTTGGTTTTGTAACTGTGAGTGACCAATTGTAACATTCAAAACCAGTTACCCTGGAAATAGGGAGGAATAGGTCAGTCAGTAAAGTGCTTGCCACACAAGCACAAGCGCCTGGTATTGAGCCTCAGCACTCATGTTAGAAGCCAAGCAAGGTTTTGTGGGCTTTTAATCTCAGCTCTGGGAAGAAATAAACAGATGGATCTATGGGGCTCTTTGACCAGCTAGCTTCGTCTAAATGAGGAGCCCCAGATCCCTGTGAGAGACTCTTTCTTGAAAAACAAAACTCTTGAAGAATGACACTTGGGTTTGACTTCTAACTTCCACATAGACATACATGTGCACACACACAAAGACACACACACACACACACACACACATCAACTTTAGATGAGGTTCAAAAATCTAACCTGTGAGTACTTTATATTGAAGTCCCTTTTGTGTTTCTCCAAATAAAGTATTAATACCCAAAACAACCATCAGAGAAGAGGATTCAGTAGTCCAATAGACTCTATATTTTAATAGAGTGAGTTTGCCCTCTCAGTCTTTTGGGGTAGTAACCATTCAGAATACATAACTCCTGTCTTCAGGGCATAGACATAAATATTGAATTATGCTTAATATTTAAAAGTTGTCACCTGTCCCCTGGCAGGAACATTCATTTCCACACCTGAACAGTCTGCCATGGTCAAATCTTGTTCATCATAAGTTCATCTCTGTAATGTGCTTTCCTTGATGACATGGGGTCTGTAGTCAAGCACATGTCTCTGCTGAAAGGCTTCCCTCCTGTGGCCTAGAAATCACTTAGTGCTGTCATAGCTGAGTGTTTTATTAGCCAAAAATCATGGCCCCATTGGCATTCGGGAAGGAAAGAAGAGGGATGAATGATGGAGCCAAATTCCACAGATACAGATCTTATGATGCTTTGCCTTGTACATCTCCCCCTGTTATTCTGATCTAGACTTGGCTTGGGAAGATGCTGAAATTTATCAGGAAGCATTGAGGAGATGTTAAATGGATTGTCATTATAAGTGGAAATAAGAGGTTTACTCCCAGGAAAGCAGACACCCCCACTCCATTTTCCAGAAATGTCTTTTATCTTGAATATTTCACTTTGGACATAATTGACTTCCAAGTGAATGCTGCCCATGGGGCTCAGAAGTTCCATTTTTTCCTATTTGACTCATTCAGAGATGAAGACCATAGGCCAAATGAGTGGCAAAGGTAGGATTGTGTTATGGCCAGGTCCCTTCTGGATGCTCTGAAAGGCTTAGCACTTTTACCTGGGAAAAGGAAGAGAGAACTGTTTTGATGAGAATAATTAGAGTCACACATATTTCTAAAGAGTGAGAGAAAGACCTTGCTATAATATTTTTAGTCCACTTTTATCTAAGCTCCTCTGAGGGAGCCTCAGTAGTCACCAGGACTTTTGGTCAGAGTGTCTTATTAGTTTGTCCCTGTGTCAGAATAAATTATCTCAGGAGGAGATAACCCAATCACACAGGAGTCTACCAATGCAACCTCCAAAAGATGACTGGATATCTGGCAAAGGGTCCTGTCATCAAACTTGCAGTATGCCACTACAAAATAAGAAATCCCTATAGAAATTGTCTCCTTGTCTGATGATATCATTAAGTGACCGAATCTCAAACAGAAAAAAATATAGGCAAGTAGGCAGAGTTTTAAAATGAGCCGAAAAAGTCCTGCAGCCTCTCTGAGCTCATCTTCAGACATTTCTGAGCAAAGGCTGTTCCTGTATTGTTTTGTGCTAATGTTCCTACTTACATGCCTCTCTCTGCCTTCTTTCCACATGGAAATGTCCTCTTGGATTCCTGAGAATTGTGTCAGTCTTAGGAAAAGCCCAATCTGGGTCACATAGAATCACAGTTCATCCAAGATTGACAAGACCCTGAGTGAACCTGGAGTCCCTTTTCCCTTCAGTTCTGTTGTGGTTTGGACAGAGAGGAATGACAAGAGAGCAAACAGGCCAACTTTTTAGAGATAGCAGCAAGAATGACCTCATACTCTCAGCATCTCTGATACAGACTGATGGGTGAAGATATTGTCTGACACTAAAAAAAAAAAAAAATAGCCACTAAGATGGACTACTATCAGCCTACAAGAAAAGGAGTCCTGGGATCTAGCATCTCCAATAAACTGTATGTCTCTGGGCTCCCTGGGACAGTCTCCTGTCACCTCTCATTAATGTGTATCACTTCCTAAGATGCAGGTTCTTGATCAACAAGCCTCCCCTATATACAGGGCATCCATCTCTGAGAGAAAGAGCTACACACAGCTATAAGCAAAGATGATTTTCTTTGTCTCTTCCTTCCCTGTTTGAAGAATGTCTTAAGTCCCAGACACAACTCAGACAACTGAAACAGACCTGATTCAAATAATGCAGGTTACCGAGGGAAAATGGACTCTGTGCCATAGTTCTGCTGAGATTGCTGTACAAGGCCAGAGACACCTTTTCGGTTGGGTTTGGGTTTGGGTTTTTGTTTTGTGAACCTCCTGGACTGGCTGGCAAAGGATATTAGGGTTCTGCCCTCTGGGCTTCTAATTGATAGGAACTGAGGTTAAGAGTCCTTTAATTCTCTGAAGAGCAAACCCAATAGCATGGCAGATGCAGCAACCCTCTTGTCCTACTCTACTGAGCATCTTACAATGGGCCTAATAGCCCAGCATATATAGAATCGGGCCCTTCTTCAGTTTACCAATTTTCTGGGGAGTCTGGCCCAGGAACACCTGCCTAAACCCTTCAATGTTATCAACCCTTTTGCTTAGAATGCCAAGGAAGGAACCCTTTCAAATATTCTAATATCCATCTTCTAGGGATTATGTGCTGATTCATTTCTTAGCAGTGCTTGTAACTCTAGAGACTCAGTAAACTAATGGTAGCATCAAAGACTAGGGATGGATGTAGACTTTGGTGCAAAAGATCCTGGGTGAGCCTGCGACTTTTTCTGCACTGTTCTTCAAGAGGAGGATCTGTTACTTTCAGCTTAGCAGGGCATGAGCTTTGATTTGTTTCTGCATTAAGAATGAAAATTGACTTGCTATCAAGCATGCAGGAAAGAAAGGCATCTACAGGAAAGACACTTCTTACATTTCTTATGTTTGGCTCTTGGCATTTCCTAGTACACATTGACACACCATAGAACTGTGAGTGGTCGTCAGACACGAAGGGAAGGACAGAGGAGAGTGGAAAACAATGCCTTGAAGGAATCTGTGCCAGCCAGGGCCTTTGTTTTCATTTTAACACACCCCAAACTAGTCTTGGGGATCCTTACTATGCCCCCAGTCAACTGAGTCCTATTTTCTGATTGAAGTGCTTTAAAGTTTCTACTCTGCTCCCATACTGTCCTCCATTATGAAGTAGATGACATGAATTTAGAGGTTGACGTAGAGAAAGGACTAGAGACTGATCATAGACAAGCAATGGCCTTGTCTCCTAGACCCACAATGCTCTAGTTGCCCCTGCCCTCTGCCTCATCTCAGTGTCTGATGCTGTCCCTTTCTTCCTGGCAGACTCTGGATGGGCACATGGTGGTACGCAGCCATGCCCGTGTGTCCTCCCTGACGCTGAAGAGCATCCAGTACACAGATGCTGGAGAATATATCTGCACTGCCAGCAACACCATTGGCCAGGACTCCCAGTCCATGTACCTTGAAGTTCAATGTAAGGAATAACTTAGGAAGGACTGGGTGGAGGGAGGAGCAGTGAAGGGTCAGTATGCAGGAGACATAAGCTTCAACTTCAGTAGAAAGTTCTACCTAGTTCATTCTCTGAAGCCATTGGCCCACAACTATTTCAGAGCTATGGTCCCAAGTACCCAAACAGAAACATCCTCAAGATGTCCACCAGACCCCTATGTTGTGAGTTTTCTCAAGCAGAGAATTCCAACATGAATTCCAAAATGTGTCAGAGCTCTACTGCCCCAGGCACCAACTTTACTTGTGTCCTGCTTACCTTTCTAGTGCCAGAAGACAGACTGTGGGTGTTCCAAGAAAGTGGTAGCTGTTCTGATGGTCATTGTCCTTCTTTGCAGATGCTCCCAAGCTCCAGGGCCCTGTGGCTGTGTACACTTGGGAAGGGAACCAGGTGAACATCACCTGTGAGGTCTTTGCCTACCCAAGTGCCACTATCTCCTGGTTCCGAGATGGTCAGTTGCTGCCAAGTTCCAACTACAGCAACATCAAGATCTACAACACCCCATCTGCTAGCTATCTGGAGGTGAATTGGGTGGGAAAGGCAGGGTGTGGTCATGGGATGAGTTCCATCATTTCTTCTGCTTCTCTGGCACACCCAGAACTGGGGAACATAGAGTGGAGAAGAAACTGAGCCTTTCTTCTAGGTCCCCATCCTCAGCTTCACGAGTCATGACCATATGGCCAGGCTGGGACTGGGAAGTGAAATGTTGTCTCTTCCGTGAGCCACTGAGCTCCTTCCACTGAAATAGATAATGTGTTCCTCACCAGATTTATTCTTTGCTAACTGTATCTAAGAAATAAAGATGAGTGTGGCCACCCATGAGACACTTGTAATCCAGGGTTTATCCTTCTTCAGGTAACCCCTGATTCAGAAAATGACTTTGGAAACTACAACTGTACAGCAGTGAACCGTATTGGGCAGGAGTCCTTGGAATTCATCCTTGTTCAAGCAGGTAAGTATCGTTCATGTTAACTTCCACACCATCCTTGCACAAGCTGGCCCATCTTGTACACTTCAAAGATACCAGTGAAGGAGTAGAAGATGAAGTCAGGCTCTGAAGAGTCAGATGCCATTAGCCACTTAGGGTGAGAGAACCCAGCTGTGGGATAGGTTGAGGAAATTGTACAGTAAGCTAAGAAAGTGGAGTCTCCAAAATCAGAGATTCTTACATTTAGAATTCCCGCAGCAGAGCAGAAACATAAGAGACATACTTCAAGTTGAGCCTTGTGATCTTGGGCCACATGTGTGACCTTGGTGTCCATGTATATTCTCACAGACACACCATCTTCTCCATCCATTGATCGGGTGGAACCATACTCCAGCACAGCACAGGTGCAATTTGACGAGCCAGAGGCCACAGGTGGAGTGCCCATCCTCAAGTACAAGGCTGAGTGGAAGTCGCTGGGTGAAGAAGCTTGGCATTTCAAGTGGTATGATGCCAAAGAAGGTGAGTCTAGTACACACCCTCGAATTCATCATATCCTGGTTGACTACATAGGTAGGGAGTATGCAGGATGTCACCATCTGCCATCCCATCCATCTTCCTCTGGAGTTAGGAACTCTTCAGCTAGAATTAGGTCAGGGTCATGCGTCCATAGAGTTCCTGACCTTCTGTCTCTAGCTGCTTCAGAACCTAGTTTTGGTGATCTCACTAGGACAGGAAGGACATCTCAGGTGATTCCCAGACAAAAGACCTGATTAGGTGCTGAGCTAACTGGGAAAGAGTGCAGATCATCCCCCACTCTGCTCTCTGCTTCCTCTCTGATGACACCTGGGCATCCCTAATGGTCTGTACCCAGGGACAGTAGCCAGCAAGATGACAAACAGATCTACCATGAATATATCCTGTTCTGTCTTCCAAGTTAAGTCAATCCAGTGATGTCTTTCAAGATTAATTATCTCCATCTCTCTCTCTTCCTTTCTATATCCCTCTCTTCCTTCCTCCTTCCTTTCCTCCAACACTCCCCCCCCCCGTGTGTGCCTTCCCCCTCCCTGTCTCTCCATGCCCCCTTCTGGAGTCAGCATTAAGTATCCATGGATGGATAAAGATTTCCTGTATCATTCCACACCTTTATTTTCTGGCCCTGAAAATCATGACTTCAGCTAGGCTAGCCAACCACAGAGCTTCAGTGGTCTATGGTCTATCTGTGTCTACCCCTGTGCTAGGTTACAGGAGAATGCCTCCACCCCAGCTTTTACATGGCTTCTAGGGGTTAGAAATCAGGTATTCCTCTTGTACAACAGGCACTTCATCCACTGAGATACCTCCTCAGTCCCTTCTGTTTTGAAAGATCACTTCTACTTATATTTTCATTATGGTAAAAATTCACGTGAATTTTGCATTTAACCTTTTTTTTAAGTCTACAAGTCATTAGTGTTGAGGCATAACTATCACTGCTGACCAGCTTTGGCAGCATATTTCCATCACCTCAGACAGAAACTCTAATTCCTCCTTTATCCACCTCCTCTGGTCCCTGGCAACTATCAATCCACTGTCATTCCCTAGTTGATTATTCTAGGTACCTCATGAGAGTGGAGTCATAGGCTTTATGTTCTCTAGCATCAGCCTATTTATTTAACAAAATGTTCTCAAGGTTTATCATATCGTAGCATGTGTCCACGTTTCACCCATAAGACTGGGTAAATACCCCACCATTGCTCCTTGCTGCATTTCATTCATTTATCTGTTATATAAAAGTCATCAAGGCTGCTTGTGACTTTGGACTGTTGGTGTGTACTCGGGACTTCACACTGCAGGTGTGAACGTGAGTGTACAGGTATCTGTTCATCTCCTGCTTTCAATTTTTCTATATAGTTGCCGAGCAGTGGTTGTGTTTAATTTGATGAAGACCTGTCAGACCATCTTTCACTGAATTTCCTTGCCTATGCATGGGCACTCTCTTTTAATCAGCCCCATTTTCTCACAACAGCCAACATGGAAGGCATTGTCACCATCATGGGCCTGAAGCCTGAGACAAGGTACGAGGTACGACTGGCGGCCCTCAACGGCAAGGGGCTGGGCGAGATCAGTGCAGCCACTGAGTTCAAGACACAGCCAGTCCGTAAGTACAGCCAGCTGCTCTGTCTCTCTCCACATTCACACTCTTCCCTCTTTTCCTCAGGGACAGACAGGGACCCTGAGCTGGCCCCTATCATAGTTCAGAAATTAGCTTTTGACTTTCGGATCTCCATGTTCCTAGTGGCCCACTCTACTCTCTGGTTCTCGGGGATGGCTGATCTACACTCACTCTTTTCATTCTCAAAATGTGTAGAGGATGCTTACTGTCCCAGTGGGTGGCCCAGTTTATTAGAACAGCAGCCGAGGCCACCAATGATTAACTTTGGTGGAGAGTCTGAGGCGGGAGAGGGGGGCACAAGCAGAGCTAATGGAAGGAATTGGACGAGATGCTTCTTGAGCCAGGCCACAGAGACCCCTAATACCTTGTGACTCGAAGGAAGACAATAGAGACAGTGACTGCTCATGTCATTAGTGCCTGCACTTTTGACGCAGTGACGATATTAAGTCATAGAGAGAAAAACAGAGTCTTCTTTGTGAGGAGGTATGGGTACCTACCAACAGGGGCCCTGCACTGGTCTGATCCTTCCTTCCCAAGATGACTCCTAAGACATCTCTGACTCTCAGACTCTTTCAGGTGGCGAGCTGCTTTCCCCAGGCTGCACTCAGGGCTGCCTCTAACTTCTCTCTGTCATTCTCCCCAACCCTAAACCATGTTTGCCCAGCTCAGCCTTCATTTCCCTCAGCAGCCAGGCTCTGGGTGAGCCTTTTCCTGACCATGTTCCTCTGCCATCCACATTGCTGCCCCACAAGGCTCCTGGGTCCCTCCAGCCAATGAAGATGCTATGGAGCTGGTCTCCTGGATGACCAGGGAGCTCCAAGCTCTCCCCAGACCCTGATTTAATCCACACAAGAGAATGTTTTGCTTCTTTGCCTGAGAAGCCTGGGAGCCTACAAAAAGACCCCCTTAACCTCTTTCCAGTGATAGAACTGTTTCAAGGTCCTTCTGCAAGGACTGTTTCTTTCTGTTTAAAGTAATTTGATGATTTGAGTTTCAGCTCCATGTGCGCTGTGGATTCTGTTCATTTCTTTTACATCTTATTTTTTTTCCCTTGGGTCTGTCTCTTGGCTTTTCTTTCCGTCTGTGTTCCATCCATGGGAAATGCAGATAGCCCTCCTCCACGTAAGTGCCTCTTCATACCTCATTACCTCTGTCCATAGTGTTAACACCTAGTGCTAGTTCATAATTTAGTTCTGGCCCCTTTTTTTGTCCCCTAGAGGCTGAAGTAGATGATGCTGTCTGAGCCCTAACCACACTGACCTTAGTCTAGCTGTGCCTTTGTTAACACACATAGGTCACTCCAGGAAGCTAACACTACTATTCTAGAGCATGCGACCTCCGTGTCTTTTGAAATTGTGTTTATTTATTAATCTTTGTGTGTAGTAATTACTGTGTGGAAAAGATAAGGTTTGCTGAACCAAGCGTGGTGGAAATCTGCGGATGATCTCCAAGTAACAAGCTAATAGCAACCCCTCACTTTTAGCCCTGGTACCAGCGGAGTAACACCTGCCTCCGGGGGACATTGTTCCAAATACGATCGAGAAGAAGGAGCCAAAAATAATCTTCCTTTTTGTTTTTAGGAAGTAAGAGAATGGAGCACGCATGCTTCCTGGCTTATCTGTCAGTTAGTAGATGAGGAGGAGCAGAGGTGGGAAGGCCTAGTGGGGGCTCTCGGGTAGAGCTACACTGTGTCCTGCAGGCAGCCACCTGCAGTGGGCATGGGGAGGGAGCTAAGCCCTCAATTCTGGTCAGCTCTCTTCATTTGCACTGGATCACTGACAGTGTACGTTCCAATGTTAAGAAAAAACTGGCCACTTAGTAGCTGCTCAGTAGCACGGAGAGAGGGGAGATTCCCCTTGGAGTAACACCCTAATTGTGTAAACTTAAAACAAAGGTTAACAAGAGAGGCGGCAGATGCTACAGAGAGTAGAACTGGCCCTGACCCCTCAGCTTGAAGAGACACCCTACTCCCAAAACTCACTTTGCCAGGGTCTGGTTCTCCCTAGGCTGAGTGCATAGAGAACAGAGCATGGAGGCACCTGACAGATCCGGACAAAAAGATATTCAGGAAGCTGCACACCATTCTAGAAAGCTGCTAGATCCTAAAAGGCACTGGGGGAGACTTATAAAAGTATTTCAAAATACTGCAGCAACAGCAAAAACCAAGTAGCTGAGTGTGGATGTTGTGCTATCAGCCAAGTTGGTGTCAGCTAGGGAAGGTGTCAGAATCAGGGCCTGTGGGGCTGAAGGGTGCAGACAGGGAGCAGTGAGGAGGAGTGACAGCTGCGCCCCAGGGGAACTCCGATGAGAAAGCTCTTCCTTCTGGATCCTTCCAGCAATCCTAAGCTACTTCTTCTAGGCCCTTCTCTACAGGAAGTGATCAGTGAGGACCAGCTTTGCTAATTAGAGAGAGGGAGGCCCAAATAAGACTTTCTGTTGACTGTCTTCTCTGAAGCCATTACACTTGACTTGGAGGAACTGGACTTGGCCCCCAAGGTCACAGTAGTTTCCATTCATTACCAGCTTGGGCCTTATGAAGATAGGATTGTTGGGGAGTTGGTTTTGTTTTTTATTATAGCAGAAGGTACGCTTCAAGTCATGTTTAAAAATTATGTGTTTAATTAAAAGTTTTACTTTTAGTTTTAGTTGTTAATTTTTAAAAGAAGGAAGCCCCTGGACTTGGTCTTTTACTGTCTAGTAGTAGGAACACGGATGATTAATGGAGACTCTGAGAGTCCTCTGCAGAAGGCTGTGACCCAGCAACAATTAGCACAAAAGTTGCTTTTCTCAATCATATAATAAAGGTTTGATTTAAAGAGTTAATAAGCGTCAGGCCTTACAAGCCTTAAAAAGCTTTTTGGGAGGCTTAGGTGGGAGGATCATAAGTTCAAGGCCTGCCTGGGCTACAGACTAAGTTTCAGACTACCCTGGGTAACTTAGTGAGACCCTGTCTCAAGATAAAATGAAAAGAGAAAGGACTGGTGATATATCCCAACGACCGAGCACTTGCCTGGCCTGTGCAACACCATAGATTCAAACCTCCAGGCAGGCAACGAGGGGGGGAAGAAAGTAAAATAAGCAAGGGAAGAAGGAAGGAGGGAGGGAAGGAGGAAAGGTGTCTTGCTAACATGGGAAGAGCACACTCCCTGAAGAAACCTCAGTGGGGTCATTCCTTTAACCCCCATAAGTTTTCCCCAAATCACTGATGTAGGTCTGGCCCCAGAGCATCCTGCCTGTCCTGAGAAGGACACCCTGGGGCAGATGAAGCCAGTATTTACCACTGCCCACTTTTTCTACTGTAAACCTGCAAGTCTTCACAAAAGTCTTCTCTGGGTCCTTGCTCCCACCTCTTAGAAGACAAGAAAGTTGTCTGAACTCAGATAAAGAATCATCCATGGACTGATCTGTGTACACTTCTCCTAAGCCTACAATCATTCACTGGCACCATTTCCCCATCCTATAGGACTATAGGTGTATAGACACAGACTGACTTGGGGCTCTGGGCTTGGGACCAGAGTATAACTCCTAACCTCATGTCTTAGCTGGGTTTCTATTCCTGCACAAACATCATGATCAAGAAGCAAGTTGGGGAGGAAAGGGTTTATTCAGCTTAATCTTCCACATTGCTGGTCATCACCAAAGGAAGCCAGGACTGGAACTCAAGCAGGGCGGGAAGCAGGAACTGATGCAGAGGCCATGGAAGGATGTAACCTACTGGCTTGCTTCTCCTGGCTTGCTCAGCCTGCTTTCTTATAAAACCCAAGACTACCAGCCCACATATGGTACCACCCACAAGGAGCCCTCTGTCCTTGATCACTAATTGAGAAAATGCCTTACACCTGGATCTCAGAGGCATTTTCTCAACTGAAAATGTTGAAAAACACACAAAACTAGCCAGTACACCCCAGGAGAGAGAAAAGGTAAAGGGCCAGAAGGTTAGCTGCCAAGACTTCTGAGTTGGGAGGGTCTAGTTAAGACCAGTGTTGGGCATTAACTAAATGTAGGAGTTTATTGGGATGTCTCAATAATAGAGTTGGTTCCTTGGCTCCCTAGGAAACCTTTGCGCAGTCAGGGGTGTAGGTTAATCACAGCCAGAGAAGATCAGGCAAAACTAGCTCCAGCTAGCTTCAAGGCAAAGCATGATTGAGCTTTTTGAGAGTTCTCTGCGTACAGTGCATAGAAGAGAAAAGAGCTGTGAGTCTAAACAAACTAAGCTCTAAGCCGGGGAGTATTCTATGCATGGGTTTTCAAGTTTGATGCCTGTGTGGACTTGAGACCCTCTGCTAATAAGTTTGGGATCCGCTTGCCGCAGGAAGGGCTGCTTCCCTTCTGGATACTTATACTGTCTTCTTACTGACTCTTTTTGCTTTGTCACTGAACTACACACTTGTAAAATTTCATGGCCTAGTTGGTACTGTTGATTTTGCTTCTATGCCAAGAAACAAAATAGAGTATATCTGGTGCATGCTTTTTAAAAGACATGTCTTGAGATTTTTAATCTTGATATGCTGTCCCCTCTGTGACACATGTGAAGATACCTTAAATGCATTGGAGTGCACGTGACTAAAATGCATAAGATATTAGGCCTTTCCCAAAATAACATGAACAATTACACAAACATCTCAACACACACACACACACACACACACACACACACACACACATGAAAGTGAGAGACATTTACCTAATTAACTGAGTCACCTACTCATGAAAGATTGGTAACCAAACTACTATGACATCATGACATCAGGGACATTGGCTCTGATGATGTCATCTGGAAGGTACTAGAAATCCAAGCCCTGAGCACTGAGGCAGCTCTGCCAATAGGGTGGCGCTTTCCCATTCC
Source organism: Rhynchomys soricoides (assembly GCA_019843965.1). NCBI lineage: Eukaryota > Metazoa > Chordata > Mammalia > Rodentia > Muridae > Rhynchomys > Rhynchomys soricoides. Next base: position 11,904,905 of record JADRCH010000050.1, read on the forward strand.
ATCATCCAGGTCTCAGAGGAGCCTGCCTTTGTTATCGCTGATAGACAACTTCTGGATACTTGTCAATCACACACCAGAGTCCCATTCGGTGTCCCATTGTGCCAGGTGTAGTCTCTAAGCATCCTCCATGCTGAAGGGTAGTAGGATTGTTTGTGAGGATCCTGTACCTTTAACAATTCCTTTCTCTGGGGGTGCGGGGGGTCAGAATGTTATTTGTCTCACTCTTCCCCAGCAGTATAAACAATCACCTTCTCTAGAGAGGGATTTTGGAAAGCAGCCATGTTTTTAGAGGCTTCTGTATAAAAACCGACTGTCCCTTGTCATTGAAGATGGCCAATTCCATCTTGCTCAGTTATTCAGGTTAGAGACTGAGATATGTAGGTTTTGCTATATTTGCCAGGAGGGAAGAAGAGATGCCCAGTCATTTAATCACTTGCTGTACAAGAGGATCTGGGTCTAGTTCCTAGCACTCACATAAAAATTCCAGGAACAGCTGCATGTGCCTGTGTCCCCAGGATCAGGACCATAGGGACAACAGGGGTCTTGCTGCGTAGCCAGCAAGATTCTCTGAATCACTGAGCCCTAGGTTCAGTGAGAGACCCCCATCTTAGAAAGTAAGGTGTCTGGGGACTAGAAAGAGGGCTCACTGGTTATGAGCATGTTCTACTCTTGCAGAGAACCAGACTTGAGTTTTCAGGATCCATGTCAGATAGCTTACAAGTACCTGTAACGCCAGCTCTGGAGGATCCAATGTCCCCTTCCAGTCTTCACGGTACCTACACTCATATACATCTACACAAAGACACATACACATGTGATTTAAAATAAAATATTTTTAAAATAAGGTGGAGAAGCAATTGAAGAAGACACTCAACATCTGGCCTCAACACGCACACACACAGGTGTGCACAATCATCCACTAAAACAAGTGTACAAACAAACAAACAGGAGATGTTCATAAAGACATCCCTCTATGGAAACACATATCCAGAGTGTAATCTGAAAAGCCAGTCTCTTTCCTTGCTAAGGTTCCCATTAAGTTGAGGTCTAGATGTCTAGCCTCCTGTCCCTCAGAGCTTATGGACACAGGTGATCCTGCCCAAGTGGCTGTTTGTGTTCAGTCAAGGTTTGAGGCCTCTTCAGCTGCTCTTGGCCAATTCCTTACCTGCATGCCAGCCTTAACAGGCTCTCAGGCTCAAGGTGTGTACTTAAAAGAGTGCCCTGCATACTGTTTGCTAGCGTGACAGCCACATGTCCCATGCATTTCTCTTTCAGCTTTGCTTCCCACTAGCTCCTCACACCAGCACCCCAGGCTTGCTACCCCCATTTTTTTTCAATCCAGCATCCATATGTTCCCAGTGATCTATTTTCCATTTTTTCACTTTCATTTTTGTTTCTCCAGTGGCTCCTGTTAACTCTTCTACCCTTGTTCCGTTGTCTTCTCGAGCTAGTGAGTATTGCTTTCTTCACCCCCATCCCTGCAGGTACCTTTCCAACCAGGCAAGAATCATCTGCCTAAAGTTATATGCTTCACCGGTTCACCGGTTGATAACTCAGCTCTGGCAATGGAAAGTCACATCGGGGGTTTTTTCAAAAAGCAAAGGGAAAAAGGAATAGACACAGGGCCTCTCAGGGCAGACAAGAGAAGAGCTTTGCTCTGGATAGGACACCCTGCAGACAGCAGTCCTGAGGCTGCTTTGTATACTTGTGATGTGATTCCCAGCAGGCCAGACCAAAGCCGATATTTGGAAAAGCCAAAGGAATTTACCAAGAAAAAAAATCTGCCCTGCCTGCAGGGTCATGTAAAATGCTTTAAGGAGTTGTGCTTTTACCCTTTATTTTAGTTGGACTTAAGCTCTGAAATTAGAGAGTGCAGCCTGTAGCTTTCACTGTGTCCATAAGTGCACAGACTCCTCATAAATATTTGTGGGGAAATTAACAGTGCCTGTTCACAGACGGGCCGCATAAATTACTTAACACTTTGCAAGTGACGCTTGCTGATCTCTGCTCTAAAATCAAATGGTGAGCCTACTCCCACGACTTACCCACCGTAAAGAAAATAATGAAGATTATAGCATTTATCAAACTCTGCTTTGTTTACCCTGGATGGGCATCACTGACCCAGCAGGAACATGAACTGGGCCTTTGTCACAGTGGGTGAGCCTGGTTTTTTCCATTCATTTCTCTTTACTGTATTATACTTTAGTACTTTGAATCTGGAGGAGTGGAGCAGGTCCACTCTTCAGAAACTTGAACCTAGGTTTCTAGGGAGGAGGCAGGGAGTATGGGGGGTAAGGCTGGGGTAGGGGTGGGGGTGACAAAGTGAGACATTAGATGAACAATGCCTGGGGTGATGTGGGCACCAGCTCAGAGCAGCACACAGCAGCATGGCCCTGCCTAAATGGCTGTATTCTCCATAACACTGCAGGAGCCCCTTGGTTTGGACTCAGCCTCAAGCCCTCTTTCCATCATTTTGAATAAGAATCTTTCCTACCATCTCAATCCAAGCTATGCTCTGTGGCCAGAGGAGTCTAGTTCTTGGAAGCAGACTGCCATTAGTTCAAATCTCTGCTCTGACCTTCTACCTGTGACCTCATAACCACAGAAGAGTCTCTTTGGAATCCCCAAATCACAGATTTCTTATCTCTAAAACTAAAGATAGATTCCCCTTTATGGTATGCAATTTGTTTTTTAAAAAGATTAAATGAAAAAAAAAAATTCACAAAATATAATGCCCAGCATTTAGTAACTGGATTTATTGGGAAGAATAACTGGGGGTATGTTGTCTCTTGCTGCATGAGTCCTTTGTCGGCGAAAGCTTTGATAATCTCTCCAAAATATATATATTAATATTGATAAATCAAGGCAACAGGAATGAGTGACTTACGCACTGTCTCTGATATGTGTGTGTGTGTGTGTGTGTATACACACCTATACACACATATGATACATATGCACACTCTAATATGCATAATTTGTACTTTTAGGTATGTGAGTTTTATGTCCTTTCTGGCCTTTACCATTTAGTGCCCTTTCTATCCTTCGTGTTTCCATAGCAACCTGGCCTCTTCCTGTCCTTCCAACCACAGACCTGACTAGTGAGTACAGAGCGGGCTGCTGTGGGCAGCGTCTCTGACTGAACGCTTGTAGTAACACAGACTACAGTGTGACTGCATGGAGACTCCCAGCCTTGAGTGGTTTCCTAAGCATGCTGTCTGTTTGGCCAAGAAAGCAATGGAGCCACCTCCAAAAGAATAAGGGGTGGTTGTGTGTGCTGGGGGAGAAGGATTAGGAAAACGTGGTGGAGGGGGAGGGCAAAGAATGGCACCTCCTTCCTATGGTTTTACTGTCCTTACCTCATGCAACTGTGCTCACACACAAACAGAGAGAGGGGAAAGGAGAGGGAGGGAGAGAGGGAGGGAAGAGAGAGAGAGAGAGAGACAGAGAGAGAGAGAGAGAGAGAGAGAGAGAGAGAGAGAGAGAGAGAGAGAGAAGTGAGAAAAGCCTGGGAGCAAGAAGCAGAGGAAACGGAGAGAGCTGCCCAGAGAAAGGCAGAAGGAGCTGTGCCCCCTGACAACATGGCTGCCCTTGTCTCACAGCAAAGCACACGGTAGAAAGAGCCACAGCCCCCATTCATTCTGTTCCCCTGAACACTTGATGCTAGAACAGTTTAGAACAAAGCCACCTCCTAGGCTGCCGGGTTGGAAATGCTAGCCGTCCACTCCTGACAGTAGGATCCAGGGGACAACTGTATCCCCTAGACCAGCCTGAAAACCTGTCTGAGTCCCTGCTGAAGGTCCAGGCTGGTCTTAATGATGTTAAGCCACATGGGTGCTGGGGTCCTCAGGCCCTCGACTAGGCAGCCAGAGCATTTGCACATGACTGTGTATGTCCAGCGGCCAGGGTTTTCATTTCTGGATCAGGGCGAGCTTGTCCTGCCTCCTACCAAGGGGCAGTCAGATAAGGCAGATGACAGGTCTGCATAGCCCAGCTCCCACACCCTGGTTAAGGCTTCTGATACATAATTAAAGAAGGAAGAAAGAGTTTCCCGGCTGTGTGTACTGCATGGAATGGTTTCTTTCCCTCCTGTGGAAGACAGCTACAGTCTGCTTTCTCAGTGTTCCTCTGTGTGCACGCTGCACTGACTTTTAATTCCTGATGCCTTTGAGGTTTGGTTTTGTGAGGAGAGCAGAGCTGACAATAAACTGGGCTCATTCGCATGGGTTTGAGGGTTTTCTTGTTTGTTTGTGGTCTATTTGCATTTGGGAAAGGAATGCAGCTAACAACGCCCCTCTACCACAGTGCCTCCCGCTGTCCTTTTCCTGCCCCCTGCTGTACGTGTCCCTGGCAATAGGAGAAAGCTACAGGACCCATTTGCACAACCCTGTCCTGTTTGAGACACCTCTTTGCATCTTGGTCTTGTCTGTCTATGAAACACAATCTTGGCTCCAGACTTGTCCTGAAGAGGAATGAAGTATTTCTCCCCTGACGGGTGTTTTGGTTTTTTGGTTTTTTGGTTTGGTTTGTTTTGTTTTTTTACACAGATAAGATGCTTAGTTGTGAAATCTGAGAGTAGGGAGTTAGAGTCTGTTTTATTTGAACCACTTGACTACTGACCCAAATCATAAGTCCCAGTAGACAGTGAGATAAAAGAGAATCGGTCCCGATTGGCACCAGCCTGAGTTAGCAGGAATGTATTCATCACCATCGAATCAAGATGCAGAGGGTGTGAGCCGCAGGGCAAGGGAAACAGAGTAGCTGGAGTCATGTAGAATTCCATCAGTCAGATAAGGCGGATGAAATGAAGTAATATCTTCACTGTGTGTGTGTGTAATGTGTGTATATGTGTGTATGTATGTGTATATGTGTGTGCATGTGTGGTGTATATGTGTGTGTGTATCTGTGTATGATAATGATCTGTTTATAATCATAGGTGAAGAAAGTTTTCACAAATAATATCAAGAGAAACTACTTGTCACATATAATCCCTGCCAGGCACACGTGGCAAGAACCTGGGTCATGATAGACCATTAAGATCATATATTCTGTTAGCTCCCGGTGGCAAAGGGCTATGGTACTCAGCTAAAGCATTTCTCTCTCGTTACTTTTAAACAGCAGCATGCCTTCAGAGACATAGCTTGACCTCACATCTTTGCCCTCCTCTCTTCACCTCAGCTGTCACCAGCTAGAACTTTCTTCCTCACCCCCAGGCCTGTGAAAGTTATGATAAGAAACCTAAGCCATTCAGTCTCGAACTGCAATGTGGGATAAGCCACACAGCAAAAGAAGTATAGGTGAACCCAAACAGGAAAACCCTGGTTTACACTGTAAATCTTGATCTCCTTTCTAATCCATGTAGTCTGGCCAAATCTGAAGGCACCATTAGATCCACAAGTAGTTAAGCATATGTTTGATGCCACTCTCTGTGTGCCGGATCAGGGCTGGTTCCTGCTGTTTGGTATTAATGCAGCCATTGTCTCAGTTGCCAAGAAGGTACCTAGCCATTTGCTGGCCTTTTCCTTCTATGTGTGCCTTGACTCTGCGGAGTCCCATAGGGTGTTAAGAACATCACGATATGAAATAAGGAAGTGGAATTAGATCTTCCAAGCCGTCCCTCTCTACCCAGCGTCCTTCAGTCATCTCCCTCTCCTATTTGACCAGGACAAACACGAAATGACTCTCATTAATTAAACACAACCTATTATTCTTTCAGGACTCTTCCCTGATGACCTACGGCTCACTGCCATCACTTCCCCGAGGATGCTGAGACAATTCTGGAATCTGTGAATAAATAACTTGCTGTTGTTTTTCTTTCCCTTTAACAGACTCTGGGATTGACCTTGATTGACATCTGGGCCTTGACAGAAACACCCCCTCATTTTAAAAGTATTCATGCTCCTTGGTGTGATATTAATACGCAATGTTGCAACTGTATCTAATGCTTACTGGTGTTGTTAACTAAATGCTCTGTATAGTTTGTTATTCTCCTCCTTCTGGGCAGTATGTCTGCCCTCCCAATGTTTTCTATATAAGCTGCTAATTTAATTTGATTTCTCCTTTTATTTAGTCTGTGATTTTGTTGTTGGTTTTTTTCTCCCTGCCCATTGTTTACATCAGTTTTTAATTTTTTTGTATTTTCCATGTGACCTCCTCCACTTTCCTTTCAACCAATCATGTGCGTGCGTATCATGTGACTTTGTCATGTGGCTTGCATGGTGCTGATGATGTCGTCCACGCTGGTGAACAGAAGGTAAAACTCTTTGTTCTGACTAGAGGAATAAACCTGGAGCCACAGCCTGGCACGGATTTCTCCCTGTCTCAGATAGATGCAGCCAAGCCATTTGAAAGATTTGCTCTTGCTATCAATTCATGTCTAGCATTCAACAGTCCTTGCAACCTTGACATGGCAGTTTGATAACTTGCCAGCCCTTTCGTTTAATATTTTCCCTCAAGAACTCTGGTCGGACCAACTGCCCTCTCAGTAAAGCCATGTTAGTCACAGTACAGTTTGGGAACTTGAATTTTTAACAGACTTCACAAACATTATTTCCCAGAAATATGCTTTGAAAATTAGCCTTGTTGCTTAATTTTATATCCAGTAGCTCCATAAACTACAATTTCTCCAGAGTGAGTTGCAACCCCTGTGGAAATAGTTTGCAACCTTGAAGTGCTCCATAAAGAGAGATCGATCCGGGCAAAGGTTGCTTTCCTGTAAAAACATAGAGTGCTTCACAAAATCTGCATATATGGAGGACTTTTCTGAAATGAGAATTTGGATTGATGACTGAGGTGTCACTTCTCAAAAAGTGGCCCTCCCCCAGGCAGGAGGCACAAATCAAGCAAAAGTCACTTGGCAATTAACAGTGACTGGAAGTCTCCGTGTAATCAAGAAGCACATGATTGACCCTTACAGAAAAGGAAATAAAATTATAGCCCTGATGAAGCGCATAACGGTGACAAAATAATTAGTTAATACTGCGCCTGTCACAACCTTGTTAGAGTGTTTCTCACTCACCATCAAGAGAGAAGGAGGCGTCAGCTCTCAGCTTCCCCCACTAAACTCAGACCTGTTCAGAGCCTCCCCTGGGAGTCACAGGCATTCTGTTCTCTCCTAACTAAAGTTTTACTTCGCATCACACCCTAAAGACACATACAGGCTGCAGTGATCACGTAGCCAGACTAACACCAATAACCACCCAGTGTGCCTGCGCATGCAAGAGCCTCCCCTCCATTTGACCTCACCTCTGACCTCATTTCTCTGAGAACTGATTGGGCGGCATCCACACAGTCAAAATCTCAATAGCTTGTCTTGCATGGTCTTTGTTCCTGGTCAGAGTCACACTCCCTATATGTGTTACCTTGTGTGCGTCCCTTTTCCTTCTCCCTCCACTCGAGGTCACTGAGGACTTCCTCTTAGTAGCTGTGGCAACATCACCCTAAATCCAGTCCCATTTACACCCAGACTCCTGGACTTGCAGAGGAAGCCCCTTTATTTCCAACAATGAGTTGTCTTATATATTATACAGTATGCAGCAAAGTAAAAAAGTCCCCAAAACAAAAGAACCTTGCAAAGCATAGTAATCATTTGATCCATGTTAAAAATTGGTATTGGATCTGTCAGTCTTTCGACAGAGAATATTGGGGGTTTAAGATTAAAATCTTAAAGATTTTGGAACCCCTCACCCCAAATATAGTGTCTTTTACACTCCCCTAGTTGGCTTCCAGCAGGGGTAGATGTCTTTCAGAATCATGGTGAAGACTAAGTTGTTAGTGGTCTAGAAAAAAAATCTGCTGCGACTTCCCTGTAGGATACTAAGTGTATGCAGATGCTGAAGGCTGAATTTGAAATTTATTTTTTTAAAAACAAAACAAAACAGATTTGGCTATTGCAATGCAGTGCTGTGATTCAGGATGAAGTGGAACACAGCATTGAAACTGAGAAATTTGTTTCACTCTTTCAGGACTGGTCAACTAAACCAAGAAAGGGGAGACAGGGTGGAGAAGTTAGAGCGAGTAAAATGTATGGGGTAAGAGAACGGAGCTGTGTTAGGGACAGCCCCCACCTCCCTCCCCTGGTCATTTGTAAGGATTTAAGGGACTCTCTGGCCTGAGTTCAGATGCTTTAAATAAGCTAATAGCATCTCTCTTGTTAGTGGATCGTACATAGAAGAGCTGATAAAGCCAGGTGTTCCCCGTTCCACCTCTGTCCATCTACTCCCACGCAAAATTGCCCGGGATGCGTTTCCTGTGTACTGGATACTCTGCCCATCAGCCAGGCACTATTTAGTATGTTCCATTCCGGAAAAACACTGAATGAAGAGAAGGGAGGTTAAGCCAGGGACTGGATCCCATCCCCCTTTATCAAATAGCTGTGGTGGAAAAGACACTTAAGCTTAAGTCCCTACCACAGGGCAGCAGCGGAAGTGAATTTGTTGGGGTGAGCTGAACTCTGCTCTATGCGAACTAAGATGCCCCTATTGTGACCCCCCCCTCGCCCCTGTGTACCCAAAGAGCTTGAGGTGCCTTTGCAGAGAAGTGGCTTTATGGGTCATTGTCCAAGGACTCTGGAAATGGGACTTCCGGTTTCCCACCATCAGCATGAGTGTGACAAGCCCGCTGTGCTCCCCCTGTCACGTGTTGCATGTCTGAGCATGGCTCCCTTCACACCCTTTCATAATGATCTTTTTTTTTTTTTTCTTTAGCTACTGACCCTGACTTGTGTTAGGCAATGCTGGTTCTGATGAACTAAATTCTTTAACACCCACTCTTCCTTCTTAGATTGAAAACATCACTAACCGCCCCTTCCACACCCTCCTTTATTTTATTTTATTTTTTTTACAGCTGTGTGTTTGGAGCCTCGACCTCTGACTGGTCGACACAGACTTTCTACTCTAATTGCCTTTGTTCCGAAGGTTCTCCCGCCCTGACGGCTCCCAGGGTAGAGAGGTAGCCGGAAAGGTCCTCAGAGAGGGGCAGTGGAGTGTTATCAGTCTGAAGCCTTCGTGTAGGGACCGGATCCCCTAAGGTTACCAGTGTGAGGGCAGGAACATCCCAGTAGCCCACTTAATACCCATACCAATGTTCATGAAATAGTGAAGTGTGGCGCCCCCTTGTGGCTCAGAGGCAGGAGCGGCGTTCACTTGGTCATAGTTATTTCTGTCCTAATTTCTTCAGCCTGGATCAGCCCCATAACCACAAAACAAACCTTCATGGTCATTTTTTTTTTTTTTAAGGACAATGAAACAAAGATAATTGGTCAGTTAATCCGTTGGTGCTTTCATGCCACCCACAAGAATGGAATCGGTGTTTTCGTGGCTCACTCTGTCAGAGTTCATTTGTTGCTGTCTAATTTGCATTTTGTCATTCAAACCCCTCCCTTCTGCCCCCAGCACACATTCATAATTCCTAAGAGAACTGGGCAGGAACGGGCTCTGCACCAGGTGCCTCAGTGAGCTCGGGCCCCAGGAAGTTCAAGGTCAAGCTTAGGTCTCTGCTAAGACCTAAGGAATTGAGACTAGAGAGATGGCTCAGTGGTTAGGAGCACTGGCTGCTTTAGCAAACGACCTGGATTCCATTCCCAGCACCAACATGAAAGCTCGCAACCATCTGTAATTCCAGTCTTAGGGTATCGGATGCCCTCCTTAGGTGCCAGGCATTCATGTGGTGCACATGACATTTGTGCAGGTGAAACACCCGTACACATTTTAAATAAGTAAAATCCCAAACTGGCCATATCCCTACCCACCTATTCCACAGTCCCTGAAGTCAGGGACTCAGGTGGCAAAGGTCACCTTAGCACAGGCATCTCTTTAACCCTAAAGAAAAAGGCCACTTGTCTCCAGAGACCTCATTTGGGATGAACAGTGCTGAGGACAAATTGGCACCTTTATCTTTAATATAACTGAGCTAAGCTTTGGAAGTATGGGAAATCCAGGGAGGGACTCCTAGAGGGGTGTCAGGGAGAGTCATAAAGACTGAGAACAGACACAGCCTTCATCACATTAGAGTCATTCATTTGATATCTCTAGCTAAGAACTCCATTTCAGGAAGGAGAATTAGTGGCCTAATCACTCTAAATCCCGATTCCCCAAGGCAATTTGCTAATCCCCAAAAGACCTGTCAATACTGTTTCCTGATGGAACCATAATGTGTCTGAGCTGGAGACATGAAACGGGCTTCCCGTGTGAATAAGAAAATCATCCATGCTAGACTTGTATGAAGTGGCATAGAATTAAAAAAGGTATACCCAAGGTTAAAATTCCTGGGAAGAAATAACAAAGGAGATGGGAGCTGGGATAAGCAAAAACATTCAGTGTTTTAATTCACAACAAGGATATTTGATAGTAAAAACACCAGATTTCAATACACACTCTAGACCAATCCGTCGTTAAGCGTGTATATAGCTGAGACTGCAGACCTCAGTGCCGATCTGCTTGAAAGAGAAGACACAGTGAACAGTGAATGAGGGCTGGAGAGTTGGCTCAGTAGTTAAGAGTACTGCTTGTGCAAATGACCCAGGATAGTTCCAGTCCCCACACTAGGCAGCCCACAACTGCCTCTAACTCCAGTTCCAGAGGCTCTGGCGCCCCCTTCTGACCTCTGTAGGCACCTGCACTTATGTCTACAAACCCACCAGCAGACACACAATACATACATAATTTAAAATAGATATCTAAAACAAATGAGCAAAGAGCAGAGACAGAGCCCTTGGCAGGCTGTTTGGCCCTTGGTCTTTCATGCACAGCATACTGTTGGCATTGGGCTTCCTGGAGTGGAGCAGGGAATCCTGCTGTCCTTTCACGGTTCACAGATGCTTCTTCCCCAAGCCCCAGGCTTGCTGTGAGTTTTGTTGTAAAGTCTTTCTCACCTTCAGGCCCCTGCAGATGAGAGATAAGTTGGCACGCAGCCAACTTAGATTTAAGGAAGGGCGCAGAAGCCCAGTAATTCCAAAGGACGAACCTATAATCTCCAGGGCCAGAAAAAAACATTTCAATTACGGTTTCTTAGAGGATACTCGTCAGCCTGCCTATAGCGTATCTGACAGTACTCGGCCTTTTTCATACCATTTTTTCCCATGCATGTATGATTTATGGTCTGCTGGAAAATATCAGAACTGTCCAGAATATTTGTTATTGGCAAGGTTTATTTTTAAAGTAGTGCTGTGTTCAGCTTTAACATAAAATATTTGGGGGAGGGGGGAATTGACTCCTAGATGGCGCTAAACTCAGAGGGTATAATTAACCCCGGGGGGTCTTCTTAAAGCAACATGCCTATTGTTGATGAATGGCAAACCAACATTTACAAATAATTACAATATTGGTTTTTCTGAAATTGCCCATAATGATTTCAATCACAGCAGCAGCCACCCCAGAACCTTAGGACCCCCTAAACCATTTCCTCTGCTAATGTGTTCAATTAAGCACTGAGCTTCTTTAATGCTGAGGCCCCATTGCCTCTGCAGAGTCCCCCTCCTAGTCAAGTCTGGCTTCATGCAGAAAGGAAAGTGTCGTCGTTAGCCCAATTCCTAATCTATAATAAAAACCTGACAGCAAGCATTTAAAGATGCTAAGACAATTGATTGAGCAACCTCTCTTCCCCAGTCCTAATGCACTTACAAAAACTTGTAGGGCCACCAAATTGTTCCAAAGTTCCATGTTAGTTGAAAATGATCTTCCTTCTGGCATACTGTCACAGAAAAGGTTACACTACTGTCCAGGGACCCACTATCTTCTTAATGAATCACAACTATATTATGTTTCTCATTTTGTTAAAATATCATGTCTCGTTCACCTTTGAGATATCATTGCCCGATAGACAACTTCTAGAACACAATACAACATATATTTGTATGATTAATCCTACGAAATGCTTTCTAAATGATAACCTAAATACTGTATGATATAAAATGCTCTGAACTTCAAGAGAAAATAAATGTGTCAGAGTAACCTTGTCAGATAGAATGATAGCTAATTCTCTTTTGCGTATGTAAACTGAAGCTGTGGTAGTTTTTAGGAGGTTTTATTTTTTAAGATTCTAATTATATGCAAGTTTTGCTGAAACAAATCCAGAGATAAGACCCTACCTTCAGTAGGGTTGCTGGGTTCTTCAGGGACTCCTGGGAGAGATGTCTGTTCATTCACGTGTCTTTAAAGGGACTTGAACTCTCTTTCAAAGACCAGATTTTTTTTTTTTTTTTAAGAAAACTTTGCAAAATTGAAAAGCATGACATTGAGAGCTGTATGTCTTTGAGATATAGAGCTGTTGATCTTAGGGTGTGTCTCATAACAAAAGCTAGCTGACGTTCAGTTATCCTGTCTTCAACCCTCTGGTGTTGTAAGGAATTGTCAAGGAAGATTGACACTAAATTCACCCGGGCAGGGATGGCAGAGGTGGAAGGGCCCTTACATTGGATCCTATGCTCCCTTTCTGCAAGTATGGAGACAGAGTAAGGCAGTGATGCTGATGACTTCTCATATTTCCCACCAATCAGAGTTCAGAGGAGGTGTTTTAAGCCCTGCATTATACCTTGAATACCCACAGTGCTCCATTCTGAGAGGAAATAGTGAGGTTGGTTCAACAAAGCAGCTGGATGGACTCTCCTCCACCTTACTCCAAGGAGACCTCAGGCAAAGCCTCCAGTCCTCACTTGCCTGGTGAATCCCCCCTTCCCCAGGGAGCATCCAACAAATCCATGTTGTGATTCTCAGCGCAGAAAGCTGTAATGCCATTTCCATTCACTCCTGGCCACCAATCAGCTCAGTCAGCCTAGGACTAAGGGTTTTCCTGGTATATTGAGCTTTCAGTGCTAAAGCCTGTGATGTCCGAGGATCCGAGATTCGTTGGTCACCTCAGTTCTGTCAGAGAATAGAACTAGTTGAGCTCTCTCATGGCTCCTTCAGCATGACTGTGGCCAGCATTGTGGAATCGATCCAGAAGCCCTGCCCTACTCTAAATGAGACTTCACCGTGAGCTCTCCCAGACATTTATAATGGTGTAGACACAACTGTCTTATTGCCTAAGACCATAGAAAAGCCCAAAGGAACTTGAAAAGCCTACACAGATTGACATATCCAAACTAGATCTAAATGCTTTCCTCCAAATAGCTGGGGACAATGGCTACATTCAAGTTAAAAAACCAGGACACATATTTTTCTCCAACCTATTTACCTCTGCATTCTGTGTTTTTTTTTGTTTGTTTGTTTTGTTTTTTTAAATTCCCAACCATAGAACAAGATATTGAGCCTGACTTTCCCCAAATATCCTTCAGACATCAAGACTCTGAGTCCACCCTGTTACAGTACACATCCCCCTCATGTCTTCTAGTTCTCGGAGCACACCCATGCACACATTGAACCAAGGAATCCTATACAGAAATAGTCTGGGTTTCTAACCAGCTCCAGATGATGTGCATGGGATGCCCCAGGGGATGCCTCGAAGGGCTCTGGGTGGCTTGTGCTTGTCCTTTCTGCTCCCACCTCTGAACCCAAGAAAGGAGGTTCCCAACAGCTGAGCAAGGAGACCAGGCTAAGCTGCAGCTTTGCCCGCAGCCTTCCATTTATGGCAAGGGGTGCAGTGTGAGGTAATTAGCCTCTCTCCCTAGTGGCTCTTCCCTTCCTGGCTCTCTCTCGTGTCATAACCCCCATGGACTAGAGCCTCCCTGAGAGATCAGGAAATAGATTACAGAGTCGGGTCCTCCCTGGAAGTTCTGGTTCCTCACAAGTCTGGAGTTTTAATTTCAATCCTGGATTACACTTCCTCAGCTGTTCCCTCAGTGTATGCTTGCAGCTTCTCCCACAGTAAACCGGCAGCGTAGTACAGAGCCATCCTGACACCCTCTGACTCCTCACACACAGGCTCATCTTCCTTTTTCCACTTGGATTCCCACTGCCACCGACCTAGTGAGCATAAGGCCCAAATAAAGAGAAACAAGAAACTTTATTTTTCTTACTGCAAAATACTAAAGCCATTTACTTCCACATCCCCCACTCCTCTCACAAAGAAAAAGACCTCAATGATTGTTGCTTTAATACATTGAAGAGCCAAAGATTATCCCTCACTCCACTGAGCCATAAATGTAGTTAACAGTCACAGGAAACTTGCCTATGGCAATTCGTGTTTTATTTAGCCACAATTGGAAACATATTTTTAAGTGATCCTAAGCAATAAAATTTAATTCATGAACAGATAGTTGCAAGAACATGGAGTCATTCCCTCCCATCAGTGACCAAGCCCTCGGGACTCTAGGGTGAGTTACGATGTAACCAGGGATAAAAAACACGGGGCTGTTCTGAAAAGTAATTCTGTTTTTAAATTTCCTACTCAGACCTGCCAAATTTGTCCATATTCCACGCACTCTGTCAAGATGTGTCAGGTTTATAGAAATCAAACCTGCAAAGTAGAAGGAAGAAAAGTAAGTACCAGTGAGAGAGACAGAAAAAGAACTGTGCTCACAGGGAGTGTCTTTCAGAATATTCCGACAAAGCACCCTCAGCTCAGCCAAGTGGGGTTCAGGGTTCTACACTCATTGCTTCTTAACCATTTGAATTTCTGACAAAGCAAGCAAAGTGCCCAGCCCCACCGCATCACTCCATCCCATTTTGATGGGCCCACTCATTGTTCCATGTACCCAGATTTCATGTAAATTCGCTGGCTATTTCAGGGGAACCCAGTGCACCCAAGCTGGAAGGGCAGATGGGAGAGGACGGGAACTCCATCAAGGTGAACCTGATCAAGCAGGATGACGGAGGCTCCCCCATCAGACACTATCTGGTCAAGTACAGAGCGGTGAGTAGCGTCCATCTTCAGAGGTGACACACACACACACCCTGGGACCCTACGTCGTTAAATCAAGAACTCGAGAGTCCCAGGTGGGGTGAGGCTAGGACAGGGTCCCACGAGACATCTTATAAGAAACTCTTGAAACGTGGTCAAGGTTTTAAATCACAAGACTGATCTATAGCCACGCCCACAGTGGGACCATTTGAAAACTTCTACTATGACTGGGATGGTGACATCACTGTGATTTTTACGATTCATTTCTTCTTCAACGCACTATTTCAATAATCCAGGACTTCTGTGAAAAATTGTTACAATGTCATATAACAGTCATTACTTTTGATCAAGCACATCTCCTGGACCAGATGCAGTATCCGGGTATATTTCTTGCACAGAACCTATGGAACGGGTATTACTGCTACCCCCCACATTACAGATGAAGCAACCAAGGCTGCAACAGCCAGCACCTGATAGTCTCACACACCTGGGTGAGGTCTCTAGCTGAGGAGCCTAGGTTCTTCCTCACTTACTTCAAGATCCCCTTGCCTGATCTTGGCACCTCAGAGAGTCCAACTGCAAACACTCAGCTTGACTCTGAGCTTCCCTTATTGGCTCACTCACCACCAAGCTAAGATCTCGCCTATTCCATCTTTCATCACCAACCCCCAAACTGAGAATCACTCTCTCCTTTTCCAGTTTAAAACAACAGACAGTTGGCAAGCAGTTGCCAGGGGCGGGAGCAGTCTCTAGACACTGGGAATAACCTCATACTAAGATTTTCTAGTAGTTAGAGATCAAGAGCCAGAGAGCTGCTTGCTTTCTCCATGAAGCCCCAAATAAGACTTTTTCCAGGAAGTTTGTTCATTCCCTGCTTCTCCTAGGAACAGCTCCCATGGAAGTGGTATATGGGTCCAGAACAGAGCTCTGCAGGCTTGCAGACCTTGGAGCCAGGGGTCAGACATTTATCTATTCAACTCTCTGAACTGAGTCTCAAGAAGTGGGAGATGAGCTGGCATGTAGGGGAAGTTGCTGAAGGGCCAGCACGGAGATAGTACTGTATGGGAAGTCCTGTGGTTTGCTTACTGCAGGGAGGGATGCCAGGATTTGCCAGGTGGCTCTGAATAGCTTACTTAGAGCAGGTGGAATAGGAGCAATCTACTTGGAGTAGGGTAGAATACCTACTCCACTATTTGATTGGCTATGATGAGCCTCAATGACTTCAAATTCAAGCTTGGTCATTTGTTAGCATGTTATCCGAAGAACAGATAATCGCATCTTCCCTAGCCTCCATTTCCCCATCTGTAAAATGGGAATAAAATAACTTGCACTGTCAGATTAGTCACAATATATGCAAATACCCCCAAATGTTCCAGATACTTTGAAAGCTCTTCAAATGGTAGCCAAGATGCAGGATCCAGCTAGAACTCTCTTCCGCAGGAAGATAGTCTCTATGTGTGCTTGCTCAAATGGTCACTGCGGCTGTGTTTAACAGACAGAGAAACCAACTGCTGAGCTCTTTTAGATTCCAGTGACTTTAAGCATCCTCTTTCACTTTGAAGCATAACATTTGCTAAATGCAATCACATATTATTAATATGTATTACATAGCATAAAGTTTGCTTTCCTGCGTGTTTGCTTTATCGTCTGGTTGTCTCTTTTGTAATGATGTTTGCCAAGGAAGACAGAGAAGGAAGAGCAAAGAGAGACAGCTCAGGTTCTTTGTTTTAAATTCAAACAGCACCATAGCAACATGTGCAAAGCTAACTTATAGAGCACAGCCCAGGCTTCTGGGTTAGATTATAGGACACCAGAATCCTCTCTGAGCATTTTCCCAGAGCACTCACAGCCCTGGAATGAACACTCCCATGTCCCTAGAGGCATCTTTGTGGCTCATCAGAACTACTTTGCTTGGTGAAATCTTTTCCTCCAGCCACAGGCCTGGACCTGTGGTGGCCACTGGACTACTCTGTCTGACACATTGCTGTGTTCTATCCCCCTGGCTAGTAAACATTTGTTAAAGCTCCTTGGGTGCCCAGAGTGTACCTGAGGAGTACTTGGCTTTTGTAAAGGCCAGAGACTGTGAAGTGACAGGCTTTGCAACTAGAAAACCATCTGAAGATTTCTCAGGAGGGCTTGAGGCCTCTCCTACACTGCTTTGTTATGGAGGAGGTTGTCTAGCAACGGCTTTGGAAACTTCCTTCTGGTACCAACTCAGTGGTCAACATGAATGAGGTACTTAGAGGGGATGTTAGGTGAGAAGCATGGAATCCCTAGAATTTTGCACCTCTCCTTATGCCCTGGACACTGTTTGCTAAGCACAGTGGGATACTCCATGTGGGCCCATGAGCATCCCAATCTTGAGTCTCAACTGTTCAGCCACAATGATGACAGATCATACTGCAGAATATAGAAAAACCCAGTTCAGTTCAACACATGCTTTCTGGGCTCCTGGTTATGAAAGGGAGAACCCTGTTTGGGGCTTGAACATGCTGGGCTCCAACCTTGACTGCAGCATGACGTTGTGAAGTCGCCTGACCTTTGCTCATGTCCCTCTCTCTAGATTTAGTAAGAGCCTGAAACAATGCCCCAGTGGGTTTGTTACAGGGGTGTAATGAGAAATGGTGAAGCTATCAGGGCAGAGCCTAGCCTGTGGAACATAGTCAATATAAGGATTTGCGTTTTTAGTAAAATTGGAATCTATGTGATATTCACCTGTCAGAATGTAGACAGCATTCTGAAATATAAGAAACATTTCTTGTATCTCCCCTAAGAAGCCCTTACACCATGAACCCAGCATTCCAGAGTATAGGGGAGATAGGACAAGTGGGGACCAGTGCTTAACCCAGTGAAGTTAGAACCATGCCTCACTGGCATTTGCTATTGTTGATCTTGGCAAACGTACTAGGTGGTTCTACCAATGGAGGAACCCCTCAGCAATTCCCATTTCTTACAACTCCACCGTTTTCAAGTCCCCTGAGTCTGTGTCTCCTAACCAGACTCCCCGATATTCCCACTAAAACTCCCTGGTGTCTTCTGTCCTTCCTGCCGATTGTTCCCAGAAGCTCGCCTCCGAATGGAAACCAGAAATCAGGCTCCCATCCGGCAGTGACCACATCATGCTCAAGTCCCTGGACTGGAACGCCGAGTATGAAGTGTATGTGGTAGCTGAGAATCAGCAAGGAAAATCCAAGGCGGCTCATTTTGTGTTCAGGACCTCAGCCCAACCTACAGCCATCCCAGGTATAGCCACATCTGTTTTCTGTCTGTTTCCCGCTTTGAATTAATGCACACAAGCCGCGCCTCCTAATGAGCCTGAACAATCCTGACAACTTGCTTGCTTACAGCCATCCTCATGACTGGTTGCTCGTGCCAAGCTTAGTTTTGCCTTATCGCCATCTGTGCAATGGGTTGACATGTGCCAGACCCCCGAAGAGTTTTACCAAGCATCCTGGGGAAAAGGTCCTGTCTCACTTGGCTCTGACAGACCAATGCTAACCAGTCTATGGGATTCCCTTGGGTGGGAAACTCCCCTACTCCTGCCTTGCCTTGGATGCTGGTTGAACAAGGATCCTTATTGAGACTTTCGCTGCCATCTGCATTCCGTACTAGGGCAACGTAACTGGCTTTATGCTGTTTATATTTGACCCTCGCTTCAGCTGAACAACCATGGTCTAAATCTCTTCTCTCTGGTGACCCCAAGAGAAGGAATAGATGGTGCCCAGTTAGCTACAAGCTTATCTGTGAAGGGCCTCTCCACTGTGCCAGAGACAAATTGAACCTCTTGAAATGGAGCAAGTGGAAAACATAGATACTGGGACACACCATCAGTGAAAGGACAGACCATGGTAGCAGCATTGCTCTCAGGACATGCAGATTCGTCTCTAGGATCCAGGACCAACTCAAGTGTGGGAATAAAGTGAGAGCCATGATTTTTGGACCACATGCCTTGCGCCAGTGGCCAGTCCCCTCATTGGGCAAATGACTCAGAGAAGACCCTGTTCTTCAGCTATCACTTTGCTTTGTCAGGGCCAGCCAAATACCAAACACAGGCAGAAGAGATGGTCACAGATCATACAGCTGTAGACTGTTGGAGAGGGCCCCCCTATGTTCTACCATGGTCAGGTGTGGTAGGAAGACAGCTTGGGGTAGGCCCATCTTGCCTGCCCTGTCTGGAGAGCTTGCTTAGCTGCTGACCTCAATTATCAAGATTGCTTCTCCTGGGAAAGTGAGGCCAGAAAGGGGATAGGCTGCCTTCCCTGTATGGTTTTATGTGCCAAAGTGGGTAGCACCAGAAGGAAAGCTTGGTGTGTGGTTCTTTGTGACTGTTTGTGTGTGAGTGGGTTTGTGGGGCAGATATGTGTGGGGCCTGCAGCCAGTTAGCTGGCGAGTTTTAAGCTGTAGATTAGAAGTGTCTGTTGGTTGAATTCACTATGGGGAGGGCTTTCTTGCTCAGTTTAGGGTCCGGTGTCTCTACACGTCCTGTGAGGAAGTTCTTAGATGAGGCTACAAAACGTTACCCTCATTGTGGTTCAGTAGGATGTCCAAATGGAGGTGGTCCTGCCTTTCTTCTGTCTCTTCTTTCCTGTGTTCTTTGGTTAGTTTTCCATTGAAATCAAGAGCATGATACACACATCTGTCTAGTAACACACACGTCTGTCTAGATCCACACTTTGAGCCCCTTAGGATTCAGGGAATAGTGAGGCTTAGATTTAGCTCTTTGCAACAAGCCCTAAGCTAGTTCATTCCCAGATGAGACTGGATGGGCAGCATGCTTGGGCATGCTGTGTTCCCAGGTTGGGCACTGCCAGCAGCCTCATCTTCTGGGTTTCCAGTATTAGAGAGAAAAATGCTAGAGCGCTCGACCTGCAGAGGCCTTGTAGAACATCATCCAGGCTCCCATTAGAGCCAGACAGTGATAGGAACACTTGCCTTGTCCATGATGACTCTGGGCCTGCTGCCTAAGCACTAAAAAGACATTGCTCTGGTTGGACCATCCTGGCCGTTTTATTGGAATTCAAGAACAAAGCCTCTTTGCATTGCAAGAGGTGTATTTGTGGTCAAATTCCATGGTCGGCAGGGTGGTAGAAGGTGAGATGTTAAGGACCCTTGCATGTGGATGACAGTGGGGTTTGTATGGTAGAAAGACAGGTCTACCTCGGCTCTCCAGATTGCCAGTGTTCTGAACATAGGGCAGCCCTCCATTGCATCTCAGCCTCCTCACACAGAACCTAGACACAGAAGAACATTCTACCCGCCTGCTCCTAAGAGGCTTCGTCTTAGCAAGAGGTAACCCTCTCCTGCTCTGCCCCTGCAGTTCTCCCGCAGGGGCTCCTGTTCTCTCACTTTAATTTCATTTGCTCGCTGGCCCCGACCCCCAAATTAACCTGCTATGCTGCTTCTGGCCTTGCTGAGCTGCTGACCTGGCCTATGATGTTGATAGAGCGCTGAACTCTCTAACTTTTGTCAGCCTAACTTACTAAGTTGAGTTAACCTTGGATTCTTGTTTTTTCTATATTTGACCTATTTTTCCTTTCTTTTTTTTTTTTTTATCTATTTCTTCCTCTGTTTCTGTCTCTGCCTTCTCTTTCCTCCCCTCCCACACTCCCTGTGTGTCTGCCGTCACACTTGTCACCCTGGACGTCACTGGGACATCCCCACTGCCAAATTTATGTCTCAACAACCACCTTTCCTCTGGGACCCATTGCTTGGTGCCTGCAGCCACCCTGGGAGGAAGCTCCACCTCCTACACCTTGGTCTCATTGCTTTTCTCTGCGGTGACTCTTCTTTTGCTCTGTTAGGAACTTACACACACACACACACACACACACACACACACACACATACACACACACCATTATATTTGATTAAAAGCCCAGTTCTTAATAAAATGATCAATTGTCCCTCTAAAAGAACCTGTCAGGACCACAGTTGTCCAGCGACAGCCACTGACCAAGTGTTCTGGGTGAACGAGGCAGGTCTTGGTGACTGGAAACAGATTTACCTCCTGAGATTTTTGTCATTCAGTGATACTTTTTTGTCACTTCTTATGGAGTCTGTCCACTTTTTAATAGTAGTAGATACATATGAAAAGGAAGAATTTGAGAGATCTTCTTCCAATACTTTTTTTTTTTTTAAAAAAAAAAAAAAAAGAAACATTTTGCAAGGTTTATGGAGATGTTACTACTATCTGTTGCCAGTGTCTTTGCTATGGCTCATACCTAAAGTTCACCAGAGGAGAAATTCTAGACTTCTAAAGCTTGGCTCAGATTATTGTGAAGGTCAACAAATGTGTAACACTTTGCCCAGCACCTTTCAGTGGGTAGTTAGCTTCTCCTGCATTTAAGTATTTAAGCACCCATGTTGAAAGAGCATCCCGGGGTGACTCACCTAAGCATTCTGCTGACCTGATAGGCAAATTAAATCCCCTGTTACCCGTGCAGTGAGAAAACTTAAAATCATCTGTTTTCTGGAGCTGATGAACATTCTGGAAAGGGCTGGTGTTTAGTCTTAACATCTTCTTCTGTCTCTGTGACATGCCTGATGGGAATGGGCTTTGCTATCTGATTCCCAGTAAAGTTGATTATTCCACTCACAGTAGATGCTTCAGATGAGCACTAATCCTCCAGGTCCTGGTGGCAGGTCCAGCCCTGACCTCCATCATCACCATAAGCACAGGATACTGGGCAGTTTGGAAGCATCCACTGTGAATCAGTCACCTTCCCCACCACCCCTCTGCATGCTCCAAAGAGTGCAAGGTAAGGGGTCAAGGGACATTTTAAGCTCCCACAGTGCTCATCAATCAGGCAGTATGCCTGTCATCACTTCAACAATGCCCTAGCTTGCCTACTGGCCTCCATGACACTTTTTAAATGTTTATGAAAAGCCAGGAACTCCTGTTGTTGCTGGGCAATTCACCCAGAAGAGGAAGTAGGTGTGTCACAACCGGATACATGAGAGCCAAGGCTGAAACCCATCCAACAGAGTCAGCATACAATGGACCTTCTAATGAATAAAAGCCCCTCAGCTCCCATGGCACCTATCATTCTACCTATCTCATCTCTGAGCATCTCCACAGAAGCTTAATTTATGTTCTCTTTGGTTCTTTACCTATTTTGTTTCTGTTGTTATTTTTTGTAATGTGCAAAGACTAGCCTTTGCCTTTGGAAAGACAATGACTCCAAATTGTGGTCTGCAGGCTGTTGCCACCTGCCAGTGTGGTGTGTTGCCACCAGTCAGTATCCCCAAGTGTTAAACAGAGAGGCTTCACACTGCTCAGCAGCTAAAATTGACAGTGCCTCTCTCTCAGATATAAACCTCTGCTCTGGACCTGTGGCCTCTTCCCACCAGCTCAGTGAAGCAAGGTGGCACAGAGCAGTATAGCAGACAAAATCACATGGGCCTCAAGGCCTGATGTGAGACTCACAGGTCATTTAAGGCAAGCGTCAGGGAGGGCAAGACAGGTTCCACCATTGTCCTCTTCTGATGGTCCTAGACAGATGTCACATGCATTCACTCTAGGAGAACTTAGCTCACAGAGTCTGTCTCAGCCTCATCACTGACCCACTCACAGGAGAGGGACAGTGTCAGTATTTCTAAAGGGACTTTTGGAGATCAACCTAAATGTCCAGAGCCATAGCATGGTCCTGTGTTCTTAGCAAACACAGGGCCCAGCTGGAAAACCTTTGGGTTTACTCCAGCCAGCTTGTGGCTTGTAATGGTGTGCCCTATCAGACACAGCTTTATTGTACCAGCCCCTGCTAGACACTGGTTTCCTCCTTATGAAGGCTGTGGCTCCTGGCACAACCGGGAGCCTTTAAGAGGGCAGCTCCCAGGAATCGCCAAGGGAGTGAGCTCACCCCCACCTCTGCACTGTGTATTACTACAGACCGTACACCGTGTTTCAACCATGAGGGTTCTCTGCTCGTAATTTTTTTGGAATATTTATATAGCAGGTTCAGATCACGTTTTTCTACTAATAAGAATGCTAACATCATTGTGTAGATAATCAGCAAGACTTTATGAAGTTTACACCTTTGCATTATTAAAGGATATAACAGTTCGTGTAAACCCAACAGTGTGTTTTGATTTTCTTTGACTTTTGTGAAAGGTAAAAACCCTTTCCCTCTACCTCATGTGCATTTGGTAACTGATTACCAGGAAAGACATTTAAATTGGACCCCACACTTGGTGAGCTGGAGAGTCTTAGTGCAAGATATTTTCTTGTGAAAATCATTATGTCTTCCTAAGTGATCCTGAGGGTGCCCGGTTCTCTGTTGGCTGAGAATCCTCATCAGACAACCGGAGAGGTGTGAGCCTTTGCAAAAGTGGGGCAGTAGTGAAGTGACTCTGAAGACTGGATCAGGGGTAGAATGTTCCACCAGCTGCAGAACTCTCTAGCAAGGTTTTCTGGGTATGCAGTGACCTTTTCTCTCCCTAACAGTACACATGAACATGTATACACACACACACACACACACACACACACATATTATGATAGATAGGAACTAACTGGATCTTCTGTTGATAACTTGCATCCTATGCATAGCCAGCTCCAGGAAAGAGCAAGCAGACATACAAGGGGTTTATGAGGAAACTAGCTGCCAAGCTCAACCATTCTGGAAGTCAGACAGCCATATTGGAGCCAGGACTTCTGTACCTGGGGGACATGGTACAATAACTCAGACCCAGCCGGGCACCTGGAATGTGAGATCCATTTAAAGGCATAAGAAAGCATATATATGCAGTCTCAGCCTCAGGCAAACTGGTTCCTGCTTTGAATGCCAAACTCTCAAGCCAGGAACTACAGACAGTTGACAGCCCCAGCCAGGCACTCAGGGCAGCTCTTACCCAGGAAGATGTGTGAAAGCTGCCTCCAAGAAGTCTCTTCATGTGCTAGGCACCTATGTGCTGGGCTTGTCAAGGAGGGCAAGGGGAAGATCACAGCAAAGACAGACATCTGAGAAGGTTTTCTTTGCTTTTCCTTTTCTGGTCTGTTCAATAAGATGCAGGATCTAGACCTTTTCCCACTAGTTCCCCAACTACTCTGTAGTACCCACGAAGATATGGTGTCTCCTGACTCCAGGGTCCTTTAATTTGTACACAGCCTCTCCTTGTTCCCATCTCTCTGTCAGGGCCGCCACCATTCCCTCCAACTTCACTTCCTGTAGAAGAATTAGTCCTTGGAAGTGGTAGGCCCCTTTCAGGAAAGAGTCTTTGTTCTATCTCTCTATCTACCTACCTACCTATCACCTATCTATATCATATCAAATTTGTTGTGTCTGAGACATGGAGCAGGTCATGACCCCTTTGGTGATAAACCCTAGAATCAGGCATGAGCCACTAAAATTGAGGACAGGCAGGCAAATATTAGGAACGGTGGCCCTCATGTGACCTGGGTACTTGTTCAAATCCCAGTTCCTGACCCTCACCCCCCAGTGGTTCTGGCTCTAGAAAGAAGAGCCCCAGAAGCTAAGTATTTAAGAAGTCCCCTCAGGAACTCCACCACAGGCAGAGAATCACTGCTAAGTGTTAAAAGGCATTTGATTTTCATGCAAAAATCAAAATTGCAAAGATCAATGGCTAAAGATGGGGCCAACCAGCATTTTAATCTTCCAGAAAAAAAAACCAAACCTCCCAATACACACTATGGAGACTGGCATCTTGGAAACAGTATCATGTGTGGAGCACTGTACAACTCTAGTTTGAAATGAGGTATTTATGGTTGAAAAAGATTTGCAGACTATCCGCTACCCAAGGCCCTTCTAGATACAGGTATCTCATCCAAGATTATCATCAGAGATACAACATCTCTGTCAAGAGCTTATCTGGTCTCTGCTTAATGGCTTCCAGAAGCAGAGTGCTCACAAGAAACAGAGCTCCCAAGGCAGCTCATGCTGTTTGACTTCCTATGCTTGCCAATTCTTCCTGAGGGAGCACCTCACCTTATAGTAGCACCTAAAGATGCTGTACAGAATACAGGTCCCCCCCTATAGCACACAATTAAATTTTGGAGAGATGTTCTTATCCACCAGGCTGAAGACTCACTCAGTCACCCAACAAATAGTCTGTGAACATTTGCGCAAAGTCTGAGTCACACTAACTGCTGGGGAGAAGAGAGTGGGCGGCTGCTTGGATGTTCTAGAGAAGCCATGCAGTAGTGTCCATACATCCATATACATGCTCAGGGGAATTAAAAATCAGATGGGAGCAAGAAGAGAGTAGAGCAGAGCAGCTAGATAAAGAAGATAAAGAAGGCAGATGTTCAAGAAGATAACTTGAAACTTGAGGCCCTGTAAGACAACATACCTACACAGTTAGCCAGCTCTGGGGAAATGACAAGCTGTTTTGTCAATCAGACAGCATGCAGATGGACCTGGGCTGGAATACACTACTGCTGGTCAGACCCTAGTTTACAAGGATCTGGAGGATCTACACAGAGGCCACACACATGTGAGACCAGATAGGCCAAGGAAGAAAGGCTTCAAACTTTACATCAAATGAAAGGGAGAACAGTGATCTATTTTCTTATGTGTCATTACGTTCTTCACCCTTGGATGCGTCCATTCGAATATGTTAAGACCGGGTGGCAAAACCTCCAGTTGGTTCTGCTGGGCCCAGAGCAAACGCTGACCAGCTGCTGTATTCTCACCCTCAGAATAGCTCTTCCATGGCTTATTTTTCCTCTTGAAGAGATAAACAGTCATGAGGCTAGAGACATGGCTCAGGAGCCAAGAGATGAGCAGTCACACAGGACTGCTTTTATGTATGGAGCTCAAGATAAAAACCATTGCTGTTGAGATGGACATGGTTGGTTGTGTCTGTAAGCAGAACAATCAAGAGGCTGAGGCAGCAAGAGTCTCATAAATGTGAGGCTAGCCTGTACTTCACAGTGAGGCCCAGACTAGCCAGGCTATAGAGAAATAAGACTTGCCCTCAAAAAAATTTTAAGAGCCCCACTATGTACAAAAATTCATAGGTATCCCCCCTAAAAACTACTTTCATACTTTACATCTCTCCTCATGAAGTAGGCACTGGACACCTATTAGGTGTCAGAGGCTGAAGCTAAGATGACTTTCCTATTCAAGGAAACCCCTTAGGATCCTAAAGATCAGGCCTATCAAAGCATCTCCTCCCTTCCCCGTGTAAGAGTGAGGGTTATGGAGAAGTTCTCAAGTGGACACTGAAAGAATGAATCATTCCAACTGAGGGCTGAAGCCAGGAGCGACTTTCCTGATGCCAAAACCCACACACCTAGTAGCTAGTGTCCTTTATTCATCTTGGGGCATCTCAGAGACAGCAACTGGAGTCCCCAGTGAAGGATTGGAAAGGACTAGCCCAAAGTCCTGAGGAAGAAAGAATGGGAAATAAGCCAAGGTCCTAAAGAGTAAAATCATCTGTGAACCTGGAGTCTGCTCCAGCTCAGGCCCTAGGGACCTGAGAGGAATTTGTGTGAGCGCTCCTCTCTGGCATTCTGGGCCAGAATTAAAGCTTGTAATTAGGAACAGTGGAAACCCCTAAGAAGCACCACAGTACCTCAGTGGGGCATCCTAGTACAGCAGAACACAGGCTACATGAAGGACAGAGAATGGTGACCAGGTGTGGTGGTACACATGTATAAACACAGCTCTCAGGAAGTAAAGGCAAAGGGATCAGAACCCCTAGGCAGAGAGATCCTGTCGCAAATATCCAACAGTATTAAAAGAAAAACAGTAGCCCACAGGCAGTACCATTCCTGCCCTTGTCTGGAGGGATGGCATAAGATAAGATCGGCAGGCAGCTGGACTAAGCTTAGCCATTTGGCAAAGTATAGTATACTGACTATGAAGACAGTTGGGACCAATTCCCAAGTACTATTAGCTGTTGTTCTTGCAGCCAGTCTGAAGATCTGAGTATCCTTATTCCCTTGGGAGCACAGGAAGCATCAGGCAGGGTCTAATGTTAGAATGGAATGGGACTAAT
This sequence comes from Rhynchomys soricoides, assembly GCA_019843965.1. Classification (NCBI taxonomy): domain Eukaryota; kingdom Metazoa; phylum Chordata; class Mammalia; order Rodentia; family Muridae; genus Rhynchomys; species Rhynchomys soricoides. The sequence goes on from JADRCH010000050.1 coordinate 11,931,638, forward strand.
GAATAAGAAGTGCTCAGTGTTAGTCTGAGACTATTGTCCCCACAATGACTTACATAGGTAGAACTCTGTGCAGTTTTGCTTCCTACAATACCAGCACCGATGGAAGTAATCTAGAGTCAGTGGGTCCCTCTCAGAAAACTGGTGTCAGTGAAGTCACACAGGGAACTCACACAGGGTCCTTCTAGGAGAATCTATAGGCTAAGGCCTTGGAGGGCTGCTCATGGTCACTAGAGGAGCTAGACAGTGAAGTCCCAGCCAGAGTTGGGAGGCTGGGTACTGTCAGGATGTGAGACTGTGAGTCCATGGACATTTGTCCTGTGCGTGGGTGTGACTGTCTGTGAGAATGTGCAGATCTGGGTAAGTCTACAGGTTTTCCTGAAGTCTGCTCCCAGAATGCCTGGCTCCCACATGGTGAGTATTCCCAGACCCTTCACCTTACCCATGGGGCCTGGGGAGGCTGCTGCGTCTCCAGAGTTGGATAGTCACATTCAGCCTCCTAAGGTATAAGAAACGATAAACTGAGCCCCGGTTCCCTCAGAGTTAAAGCTTTTTGGACTTACTCTTCAAGAGAGGAAAGGAAATTGAATCATATGTTGGGCATCCCATTGGGCCTGGCATCTCCACAGGACCCAAGACAATCCTGGGAACCCCATATGGGACACTTTCTGTCACTGAGCCTAGAGCCATAGCATAGCCTGAAGCCAGCAGTCACTGCCTGACAAACCTGAAAAAATATTTTGCGTTGGTCCAGAGAGACAGCAAGACCCTCCTGGATCCCCCTTCACTCAGTGCCCTCAAATACTACCTGATTGGGCTTCCGGGATTTGTGAAAAGCAGTCAGGCACATGCTGTAGGGAGCGGGTTCAGAGTTGTTTCGAGACAAGAAAGAAGACACAGTCTCTCACCCTCAAACCCTGTCTCCAGCGTGAGATGAGGCAACGCATCCCATCTGAAAAGTGCAGAGAGACTATTGTCCCTATACCAGGCATAAGAATGCCCCAAGGAAGATGCCACTGGTCATAAATGCCTTGGCTTCATGCTAAGGGTCCTACTCCACCCCAGGGATGGCTGTTCATAGGGTCAGGGGCTCATGTGCAAACCCATTAACCACCGACCATTTCTCTCCCACTTAAGCCAATGGCAGCCCCACCACAGGCCTGAGCACAGGTGCCATTGTGGGCATCCTCATCGTCATCTTTGTCCTACTCCTGGTGGTCATGGACATCACCTGCTACTTCCTGAACAAGTGTGGCCTGCTCATGTGCATTGCTGTTAACCTGTGTGGCAAAGCTGGGCCTGGAGCCAAGGGCAAAGACATGGAGGAGGGCAAGGCTGCTTTCTCGTAAGTACAAATCCATCCTGTCAGTGGGGTGTAGGCTCTGCCCCATCCCAGGGCCTAGCTCTGTGCTATCTGAGAGTGCTATGGTGACCTCCCCTACTCGAAGCATGGGTTTAAGGCCAGGTGGGGTCACAAGTTTGAAAAGCAGTGTCCCCGACTCACCCTGGGTTCTAAAGTCTCATGAAGATTTGAAAACTCCTGATGAGGTAAAGAGGTGTAACATGTCAGATTTAAACCCGGAGAGAAGCTGTGGTGGAGGGAACCAGTGTTGTAGGAATATACTTAATCTCTCATTCATTTACCATTCAAATACTTGGCTTGCCGCTACTAAAGGCGAGATCCTGTATTCTGGCTCTAGGGTACCTAAGGGAGAAAAAACGAGTACAAATTCCTCTCCTCCTAGAGGGACAATGTGTATGTTCTTCTTACTAGCAGCATCTGTTAGCAGGAGATCCTGAAGTCCGTGGGTGAATGAGGGCTGTAGCAAGCTGAGAAAGGATGGAGTGAGAAGACGAGATGCTTAACACCCCCACATGCAAGAAACTGGATAGACAGACAGACAGATGCACACAGGTCTATGTATGCACAGTTACAAATACATTTGTATGCATGCATACACACGTGTGCACGTGTTGTTTGCGTTTGAGCAGTTATCTGCACTGTGCCTAAAAACTTTACATAAATTAGCTCCCTTAGTTTTCATAGTTAGGTAAGGTAAACGCTTACTTGTCCTAATGTACCGATGGGAGAACTGAGGGAGGGGTGAGGTGAGGTGATTACCTTAGGTATAGGGACTGGACTGATGCAGAGACCATCATCCAGACCACTCTGGCAGCCACAGGCCAGACCCTGATATCCCTTGTTACAGCTTCTTTCTTAGATGAGTTTCCTTCTGAAGCCATGCTGGGATCTAACCAGCAGAACTCTCTCCACAGGAAAGATGAGTCTAAAGAACCCATTGTGGAGGTCCGAACAGAGGAGGAACGGACTCCAAATCATGACGGAGGGAAGCACACGGAGCCCAACGAGACCACGCCGCTGACAGAGCCCGAGTACGTGGAGTAGGAGGGATTGCCGCCTCAGTAGAGCCTTATCACTCTACCCCAACCTTCCCTGCTTCTCACCCTCAGCTCCTGGCCAAACATGGAAGCCAGAGCTCTGGAGCCCTGGGTCAGAAGACTTTCTGAACCCACTCTCCAGAGAGAGAAGACATTTTTGCTTCTCCTTGGATCATAGTGGGTGCCTTACTGGGCCCATTGCATAAGTGGGCTCCCTGGAGTACTCCAAAATTCCACACATATTCTAGGAGTGGCTTACCTTCACTGAGAGAAAGGACTAGCCCATTTCATTTAGGGTTTCTTTAAAATCTTTCAGGACTTGGTGAGGTTCCTTGGTCCTTTTCCACTCAGAAACCTTGGAGATCTTCAGGGATTCTGACCAGCCATGTTTGTATTGCCCAAATGCTATCAAGGACCTGATAGCCTGAAGGAAATATATCTCACAGGAACACAAATCTATGGCTGGAAGAGCCCTTGACACATAGGAGCCATTTGGAGCCCTGGTCCTCCTCATTCTGGCTTTCCCCATCCCTGCCTAGGAAGAATTGTAAGGTAGCTGGACCCCACTCCTATGGGGCTCCAGAAACCTAGAGAGGTGGATGATGGATGTCAGCTGCCTTCACAGGAGTGGAGATCCAGGGCAGCAGGAGAGAATGCTAGACAGATCAGTAGGGGACTGGAGCCCTGTACAGAGAGCTGAAGGGGCGTCAGCATGGAGGAAGGCTAGCAGGTCCCTTTGAGACTGCCACGTTCTTTGTTGTCTCCTGTGTCCTCTTCCGCCCACCTGGGGCATGTACTTCCTCTTCGTCCTGTTTCTCCATGGGCCCATGTTCCTGCCCGTGTATGGTTGCATGCCCTCCCACCACTCCTCTCCTTGTCTCCTATCTAGCTTCTCTGTCATGTCTCAGCTTCATTGTCTATTCTCTTTCTACTTCCTGTCCTCCCCACAGGCTGCCTGCTGACACCACAGCCACTGTCGAGGACATGCTGCCTTCTGTCACCACCGTCACCACTAACTCTGACACTATCACCGAAACCTTTGCCACTGCTCAGAACAGCCCTACCAGTGAGACCACTACACTGACCTCCAGTATTGCCCCACCGGCCACAACTGTGCCAGACTCAAATTCTGTGCCCACTGGTCAGGCCACCCCTTCCAAGGGTGTCACTGCTTCATCCTCGCCCCCAGCCTCAGCCCCAAAAGTTGCTCCTCTTGTTGACCTGAGTGATACACCAACCTCAGCTCCCTCTGCTAGCAATCTGTCCTCCACTGTCCTGGCTAACCAAGGAGCTGTACTCAGTCCTAGCACACCTGCCAGTGCGGGAGAGACCTCCAAGGTCCCTCCAGCCAGTAAGCCCTCCCCCACTACCACCCCCACTCCAGCCGGGGCAGCCAGCCCCTTAGCAGCAGTAGCCACCCCTGCCACAGAAGCCCCCCAGGCCAAGCAGGAAGCCCCCAGCACCAAAGGTCCGGACCCAGAGCTCACCCAGACTGGCACCGCGAAGAACCCACCTGAGGCAGCCACAGCCCCTGCTAGCCCGAAGAGCAAGGCTGCCTCCTCCGTCAGCACCACAAACCCTTCCCAGGGCGAGGACTTAAAAATGGACGAAGGGAACTTCAAGACCCCAGATATTGACCTTGCAAAGGATGTTTTTGCAGCCCTGGGCTCTCCTGCTCCTGCCACTGGGGCCAGTGGACAAGCCTCTGAGCTTGCTCCTTCCACTGCAGACAGCGCTGTGCCTCCCGCACCAGCAAAGACCGAGTACGGCCTCTCTTTGTCCACTGTCATTGGGTTGTGTCCTGTAGTGGTGTGTGTCTGTGCTGTGTTATGTCCTCCATGTTTGATGTGTCCTCAGCCTCTTGCAGGGCTTCTGTGAGACAACTGTCAGCCAGGGGCCTGGGATGAGGCAGGAACAGGGGCAGGCGATGGGATGGGCAAAGCAGCTGCTGGCTCCATAATTAGGTCGTGTTCATTAGGTTCCATCCTTATCATCCTAGACATGCTTATTTCCCCCGGGGATGCCTTTGCAGTTGGGCCACTGACGAGCAGAGTTTGAGAAGGCACTTCGGAGGCCAAGGTGCCTTTATCTGCAATCCTGGGCCCATAATTGTGTGTGTTATCCAGGGCCAGGCCAAGCCCTCCCAAAAATGGCACCACAGTATTCAGAAAGAAATGAGCCAGCTCTGGCAGGGTGCTTGTGTGAGGAGGATGCAGCCACAGACAGCTCTGTCCCCTCACTGGCTACGAGGCTCACTCTTTTCTACCCAAGACTCTCAGACACTCATGTCTATCTCCAAGCTCAAGTTATCAACCTTCAGGTTTCTTAAGCTCGATGCTAACTAAATGCATTGGATTGAACCGATAGCTGCACTTACTCTAGCGTGTGGAGACAGAGGCACACCTGGACTTTTATAAAGGTTAATGTGGCTGTCCCTTCCAGTCTCTTGGAGCAAGCAGGCCCATGCTAGCCTCTTGCCACCCTGGTAACAGTATTCTCTCACCCAACTCAAGCAACCAAGGAGTCACCATCCTAAAACAGTGTAAGAGGAAGTGTTGGGGGCAGGCAAAAGAGAAGTGGTTTATGGTAGGGATCCCTGGAACTGGTACCAGAGGCAGAGCCTGGGGCACCCCACTTTTAGCAGGCACAGCACTGCACTTCCACTTGTCATGGTGGGAGAGAGGAACCCGGCCTTCTCTTCTACTCCAGGTTAACATGGGCTGGGGAAAGTTAAGGCTGGAGGAGGAAACCATTGTTCTTGACTAGTGCATCTCTACCTAGCTGTACCTTGGAATCATGGTTGCGTTTAAAATCACTGTTCTCAGGATTTCTGGGGACATGATCCAGGCATGAGTCGTTTGGAGAGCTCTCAGGTGATTTCAGTGTGCATGGAGGGTTAGATGTTGGAGCTGTGACTGAGGCCTCCTCCACCCCATGTGGCACAGGGAAGAGGGGTTGGGGAGGAGGGCAGTATGTGCAGAGCTCTACAAAGTGGTCTTAGCTACACTGTTTCTGTTTCTCTGCAGGAAGGGTCCTGTAGAAACAAAGATTGAGCCCCAGGAGTCAGAAGCAAAGCCAACGCCAACTGAAGTCAAGACGGTCCCCAATGATGCCACACAAACAAAAGAGAATGAGAGCAAAGCGTGATGGGTACCAAGCAACAAGCAAAGATCATAATAAAAAATGACACAGCGGCTTCACCAGAGCATCCCCAAATAACCCCCCCTCTCTCACACACACACACATACACACACACACACACACACACACACACACATTCCTCTAGTGTCTTTTGCCTTTAAAAAAACAACAAAAACAGATAAACATGGGACTGCCTTTTTGTAGGTTTCTAGAAAGGGCTCCTTTGTTGCACACTCACTTGTTAAGAAAAAAAGAGACAAAAAGGTTAAACCCACAGCCAAACTAGGACACTCCGTTCCCTGAAACCATTTAAAAATCAAACAAAAGGGCCCCAAATTAAGAATCTAGGAAGCTCAGATTGAAAAAAAGAAAAAAAAAAAAAAATCAAGGCTCGGGAAGGCTGCAATTGGTGTTACCCAATTGGCACAGATCAGTTTCAGAAAGAAAAAAAAATTGCTTCCAAGAACTTAGACTAACCGAATGAACCAAGCCCACAGTTTATTTTTATACTTTCAGTCAAGCTGGGACTCTGTAGAACCTCACAAATAAGTTATACTTTCTGTTCACTTTGTATTTGTTCTGTATGCAAAGTGTGGCACTCTAGCTAGCTGCGTTCAGTTCCCATGTAGACTCCTGTTTCTTAGGAAGAATGCCAAATCGCAGCTTATTCCATTTCTTTTGCTTTGGGTTTTTTCCTCCACTGTTTCTTTTCTTTCCCTTTCTTCCTCTTTCCCAAGTTTGCTTTCCAGTGTTTACAAGTTGACAGATGTTTGACTTTGGTTGTGTTTAATGTCCATGTAAAATAGCTGCCCCCCACCCTTGTTTTTTCTTTAAGCAAAAGATGCCCTGTAGAGGCAGGTAGAACCCTCCCAGGTTGCTTTTAGCACAGGGTGAAGATAACAAAAGATGATTGTTTACAGTGGCTCTATTCCCCCAACTGTCCCCCACCCTCACACCCCCCAGCCGATTCTGATTCATTGAAGTTTTTACCTGTGTCAAACTGGGGAGAAAGCCTCTCCTTCTGAATTGATTTTGCCTTTTTTTTTTCCTGTTTAATTCTGTTGCTATTTCTTAGGGGCAGATGGGGGATGTTAGACCACTTTCAGATTAGCTGCCACCTGCCTGTGTCTGTGACACTGGACCTGCCTCCCAGGTGTCTGCACACCCTTCCTCTGAAGGACTCCTTTGGCTTTGTTGAATGAAGCAGAGAAGATTGTATAGTTAGTTGGGGCTGGTCTTGGTGAACACACTTTTCTTTTTTTCTTTTTTTACCCCAGACACCCCCTTTTTGTAGAAAGCCAAATAAAAATATATACATACCATTTCCTTTAGAGCCCAGAATCTAGATTTGAGCGGAAGAGCGCGTGTGCTTCAGGGAAGTAGTGTCTCCTTTTGGAAATCTATTGAAGTAAAATGACATCAGCCTTCTGTTCCGTTAGGCAACATTTGTAAAAAAAAAAAAAATCAAATACCGTCTGGAGTTATAATACAACTCTCCTGGACCGGAAACCAAGTGGGGGGGAAATACAGAAACTTTCAGGGGATGGGAGGGGGGAGAAGGGAAAAGCCAGCCCTTTGTATAGAAATTTTGCTTTGTTTTTCATTCTGCTTTAGAACCGCAAGCTTGTGCACTGTGGATGCGTGAATATTTTAGTGTGAAACGTGTTTTTGTCATAGTATTGAAATAAAACTTCAACATAGTTTGGTTGTGGAAGGTATAGCAGATAGTTCAGAAAAAAACAATTATTCAGGAAACAAAACAAAACAAAAACAAACAAATCCCAAAAGGAAAAAGGAATCAAAGCCTTTCAATAAAGGCAATAAATCCAAATGATGCTGATGAAAAGGACACTAAGCCAACAGAAGTCCCTAGACAGCACGTGTTCCTTTCCCAAGTACGAAGTGACAAGAGGTTAGGGTGGCCAGACGCACCCCATGTTCACTCTGTGGGCCACACACCCCAGTGTTCTGACACTTCTGCAGTGTGACCAGTGGTGATGCTAGATTGTAATTTCAAACTGTGAAAAATAATGGTCTTGTCATTTGCTCAGTATGGGGTTATTTTGCATTTTCTCAGCTCCTGGGGACAGAAATGGAGGATCCCAGAACACTCAGCCTGGCCCCTTTCATTCCAGGGCCTGCACAGATCCACAGTTCACATGCACGGGTCCTCAGGAAGAGCTATCGGGTAGACAACTCTGAGGGCACATAGCAGAATGGGAGAGGTGGGTAGCACCTGAGCCAGGTCCTCATGGTGAGGGACAGACTCTTCCTCAGGTCACAGCCTGTCCTGGGGAATCTCTTTCCCATATTGTAAAGCTGGTGGCTTGACCAGCTAGGCCAAGAGCACTCTGTACCTCCTGGAAACAGTGTATTTCACTCTGTTTGTGGTTGGACAAATTGAGCTCAACTAGCATGATAAGAAGAAACAAAGGGTATGGCCAAACCCAAAATAATGTGGCCCAGAGTAGCTGACCCCCAGAACACTGGTCCTACCATTTGCTGGAATCTAAGACTGCCCACACTTTGATATGCTTCTCCCTTTATACATAATGTTTGTCTTGGCATGCATAGGTTTTCCTTTCTTCCTTTTTCTGTTTCTTCTTTCTTTTCTTTAATAGCTGTAGTCTCTCTAAAATCAAAGAGAGAGACAGTGTATTTCCCCCCTGTTCTTTTATGTGAAGAAATAATAAGTATTTAGTTTTCTGTAGGGTTTGTTTTTGTTTTTGTTTTTGTTTTTTTAGCTTTTGGAAGGAGGGATGGACTCCACCAGTGTCGGTGTCAGTGTGTCCTATGTCTATGTGGCATACATTGTATCACATAAAGACCAGCATGGCCACGTTCTGTGGGAAGGCTACCCAGGTGCCATGAGTGGGGTCTCCCAGTCCTGAAGGGCCAAGGTGTTTCCAACAGGATTCTATGTTCTCATTTTCTATAGAATCTCCCAAGTCCCAGGGTCTCACCCTCAGCTGTCCGTCTGGATGGTGGTGATCACACCTCCATTAACATCCTTACCCAGCATTCTGTACTTCGGGGGCCTTCTCTCTTGTTATAAAACCTTTTTACTGAGTGAAACATCAACACCACCTTTGTTTCCATTCTCACTGCTGTAAATACTGAGTACTAACTGAGAATTTTGACTTTGCATTCTGTCAGAATACTTGTGTTCAATAAAAATTGAAAGAAAAAAAGCAGCTATAGTCCAACTGGGATTTCTTTCTGTTCAGTGAGAGTAGCATGCAAATAAATATAGGTATGCCCATGTTCTAGTTTTGGGGTTTTCTTTGTTTGGTTAGTTGGTTTTAGGGCAGAGTTCGTTTAATAGCTCAGCTCTGTAATCCTAGTATTCAGTGGACTGAGGCAGGAGAAATGCCATGAATTTGAATTAGAATTTACATTGCTGTGAACTACACAATAACTTCCAAATCAGCCTGGCCTACAGTGTAAGATCAGGTCTCAAAAGCAACAACAGAAGTGTATGTGGGTGTATGGATGGATAGATGGGTGTAAAACTATCTTGAGTTCATGTTGTACAGATTGGTGGAAAGGATCCTGTTTAAACAGCCCAGACCTGGGATTCAAAAGACTTCAATTAGATCCTGGTTCTGTGGATTCCTAGATGACCTTGGAAGAATTATTTAATCTCCCCAAGACTCAATTTTCTCTTTTGCTGGAAGTTTCCAGGGCATAGATGTTGGTACTGGTTGATGAACATCATAGTGTGTGTGTGTACCTGGCATAGTGTTTTCTTGACTCATAATGAGAGCTCAGGAAATAAGAATTAATGTTGTTCACATCACTGAGGTGCAGCACCACCAAGCATAGTTATAATAACAACCAACACCTGAGCATCAGAGTCGCAGCTCTGAGGTGGATGCATGAGGCATTTTCCAGAACAATGGATGCCTCCTCCCTTTTGCTTTGTCTGTGTTTGGAGCCATAATTTAGCCCTGGGTATTTCTTAAAGCAGGCAAGAGTACAAATTCTAAATTCTCTGGCATCTACTGCCACCTGGCTCTCTGCAAACAACCTCTACAGTTAGAAGTGTCCATTAAAGTATGAATCTGATTCCTGAAGGAGCCTCGGCTGCAGGTTCAGGATGAGATTCTGTGTTCTACTTTTCTATAGAATCTCCCACATCCCAGGATCTCACCCTCAGCTGTCTGTCTGGATGGTGGTGATCACACCTCCAGTAACATCCTTACCCAGCATTCTGTACTTCAGAGGCCTTCTCTCTTGTTATAAAACATTTTACTGAGTGAAACATCAACAGCACCTTTGTTTCCATTCTCACTGCTGTAAACACTGAGTCTTTACTGAGAGGTGTCTAGGTCATAAATTATGAGCCAGTACCCACTCAGGGATTCCTTTGCCCTTGCACAACTCTGAGGGTGACACCTCCTTCGCTTTGTACCCAAAGTGCCTGTCTCACTAGCTTATTCTGATGAGATCAGTCATCTTTGGGGATGGGGAGCAGGGGACTTGTGCCTCTTCTGTTTTACATTCTAATACCAAGTCACATGCATCCATGCTATTTCTGTCACCACAGAGTCCCAGCTGCAAATAGCAGGGATGGGTGGGGGACAAAAGCCCACAGCTTATTCAGAACTGGATAAGACATGCAATGAAGACTGTTTTTGTTGACCCACGGGAGCTGGTTTCCAGAGCTTCCTTCAGTGTTACTTTTCTATCAGACCCACTTGAAATATTGAGTGTCTCCAAGATGTTCCAGTGAGCAAATCAGCTCTGGTGGAAGCTATATTTATGTATGAGAATAACATACCATAAACACATACACATATATACATACACAAACATACACACACACCCATACCACACACAGACATGTATACACACACACACACACACATACATACACACATAACACACACACACA